>QWDQ01000013.1:0-494003 GCA_003868215.1 Pseudophaeomoniella oleicola | reverse complement strand
CTGCTGCTGCTGCTGTAGAACACATCTATCTACCTAGTCATCCAAAGATGTAGGGGGCTTCCCCAGGTTTACAGTATTATTATTATAATATTATGGAAATGTGATGCGGGAGATGTGAAAGTTTGCATCACCCGAGGAGGAAGGAAGGAAGGAAGGAAGGAAGGAAGGAAGGAAGGACCCTTTTGTTTTTCGCCTTATCTCCGGCTTAACTCCAGCTTTCTTTCTACCTCTACCTTTTTTTAAGTTACCTATGATGTATGTCGATGATGATTACCTAGGTAGCTCGGTAGTTACAAGTAATTAATTGATGGGAATGGGAAAAATGTGGGAATGGAATTAGGAAACAGCAGAAGAAGAAGAAGAAGAAGAGAGTAGAATATTAACTTGACTTGACTTGACTTCATCACAACTACTGCCTACGTAGTATTTTTAACTGATTCACTACATTATTCTGGAAATTATTATATTATTGAAAATTAGAAACCCCTCGATAACCATCAAGAGCTACCTACTTACTACCTTACGTCCCACCCCGCGATGGCTGCAAAAGTACAAACCACGTCCTTGGGCAAGGATGGGCCCAAGGTTACTCGTCTGGTAAGTGACTAATCGCTCCGGATTAGATTTTAAAGGGGTGAAAATTGATTGTTGTCAAGGGCTATGGTACGATGGGATTGAGCGCATTCTATGGACCGATCAAAAGTGACGAGGAGCGGCTCAAATTGCTCGATGATATCTATGCTGCGGGGGAGACGTTTTGGGATTCGTCGGATCTATATGGCGATAGCGAGGATCTTATTGGGAAGTGAGTAGATGCCCTTTTTTTTTTTTTATTGAAGCTCCTGCCGGAATATTAGAGCTGGATAAATGCTCATGTGGTTAAATCAGATGGTTCAAGCGCACGGGAAAGAGAAGCGAGATCTTTCTTGCCACAAAGTTCGGTGCCAAAACCATGAGGAATGATCCGGAATACATCAAAGAATCCTTGGCCAGCAGCATGTCGAGACTGGGCACCGATTACATTGATCTGTACTACTGCCACCGTGTCGATAAGAATCAGCCGATCGAGATTACTATCAAGGCGATGGCTGAACTGAAGAAAGAAGGCAAAATCAAGGCCATTGGTGTGAGTGAGGTTTCAGCAAACACTCTGAGGAGAGCATGCGCTGTTGAGCACGTCGATGCCGTTCAGATGGAGTATAGTCCATGGGCTCTCGAGATCGAACAGTTCGATATCCTCAAGACTGCGAGAGAGTTCGGTGTTGCAGTTGTTGCCTATTCTCCTCTTGGTCGAGGTTTCTTGACTGGCCGTTGGAAGAGCCCGGAGGACTTGCCCCAAGGAGACTTCAGGTCCATAGCCCCCAGGTTCAGACCCGAGAACTTCCACAAGAATATTGTGCTCACAGAAAGTCTCGTTGAGATTGCGAAGAAAAAGGGCTGCACACCTGGTCAACTGACGCTTGCATGGCTCATGGCGCAAGGAGACGACATCATCCCTATTCCTGGAACAACATCGCTGGCAAACTTCAAGGAAAATATGGGAGCCCTCGATGTAAAGCTATCAGAGGCTGAGGTGGCCGAAATCCGGAAGATAGTGGACAGCAATAAGCCCGAGGGTGGTCGATATCCAGAAGGGTAAAGTCTTTTCCTACCGGCTCACGAGAATTCACTAACCGAATTATCTAGAATGGGAGGCTCTCTCCTCACCGACACCGTACCCCTTAAATGAGTAGGTAACGAGTTGAATTGAGAAGAGGTTGGCTGAGAGCAAAAGGCATGGGCTAGGTCGTTTAACAATGTAGACGACGGAACTTGAACCAATCGGTGTTTCCATGTGCTTGCCATTCCTACCTGCGTGTGTCGCTACCGGTCAGCAGCGCATGCAATGTAATCTTTGCGATGTTCGCTAAGGGTGAAGCGTGGACTCGTCAATCATGGTTGGCCGGTGGACACGCTCCGGAATTACAGATACTTGTGCTGGAGACACCGTTCGATCATAGGTCTTTGTGGCTCGACTAGGTACAATGCTCCGAATATATGAACGTTCCTGCATACCATCTCTAGGACTCACCTGCTAGCAACTGTTAGGTAGGGTTGAATATCTCACTGCATGGCCTTATGAAGTGTGTGTATGCGTGTGATCTACCATGCATCAACAACGTCGGCATGATAAGGTTCTTGAAAAGCTCAGTTCGCATGTATAAGCGAAGCCTTTTTTTTTTCTTTTGGTTTCGTTTCTTGACCGCCACGCTTCGCGCGACTTGAGTGGACAACGACCGGTGGTTCCGAATGCACACCTGACATTCGGAAAAAAAGGGTGATCGTTTTCCTTGTTATTGTTCCCTGCAGGATGGATGAAGGAGGGGGTGGTGGTGCAGGTTGCATCTCAAAAGGATCCCTGTCTTTGTTTACATGTAATCGAGCGAGGATTCGACAATCTCGTGCGCCACCACCGGGATTATTTCTGCTCCTCTCTCTATTCCCACACATCTATCGGTTTCCGTTCTCCGGTGCTGGGATGCTGACAATTACTTTGGTACATCGGAAGTAGCCATTCGATGTCTAGATGTAGATCATCGTTAGGTGAGAGTAGAGTGCTGAGTAAATCCCTCGGTGTTTGTACAATAGTTCCACCCGCTGTCAAATACCATTGCATCGGCTCGGCGCAAACGTGAGATGATCAAGGGTCAGTCAGCCTAGTTATACAGTACCACCTAGCAAGTGTTCGACCTTTCGCTGGCATAGGATCGATAACGTCAGAGCGGTGGACTATCAATCCTGACCCAATGCGGTCACATGATGCCCCCTCGTGCATACACATTGGGGACAACACTTTGGGAGAGCTTGCTTTGTTTTTCTTTCTTTCTCGGGAAGTGAGAACGTTTCAACGACGATCTTTGACTGCATTGGTAGAAGAAAGCGAAAAGGGACATACCATGATGCTTGCACGAAAACATTTGAGTTCTTGACTCGGCACGTTCGGACTTGAGGGGACTCTTCTGGATCGGATGCAGTGCAATAGATTGGTATTACTACGTAGTATGGGGGAAGACGCCTGCTGTACGTTGTACCTGCTGCTCCACAAGGATGTTGGTCGTCTACGTAGTTCCGCTCTCTCACCGTCGTAGTAATACTATGTAATAGTAATATTACTATTCACGATTCCAAATCTCAACCTCGTCATCTCCCACTAAGGAACACCAATTAATTAGATCGACCGGGCCATCTGCTCGACTACCAATTCGAGGTGATCTAGTGAGCCTAGTTGACCAAAAGGTCGAAAGACGGCTCAGTCAGCGAATCAAATGTGCTCAGCAGAACTTAGGCCCTTTGACTATTATATGCGGGTACGGGTCGCGTTCCAAACGACCTTACCTCACTTGTTATCAGCGAAAGACCTCATCCCATTGCCACAAACCTTCTCTTTCATCAGAACGTTCCCAGTTGCGTCGGCCCATGTGTGTGTGCGTATCTGGGTAATCGCTTAGTCTCTTCCTTCGTTTGCATCCCGCGGAGCAGTCCAGTCGCCCGCCTCTCGAAGCACGGGACCAAGTCGAGCCTATTGTCTTCACCCCCTCCATCCTCCATCCTCCGGCAGCTATGATTTCCTAGATCCCTTCTACTAATAGCTGAGGCGGAACCATTTTCCTCCTCTTGACAAATTAGGAGACTATTAGATTCGTGCCTAAGAGCCATTTCTGGTAAACCCACGTCATCTCCGAGTCGTCGAAAACCTCAAAGAGCAGTGTCTGTCATGACGTGCCTCAAAGAGGGACGCAAAAAGCATGCTTGTAGGGGTCGTCTGGCTCCATATGCATGCTTCCCAGGATATCGCTATGATGCAGATGCACTGCCTGCAGGAACACATGCAAATGGGTCATGGCTTTGCCACTATTTTGACTGGCAGCTATATAGGTTAGTCAACGTGTCACTCACCTCAGGCCAGGAGCTTTCCATTCCCATTACTCTTCCTGTAGCTTTCCTGTCCCTGCGCCCTCCCCCTTCCCGTTTGGCTCTTTACATCGGATCATCATGGTCGCAAAAGCGCTTTTGGCCTTCAGTGGCCTCGTCGCCCTCGTTTCTGCGAAGCAATGCATGAACTTGACTATTCCCGTCGAAATCGAGGCCAGACAAGGCATGTTCAATGTCCCCAACATCACAACCGATATGGATGTCACCATGTTCGTTCAAAATTTCTCCAACATCGGGGGTGGAACAAATTACACCGAAAAGGTCTTGATGGGGTATCAGACAGTCACCGGTTCATACAATATCTCTGCGAAGTTCTGCACACCGGACAACATGACGATGACGAAGCCCGTGGTTCAGGTCCTGACCCATGGTATTGGCTTCGATAAATCATACTGGGTAAGTAGCAGCTGCCATATGCCCCACGTTGACGCAAGCACTAACCCGCATGGGCAGGATATACCGTACAACAACTTCAACTATAGCTATGAGAACATCGCTACAGGAGCAGGGTACTGTACATTGGCAATCGATCGTTTCGGTATTGGCAACTCCTCCCATGCCGATCCATATCACGTTGTGCAAGCCCCGGCAGAGGTCAGCGCATTGTACCAGATCAATTCGATGCTCCGTAATGGTACCCTACCAGGTGTGAACATGCAATTCGGCACCGGCCAGATCGTCAACGTCGGCCACTCATTCGGCTCTCAGCAAACGTATACGCTCGCGGAGATGTAAGGATGAAACCCCCTTCCGCTTTCCACTCCCTCCCATCTACCCATCACCCATTATGTATACGCTGCATGGCATGTCTAATCGTATTCACCCCAGGTACCCTTCAATGACCGATGCTGTAGTCCTTACGGGTTTCAGTCTTAACGGCTCTTTCGTCGACTTGGCAGCCTGGGACCTCAAGATTGCCCGATACAACCAACCCCTCCGTTTTGGCTCTCCCTCTTCCCTCCCGGGCTTGCAATCCCTCCTCATGACTCCGTCCGCCAACCTCAGCGCCACCAGATCCTTTATCACGCAAGTTCTCCAGCTTTCTGGCGTCTCCCAGAGCAACGTGACCGAGCTCCTCCTCACCGGCGTCCTTGGCGACCTGATCACCTCGTACAACACCACCGGCCAGGGCAGTCCCCAAAACCTCCCACCCGGCTACATCACCTGGTCCTCCGAAAGCACCAGCCAATTTAACTTCCTCTATGTTCCCGGCCTCGACCCCATGATCATCCCCTTCGCCGAATCCAGCAAACAACCCCTCACGATCGGCGAAGCCCTCACCCTCGGCGCCGCCCCCTCCCCCGCCGCCTCCTTCACCGGCCCCGTCTACGTGCTCACAGGCCGCCAGGACGCCATCTACTGCGGCGGTGACTGCCTCGCGACCGGTCTGCGCAACGTATCGTCCATCCCGGAACCCGTCGGTGCGTATTTCCCCGCCGCAAGCAATTTCACCGTCGCGATTCCCGAGGACATGGGTCACGCGGTAAGCGTGCATTACGGGGCCAGGATGGCGTATGAGGGCGTGCAGACTTGGCTCGCGGCTCAGGGGATCATGAGTGTTTGAAGAAGTCGTCGATAATAGATCAGAGAAGAGAGAGGAAGTGGTTTCGGCTCCACTCCTAGTTGAGTTTTCTTTCCTGTACCGCTTCATTTCTCTTGTTGTTCGACTTTCCATTCTTTGTCACGGATCGGAAATTCCTTGGTACGTTCATTGCATGCATGGTAGGATGGCGAAGCTACTTTCGAAAGCTTACTTCTAATGACCGGGGCCAATTCGTCTACTGGACCTACTTACCTGCGTTGTTATGAAAGGTAGATGTCCTTCTTTTACATAGGTAGATATGTGTATGTATGTACATACTGTTTTAAAGTATGCGTGTATGTATCCTCGTGGAAGGAGTTACCTACTTACTTTCTGCTTGGATCGTACCTCTGGTTCGACCAATTTTGATTTGAAGACGCAGTTGCTATGTCGTAAATGGCTGTGTCGAGCGATGGAGGATGTGAAAACAATTCAGGCTGTACTGTGCTTCGCTTAGAAGGAGAACTAGGCGATCAGTGTCCCGAAGACGGACCTGATGCTTGCGACACTGGAAACAAAGATTTGAACGGCAAGGACGCGACGACAGCAAGCTACAAGCAGACGTCCGATTTCGTAGAACATCAGAGTAGGCAACCGGGGTTGAAGCGGAAGTAGTGCATTGTCCTGAGTATCATTTTGATGAGGAGCGTTGGACGGGTTGGTCGTGTCCCAGTCTCCTCATCTTCATCTGAAGAAACTGTTGCGATGTCGCAAAGAGACTGCGCTGTCGGATGTGGCTCATTACTGCACAAACTGAAGTTGAAGCTGTGGATGTATCACAAGATGATGCTTTTATTCGCATGGGTGGATGTCCAATCTAACGGTCAGACGTTGAGTCGAAGCCGTGTGACATAGCTCGTGGGGCTATGAATATACTATTGCTGCGATGGAGGCTGCAGGGTGCAAGGGTGCAAACAATTGTGAAATTTGATCGGAAGATTACGGACATGAGGGTTGACAGGGGCAGGGCACAACCTTCCACACTGGCCATGGTTGTGCTGTACGCAGCTCTAAGAAAAAAAAAGTTGGATGATCATGTGTAAGAGAAATGTCAGAAAAGAGGTAAGGCTGAAATAGGCTGTCGATCTAAGGAGTCTGGGGGGGTGCCTGGATCTGGCGAAAAGGGATTGGTATGTGCTTCTTAGTTATAGATAGCGTCAACATTGCCGAAGGACGACGTTGGGTAGAGGCGGTTGTACAAAGCGACATCGGCTGTTCTTGGGGGGAGGGTGGATGGAGAGGGGCATATCAAATTTGAATCAGATCTAGGACGACTACGTCTAAGTAACTCATCGCGAAAAAGAGGTGGAGGTGATGAAAATGGAATATCCCACACACGAATTGGTGATCGTGCAGGAAGAAACTGGATAATTGAGATGGTGATGGGAAAAGATGAATAGGAATTTGATTTTCAACAGTCGATTCGTCATAAATCGTCATGGGCCAGCCATTCATCTTCACAGTCGTTGACGAGGGCTTCAAGGATGATTTTTGATGGTTCGACGGTACTGTTCTGCGATAAGCCCTTATCGGCCCTCTCTATTCGCCCATTCAACTTTTTTTCGTCATAGTCCCCCACTCTCTTTTCAGCTTGCTCCCAGCTCTCACCCTCCGATATCGACATCTCTCTCATCTCTACCATGGTACACAAAGCCTTTCTTCGTCTGCACTTCCCCAATCTCCGTGTAATGTGTTCCGAGGCTAGATGATTCTCGTTTGAAAGGATCAACATGGTACTCCGCGGTGAAGTTAGCAGCACTACGTACGGTGAAGTCTTAGTTGCATGCTCCCCCGAACAAGCAAGGTTTGTATCCTGGGCTGGTGAGTCAATGGAATGTCGCCATGCATCAGATACCATCTTTCCTTTTTTTTTCTTCTGCCCACCTTCTCCTTCTTCATAAGAGCTTCCCCTCACCTCACATCTCATCACTTACAAAATAAACCAATATTGGCTCTCTTCTTCTTCTTCGTCTTCCCTTCTAGATAGAGCCGTTGACACTTGGTCGTCGTTGTTGTACTACACTCCCCTCTCCTGATCTATTACTCACAATGTCGAACCTTCCATCTGAGCCCGAGTTCGAGCAAGCCTACAAGGAGCTCGCCTCGACACTCGAAGGCTCTTCATTGTTTCAGAAGCATCCTGAATATAGGACCGCGCTCAAGGTCACTGCGATCCCTGAAAGAATAATCCAGTTCAGAGTCACCTGGGAAGATGACAATGGACAAGTCCAAGTCAACAGAGGCTACCGGGTGCAATTTAACAGCGCCCTCGGTCCTTACAAGGGCGGGTTGAGATTCCATCCCACCGTCAATCTGTCAGTCTTGAAATTTCTGGGATACGAGCGTACGTATGCAAAATGCCGATTGGGGCAAGCCGCTGATTGCACACAGAGATCTTCAAGAATGCCCTCACCGGCCTCAACATGGGAGGTGGTAAAGGAGGTGCTGATTTTGACCCAAAAGGCAAGAGCGACAACGAAATCCGAAAGTTCTGCGTTGCCTTCATGAGCGAGCTCGGAAAACACATCGGTGCAGACATTGATATCCCAGCCGGAGACATCGGTGTCTCGCCTCGCGAGATTGGATGGATGTTCGGCCAATACAAGAAACAAACAAAGCTCTGGGAAGGTGTCTTGACTGGAAAGGGCGGTACATGGGGAGGCAGTCTAATCCGTCCAGAAGCCACCGGTTACGGCTTAGTGTACTACGTGCAGCACATGATTCAGACAGCCACAGGCGGAAAAGAGTCGTTCAAGGGTAAGAAGGTCGTCATCTCTGGCTCTGGAAACGTTGCGCAATACGCCGCTTTGAAGGCTATCGAACTCGGCGCTACCGTTGTCTCGTTGAGTGACAGTAAGGGTTCACTTATTGCGCCCGATGGTGTGTCCCCAGAGGATGTCAATACGATCGCCCAATTGAAGGTCGAGAGGAAAGCGCTCGCAGATTTGGCAAGCACAGATGCTTTCAAGAACAAATACAAATATGTTGATGGTGTTCGTCCATGGCTCCACGTTGGCAAAGTTGATATCGCATTACCATGTGCAACACAGAACGAAGTTTCTGGTGAGGAGGCCAAGGGCCTTGTTGAGGCTGGTGTGAAGTTCATCGCTGAAGGTCAGTCTCTCGCATAACCGAGGACCGCGGCATGGTCACTTACGTTTCTCGCAGGATCCAACATGGGCTCTACCCAAGAGGCGATCGATATCTTTGAGGCCAACCGCAAGAAGTCGAAGAGCGACGCTATCTGGTACGCTCCAGGCAAAGCAGCCAATGCTGGCGGTGTAGCTGTATCTGGACTTGAGATGGCTCAAAACTCTCAACGCATGCATTGGGTATGTTTACCTCGCGCCTTGACCACGCCTTTACTGACATACCACTGTAGTCTTCAGAGGAAGTTGACGGCAAGCTGAAGGACATTATGAAGAACTGCTTTGATAACTGCCTGGCTACAGCCAAGGAGTATATCACCCCTGCGGAAGGCGAGTTCCCCAGTTTGGTTGCAGGTGCCAACATTGCTGGTTTCGTGAAGGTTGTGGAGGCTATGAAACAACAGGGTGACTGGTGGTAGATTAGGGGTCCTGGACGTGGCTTTGAGAGGGATGCTGTTTTTGGGAGGGGCAATACTTCTCTGAAGATATGACAAGACTTACGTACTTTGATGAGCGTGCAGATTATGATACTTTTTTAAAGACGTCTTGTCTGGCTTGTAAATCTGTCTGTAGGGCAAGGAACATGGCGTTTTCCTCACGTAAGATTTATCTGCAGCAAACTTGCATGACTCACTGCGATGCTATTATGTACGAATGTACGCACCTGCAGCTATAGGAAGGATACGTCCGCGTTGACGGTACTGCTGGAATCAAAAATAATGGTGATCTCCTGCTATTTTCTTGGGTCTCCTTAAGCAAAGTCTGCTCATATCAAAGCACAGGGCAGTCACGGTGAGGAAATGAATACTTGCAGGACCGACAAGACGGACATTGATATAATTCACAGGGACTGCCATAAGAGAGAGCGGAACCTGAATATATTTATTAAGTAGTTATTGTAACCTAATACCTATTCTTGAAGGAAAGTAAACAATCCCATCGCACCACTCAAAAGACTTGACAGCTTTAGTATATTCAACCACCCCCACCATGGTCTTAAAGTCTTAAATTGGCGTCAACCACAACTGCGTGGCCTCAGGACCGAGCCGCGTTGGAAAGCATCCGCATGCACGACACATAGCTGAGCCAATGCGCCGGGTCAAGGCCCTACAATTATTGGACGCCGACCACACCTGGGAATGAACCGTGTCTCTTTCGTCTCCATCTCTGCAAAGTCAATATCGCCCCTACTGGCACTTCTTCTTGTAGCTGGCGCACTGGTTCAAGTAATGATCCTGGAATTTGCCAACTTAGAGACACTATCGTCCACGTAGTTTCAGCTTCTTCATCTCTGAACAAGCGATTAGTGGCACATCCTGGTCAACATTACTTTGCTAGGCCACTTTCTTAGCCCGCGTCCCCGAATCGGAACCCCTAAAGTCACTCACAAATATTAGTACTCGCCACTGTGAGCTACTTCATCCTCCTACGAATTTCATGAGACTATTGTACACTCCGATTGATATCACAAACATGCAGCAGCAGCATACATTGAGAGCTCAGACAAACGTGGGACCGACTGCACCGACCATGAGCACTGCCCCCTTGAAGTGCTGAATGTACTTTGTGCAGCGCGGCGGGGAGATATTCTTCTTCATATCAGAATCGCGTCCACGCAGGTTATTAGACCTATGATGCGTCGTCCTTGCACGATCTTCTATCCTGGTGAAGTGACGCAAAATATCATTTTTCGCCGGAATTGACTCAGCAAGTGCTTTGCTCAACCTTAGCCAGCGTGCCCAACGAAACTTGAAATCCTTTACAATGGCATCCTCTTCCAGCAGCGGAGGTCATTCCGATATGCAGACCGATCCTCGACCACGAGTCCAGGAAACAGCATTTTCTGGTTCAGGGGGAGCCGGCCAGCAAACCGGAAAGGGGCCTGCTTCTCAATTCGAAATATTTGATTGGTATCCTCGCTATCTCAGCTGCCAGAAATACTTCTTGGACCACTCCCAACATTCGGTACCAGTCCGCGCCTTGGCCTCGTTCATCAACATTCTACTTCCATGTCAAAGACAGCCTAATCCTGTCATTAATTCGGCCGGCACCTCTTCATCATCGTCATCATCGTCATCACAAGCCGGTTCGTCAAGGACACACTTGTTTCCACCACCGTCACAGTCTCAAGGCCCATCGCCAATGGTCTCTCTGATACCCTACATACGGCGGCTCGTAGCTACGGGTATGGATCATCCCGGGGTCTTGCATGGCTTCTTTGGAGATGATTGGGTTAGCGGTATAGGCAGCCTTCATGAACAGGAACGGCGGAATTATCTTTTCGCAGCCAAAAGTGGCGGCTGGGCATCCGTCAAGCGGGATTACGACATGCTGCCTCTCGAAACAGTACCTTTCTTGCGGCCCCTGCAAGGGTTAACTGAAGTTGAGGTTCAAGCTGCAGAACGAGCATGGTCTGATTGGCTATACCACGAAGACTGGATGGTAGGCCAGAGACCTGATGATGAGATGGCGGGAGAATCCGCAAGACAGTCGCGTACTGGGCGATCTTGAAGTATGGATGCTCCTCCCTAATCGGCATCAATGAAAGTCACGAAAAGAACTAGATGAGCGTGCATGGATGGTTGCCTCTGATTATAACAGTTGTGCAACGAAGAGCCGTAAGAGCTCAATAATCGAGCTTGTTGAATGACGCTTAATATGCCAGAAGTAAGATACTAAAGGGATGATGATTGTCGCAGGATATAGTCTTTCAGCGTTGCATTTGTAGTTTCCATGGTATTGATGGTTGGAGCAATATAGTTGATTATTAGGCAAGTGTGCGGTCTTTCTATTGTTCGCTACATGAAGAAGCATCACATCTTGATATATGTGAAGCTGATCGTTCCTGGAGCTTGGCGTGGCAATAAACAATGATGTGGTAGAGATGTTGGTGACTAGGTATTGCCACGCCCTCCATCCCTGCACAAAACGTTCCCGTCTACGAGAAGCACAACAAAAGCATCAACCACGGGTCACCAAAGAACACTTCCAGAGCTCTGGATCTAATCCCAAGATCTACACACAATGTTATAGGACCTGATGTCTTCAGCAAAATGGGAAACCTTCATTCGCAACAGTGTGCTGCGGCGCGTGCCGGAGGAAGACATCTCCTCCTACTCAGCAATTCTCAGTGAGCAATATTACCTAAATGGACGCAGGATAGCAAGGATACTGTTTGATTGTCGCACATCGATATGTTCTTTTACGGATCCTATCATATCGCGCTATCTGCGTACATTGGTTTCGGGGAATTGCATATCCATCAACGATATCCTATATTCAGTGTTAGATGAATGGACACCAGGGAAGGATTACCCCAAGGAGGAAAGCCGAGATTCTCTGGCCTCGAGGCTCGAAGCAGATGCTGTGATTATTCAAGAATTGGCTATTCAAGCCTCAAGTAGGCATCATTCTACGGTTGATGTTCGCGCCTTATTCATCGGATGCTCCAAACTGCTCTCTGCAATTGTCCCACATGTCGGGAAGAGCAACGAAGGAAAGGAAAGGGATGCGATCTCCCTCGACCCGGCTCTCTCTGTGGTTGAGGCAGCCTGCTTGCTATTTGCCACATTGTCAGTCGCCGATTCAGGAGTCGCGGTGATGCTCGACGAAAAGGACACAGGTAAGATTAGCTTTTGTTGACCAAGCGATACGGTCGCTTATGACTGACGACCACCTCAGAGCTTCGCTCGGAGTTAACACGTCTCTTTGCGGCAGCTGGGCCCTTTTTACCAATGATGTCAATGGAGCTTCGACAACGCCTTGAAGATGTCTTGAAGGGTTATTCCCTTGGCGGAAAACAGGAGGAGAAGAAACCAGATGATGCCCATACAGCAACCGCCCCCGACGCTGCCCAATTCGAGGTAAATATCCTAGATGCCGACAACCTACGATCCAGAGCTAGCATATATGTGTGTCTCAACGCCGCCGTAAGTACATTCTTCAACACGTCCTTACAGCGATGAAACTAATTGTCATCTAGCTAGGCGGAACACCTCGTTTAGATGATGCTTCCCTCATGACCTTCCTCATGTCCAGATATAATGTGAGTCTAACAAGTCCCCGCTTGTCATGGTTGCTGAACAGGCTTCAGGGAGACTTTGTCAATATGGTGATTCATCTCATCCTTGCTTCATTTGATGTCCTCGCCAATGGTGTTCACAGAAGCGAGCCTGGGCAGACTATGGACATATACCATTGCTTCATCGCAAACAAACTACCGCTTCTAGTATCGTACATATCAAGGTTGACTATAGAGCCACTACCACTCGATGCATGCGTCACTCAAGCGTATTCACGAATCGATCCGGCCGTATTCCCTGCCTTCTCGAGTACATTCGATCTTGGAAACAAGGAGGCCCCTTTTGCAGACGTTCGCCAGGAATTCTTGTTCTCGTGTGCCTTGCATGAACTGCTCCCTGTCTCTAGCATCGAGGGCCTGCTAGGGGAAAGTTCAATGATGACACTTCCGACTCATGGAAAATATGTCAAGTCTAATATTGCCCAGCAGCTAATTTCTAATCAGAAGAAAGCGGACCAGTTAATAGAGGAGCTGGAGTTGTTCGAGGGCAACTCTGGTATCATCGCTGATGCTATCGTTGAGGTGAGCAAAAGTGCCATGCTATGGAACATTGACGACTAACGGCTGATTAGGTCATTCAGCGTCTATGTAGGGACAAGGAGACCATGACGCTGAAACGTATCTGCCTTCATCTCGTGCGCAAGCCACGAAGGCTCGACGTGGTTGCTTTGTTTCACAACCCCGCGTCCTACTTACAGCCTCTATGCAACGTGCTTGATGGATGGCAATGGGATGAAGATCAAGGTGAGTAGCCAGACTTGTTCCGTTACTAGGTAGTAACAACATTTGCAGGCGAGAGCCAGCCCGTCTATGACGAGTTCGGCAGTATCTTGCTTCTTGTTTTGACCGCAAAACACCGCTACAGCCTCGAGCCAAGCGACCTGGGTGTCACACATGCCAGCTCCTTTGTACTACGGCTGGTAGAGCAAATCTTTGTAGAGAAATCTCTAGATCAGCTCGATGATACGGCAAAGCAACATTTAGGTTCTTGGATATCGGCATTGTTTATTGCCGAAGGTCTAAGTGACGAGTTGACCTCCTCGTGCAGCCCGCAGGACTTTTATCTCCTCGTGCCCACGCTCTTCAGCCAAAGCATAGCTGCGTGTAATGCAGGAAAGTTGTCTATTGATGCGCTGAAGACGGGCTTCGAATGTAAGTATATTCATGAGTCTAGAGGACTAAGGCTGATCTTACCTCCAGATCTACTGGAGGGCTTCTTACTGCCGTCCTTGCTCGTCGCTTTGCTTTGGCTCAGCAATCATATCCGATCGGAACAAGAAAATAACGCGAGAAGCTCTTTACAACTACTACACGCACTCATCAAACCGACAAGTGGGTCTTTCGAGGCTCGCGAGATTCACCAGACCATCGTGTCGATAGTTTTTGAGCCCATCAAGCAGGCACTCCATTCACCCAAGAACGCGTCTGGCGTCCCAGAGATCCAGTCGATTTCGAAACTCCTCAATTCGTACAATGACTTCAAGCGTGCATCTTCCGTATCGAGGAATGAGCTAGATGTTTGGGCATCAATTCCTGGCGGTCTACCCGCAACAGTACAGCATGCGTTCCAGAATCTCGTTTTTTGGGATACCAACCACATGAGTACAAGCCCCCCATCTTTTACTTACAAGGTTTTTACGGTCGGCATTCGCATTCACGGTGTGATGCGAGTCCTCCAGTTATGCCTGGAAGAGCTGAAGATACAACATGCCAGCGGAAGCTTTGATATCGCACTTGATGTTCTTTTCGCGATCATTTGCGCCAGTTCCATTTCTTCACCTCATGTGCAGCAGCAAGCAGCAGCACGCCTGGGCTTGCAAGATGCAGTCCGTCTCGAACACACCAATCTGTCCAAATATCTCGAAGCCGGCGAAAACGTTATTGCCGAAGCTCTTGTCCGCCTAAGCCATCGCCTCAACAACCTCTCTCTCGTTGTCCTGCCCCAAGCGATGAGCGATGGTGATGCAACAGCGACAGAAGTGGGTCCGCTGCCGGATGACCTTGAGAACATCGACCTAACGACGATGAATATGGGCGGTGCAGCCGCCAATGCCTCCATGACCGGAGATGACACAAACATCCTGCAAGGCAATGGCTCAACCGACCCCAATGCCGCCAACAAAGACTTAATCGATCAAATCTTAGAATCCACCAACAACGCCACAGCCGCAGCCGCCGCAGCAGCTGGAGCTAGTAGCCAGCAGCAACAAGGGCAATCAACGACCGCGAACGACAGTGGCACAGCTAACGGCAGCCTCGCCTCTGCTGGGAGCGGTGGTTTCGGCGATCTAGGAATGGGGGACGACATGATGTTCGATCTCGACTCGGCGAATTTAGGGTTAGGTAGTGATTTTGATCTGGAAATGGATGGCATGTTTTGATGTACTCCGATATCAACACGATATAGGAGATATTTTGTTTGAATTGAAAACGAAAAATGAAGAGAAGGAAGCACACCAATCGTCGAGTCAGAAGACAACGAATTGGGAAATGGAGGAGAGAAGGCACTTCTTATGTACTCATGTAATTAGGTATTAGGCTACATCGCTGTGAAGCAAACCGAATTGATTCCACACATTGACTTCTACTACCCCTTCTCGAGCCGAATTTCGCAGTTTTCATTCTATACCCAGTACAAAGAAGAAATGGTAATGTAATAACTTGTCTATCGTGAAGAGGAGCGATCTCATGATGAATTTTATTGAAGCGAGGTGAAGTCCATAAAGTACTATTATGTATGCTGTAATAATTAAATATCAAAAGAATATATATATATATATATATTTTATATGATCACCTACCGTACCCTACCTACCCCTCCTCTCCAAGATCAGATCAGATCTCCTTCTCCATCTCCAAAACCAAAAAAAAAAACCCCCTTTCAGGATCTTTTTCTTTCAAAATGAATGATAAATTACTAATTATCATATGACAAAGTCATGAAAACCGATAGTAATTGTAGGCAACCCTTTTCTTCTACAACTGTGAGCCTGAGTATGAGTATGGGCGTGAGCAACTAATTAGCTGACTTTGAAGGAACTAATTATCTCATTTGCACAAAAGGAGAAGAGATGGATGGGTTTTGTTTCTGGAGGAGTTATGATTATTGACTTATTATTTTATTAGGTATGTAGACTTGATAAGGCATGTAATTAGGTACCTAGATACCTCACTCAGATACCAGCAAAGATTATATTTTTGCTAAACAACAATATGGTACCTACATACTGACGTCTTTTGAAAACGATCATTCATTCATTTAGCCCAAACAGATAAGATTTCCTTCTTGCTAGGGATATTTGAGTATCAAGATCTGCTCAACAACAAAAGCCAAGTTTTTGGATTGACAGACAGACAGACAGACTCACTTGACACGCTGAGACGCCGAGACACGCGCGCGGTTCGTTGGTCTGGCTTGCTCCACCTCTCATCATCGTCGTCGTCGTCGTCATTCGGGCACCGTTCTTATGATAAGGTGATTGGAGAGGATGAGGCTGAGAGGACTTTGATAGAGGATGACGTGCTTTGCTTTTTGGTTGTCTAGAGCCACTTACTTGGAGCTATGACTATTGGAGGTATCGGGCCTGGAAGTGTCTCGTGTTGGGGGGCCACGCATACAAGGTAGATCAGGTAACTACGGGGTAAAGTATTTGGAAAGAGAACTCGTCATTGCGTCCTTCTTCTTAAGACGTGGTGTTAAGATGTGGTCATGACCGTTTCGACGCTTCAGTTGAGGAGGTATGTGATTGACATCTGGCGGGGGAACGGCATATTAGCAACCCATACCCAATTAATTTGTCGGTAATATATGTAGAGGGTACCTTGGAGATCATGAGGCAATGAAGCTTGCATTGATCTTGCCTTGGCTCAGGATCGAGCTAAGTCTAACGAGAGTTGTCAGAACATACGTACCTCACTAGTAGGAAACAGCCGAAAGTCATTTTCTCATGGCTCTCGCGCTGTCATCTCCCTTGGACTAGCAATAACATAATAGCGCTTAGGGCAGGGGTACAGACGCTGATCATAATTTCAGGTCCAGTACTCCGTACTAGTTGTAGACTGACACAGTGAATCCTTGGTAAACGGTGGTTAACGGTTTGGAGCAGGCAGAAAATATGGAATCGTTATCACCGTTGACAGGTTAACGTTCAAGCGTCGCACCAAGCTTTTGGTGTACTGCAATAATAGGTATCTCTCAGTTCATTATGGTGACTCGACGAGGTCGCAAATAATGAAACATCTTCAAGGAGCGGAGAGTTCTCTCTTTTCCAGCAAAGTGATGTCAAATACCATGCACGGAACCTTCTTCTGGTGAGACAGCCGAAGGGCAGCGGAAGCCTGCGGGTTTCAGATTTTCGGCGCACGAGATAATTTGAGGCCACTATTGCTTTATCAAAGCACTGCTCCAGAAAATCGGTGGGTGGGTGGAAACTTACGCAGGGACTCTGGACAGATTGTCGCCCTGGGGCACTGGCAGTGACAGTGACAGTGGCAGTGGCACTTGCTATCGACTTGAGGTCTTGAACTTAGCATCAACTTACTGTATATAGTAGTCGTCGACATATCGTGATCGGCATCTGGATGAAAGTCTCCGAGTACCTTCAGAAGGGATATATATTTACGAGGCTCCAGACCATCACAAGATGGGTATATGTCTGGTAATAAATTCGAGGATCCTTCGCAGATTCGGAAATGCATACATAGATAGGTGTTCTAGCCCCCTGCTCAAGTACCATAGTATGTAGGTGTAAGGCTCTCGAGTGCGGCCGATATGTGATGAGGGCTGCATACTGTAGCGTCCCATTATTTAGATGATCAATTTTTGGTTGCCGTGTGGATGAGCTGCTGCATGCTTTTTCCTTCCTACATGCAGATGCGTGTGTGATGGGTGGTGCGCAAACACTCGCATCTTCATGCACCGTCGGGTAACGCGAAATGACATACTATGAATCCCAATGCATCGTGTAATTTCCCAATTGAGGACATGTTGATCACCGACGCCCGAAGGATGGGTTAGATGCCAACTGGTGATGGCACTCTCATACTATCGTACCCGGATCCAGGGAACTGGCACGAAGCAATGCAACGGCGGAGCTCTCATCTCGCTGTACTATGTCCATACAGTAGTACGATCGAGCAGTCCCACCAAGTCCATCACTGTCGGGATTTTAAAGGCTCAAAGTGGATGCAGACTTGTCACGATCCATTGCCGACCGGTGTGATGGATGTTGGACGTCCTCGACGTTTGCGTGTACCTGAGCGAGCTGGTGTTTGAGCCTTCCTCAAAAAGGATGGTGGCTCGCACCACTCTGGGAACCCTACCGTAGTAGACGCACATATTCGAGAGCTATCGCAAGTGAGGCAAGTGTCCTGTCTGGGCGTTCCTGATGATCATGTCGCTACAATTTACAAGAACAGCATGGATCTGCGAATCGATTGATTGCCTTGGACAGCCTAGTCACTTTCTTCTCCGTTTTCCTCATACAAATGTATCATTGTACTGTGGTTGTCGTAGCTGGACAGTTGGCGAAGACACTCGCTCTGGGGTCTTGCAGCAAGTTGGATTCAGTCACTTAATCGACGGCGGATATTTGTACCATGCGGTATTATGTTATGCTCGCAATAGATAGCAGCACGAGCAAGCAGGCCATGCCTTTGTGGCGCAATACAAGTTAATATCCTGTACGCGTCTAGTTAGTGCGCCGTTTCTCAACAACGGGAGTGTCGCTATGATTCCCCGAGTGTCAATCAATTTTTCTCCCTACCTGGTACTGTAATGTAGACGCGAAGAAGCGACCGATGGATCACAGTTGACGCCCATAGTTTGTGACCCGTATTCGCTATAGCTGACCTTGACATCGACGATGTTGCACGGGTTCATGGCTTCCAACAGGAGCTCGGAGACCCCCATTGCCGGTATTTTCCCTCAAATGGCCTTTAGGTCAAGCTTGCCATGATACCGATCCACTGTCGTAGTACGTACTACGTAGTACTACGTAGTAGTAGGTGAGAGGCCCAAGGGCAAAGGGGCTCAAGACCGTGAAGAAGCTTTTACACTAAAGCATCCCCTTCCGTTACCCTTGTCCATGCTAGATGCTCCCGGAAGCCCAACCTTAGCCTGTCCACATTTCCACCTTCCCACCTTTCCACCTTTCCACCCCTCATCACTGACCCGAGACACTCGCATGGCACATTGAGAAGGCAAGCCAGGGCAATTTGGTTTTTATTTTCTTGTTCGTCTCTTCCCTTGTTGCCAAACGCAAAACCTCAGGCTAGGAAAATCATCTTATCTCTAGAGGGGGTGATCTGGCGCAACTATGGTAATTAGTAAAGAGGACAAGGGAGGTTGAGCAGGTCTGATGTCGACCACGTTTTGGATCCTCCTTTGCTCCGACCCAGTTCGCCAGGTATCGTGTCCGGCATCAACACTACTCTGCCTGGCCGTGACAATTACTACGTAGTATAGTACTAGGTAATTACGTGTGATGTTGATGATCCACGATCCATGGTTGCAGTAGAGTTAGGACTTCTCCATCATTTTATTTCCGCGGACAGTTCCTGCACTCGAACGACCTCTAGTAGGTAATAGGTCTTCTTTTAACCAACGACCAGTGCCAAGCTAAGTATGATTAGCCAATTATTGGTAATGTGATTAAGGTACCTAGGTAGGTATGGTTACCTACCCTTAGGGCATTCTTCAACCCTTAAACCCTTATCCTGATCCTAACCCTTGTCTTGACCCTCTAGCCCTTTACCTTCTGTAGCTTCCGGGAACCCTTGCTCCATAAGGTACCTACCGAGCTACCTACCCTAGGGGCCTCGGGGCCCTAAATCTACCTACCCTCCATAACCTTCCCATCCTAACCTAACCCCAAACCGAACTTAACCTAAGCGAACCTCCCCAGCAAGTCACTACGTACGTAGTACAGTACCTTAGCTACAGTATAATTGATGTACAATAGTACTACTACTACGGTACGATGGTATCTCGCGAGCCTCGCTACCCACCCCTGCAGAGCACAGGCACAAGCACAAGTCCAAGCACATGTACCACCTTTTATCAACCACGATCGCTGGATCCCCCCGAAGACGCACTCTTCTTCTTGCGGGTCGAGGTAAATCTTTCACGTACACTACAGAACAGTCTCTCTTCTTCTTCTTGTAATCGACTTCATCATTGCTATCGTTGTTGTACTCGCGATCTTGTTACTGAATTGATCTTGTCTTATTGCTGTACTTGTGTGTGGTGATATCGTCAATACATCACCAGCTTCGTCACATCTCAATTGATCATATCGTACATGATTGATTAGCTGCACGGCGCATTCACCACGAGGAGCAAACAACCCTCCTGCTGAAAAGGAATCTACAGGCGACGAGAAGACGAACAGTGCTCTCTTTCCAGCTGACAAGTCTCGTTTCTGCGGATCTACCCTACATTTCAAGGACGATCGCGACTTCCATTCCGGGCAAACAAGCGTGCCCTTGCATCACAGCGCCGACTTCCATTATCGACGACCAACCGCAACCCTTACATCCCTTACCACGACCAACAGGGATCGTATCAAGAGATTGTTCAAGTACGGCCGATTGTGTTTTCTTACGAACTCAAGCCAACAGATAGAGCGATAAAGAAGTGTACTTTCGGCGAAGCGAAGTACAGGAACTGAATTGAACTTCACAACAGCGAAGTCAACAGTTGACATTCCTCAGCCTTAAAAGAGGTAAATCTGGAAGCTAAGTCGACGACGTTGGCCGATCGAGCGTGACATAACACGTCTCTTCTGTGTTCCCGGTTTGTGCCCATCCCTGCCTCACAGTCCACATTCCTTACATCCGTGTTTGGAGTCGCACATTCCCCCGCCTCCCAAGGCTCAAAACATCGACGCTCACCTCGCTCTGCGGTCGCAGCTGCTGATGTTGTGTCCAGAACTCGCGATGGTCCTCTTGTCACACTCAATGCTGTCCCAGAAGACGACTTGAAGTGCGAACGTTGACATGGATCCCGAGTCCATAGATAGCGTCTATATCGCGCCTCTCACCATCAAGAAGACGTCCAATGGGTTCATTACCAGCGCGGAGGGTTCAATTCAGTCGATAACAACTGAACCTTCCGGGTTTGCGCGACAGCAGATTACGCCTCCGTTGACTCCTCGTGGTTCTCTAGAGAACATGGCTGATCAAGATCAGTCTTCGTCACCAGTATTTCACAACTATCTACGAGCATTCTATCATTTTCAGCCAGCTAGCAATGTATCTTCCTCGACGGTGACATTGCCACTGAACCAGGGCGATGTGATCTTAATCCATTCCGTACATACCAATGGCTGGGCGGATGGAACTCTTCTGGAAACAGGAGATCGAGGATGGCTCCCGACCAACTATTGCGAACCTTACGATCCAACACAAATGCGACACCTCCTCAAGGCGTTGACAGATTTTTGGGATGTTATTCGAAGTGCAAGTATGACGACACTCGACGTCTTCAGAAGCCAGGACTACATGCGTGGCTTGATAGCAGGTGTCCGCTTCCTTCTGGTAAGTTGGTAATGTCTCGAGTCTTGCCAGGTGGCTGATGATGGCAGGAAAAATCGAAGTGTCTTACTCGGGATACAGTCTTGGTCAGGAGTCATGACAATTTGCGACGCGTGCGGAAGGCATTATTATCTGACCTTTCGTCTCTCGTCAAAATTGCGAAACGTCTACAGGATATCGCGAACAGTCTTGCGAGCGATGATGGCATTGAGGAGCTGCTTGATGAGATGCTGCTCAAAGCATTCAAGATTGTCACTCGCGGTGTTGTTTTTCTTGATATATGGGACGAGGTCTCGAAATCGACCGAGAGACTGACCGTTGCTGGAGCCTTTGTAATGGCAGCCGCTGCGGCCGATGTGCCACTAACTCCCCCGGCTGAGACGAGCCCATCCATCAATTTAGTAAGACAACCGGTCGCTCGTGATAACTCCAGTATCGCTGGAGACTTACCTAACGTCAAGCCTCTTCCCGTGGAGCTGATCAACGGTGTTGGCATTGCTACCTCAGATATCCCTGAAGCTGTCGGTTCGATACCTGTCTCAACCACACATGCACCCAAAACCCCCACGCGACGTGTTCGAACGTCACTTACTCACCGTGTCTCGTACAACAGCAAGAGTGTTGACAAGAAGAATCCAACGCTCGTATCGACTCGTCTTGGGACAAGCTATGATGGGTTCCTAAGTGTGCTCGGATCCTTTATCGGGTTGCATCTGCAGTCCAGATCATCGAGCGAACTGCTGGTAACAACTCAAAAGGCGGTCAAAGCCTGTCGGCATCTGATGACTCTTATCGAAGCGGTAATGAAACGGGATGGACGTCGAAACGAGATTCTCCGCCGCGCGAAAGAAGCTATGGTAGACAAGATTACAGATCTTGCACGTGCTGCTCAAGACGCTTTCCGGCCCCTCAATTCGGCAGACGGCGAGTTAATCTTCATGCCTGAAGATGGCAAGCGACTTGTGGATGCTGCTACAGCCTGCGTGAGGGCTGCTGGCGAATGCGTTGCCCACACGAGGCATGTCTTGGAAGAGATAGGTGATTTCGAGCTTGAACTCCCGGAATCCCCGCGTAAACCAGGCACTAGACGGCACGATCAGGTAAAGAAATCTGCAGCCGACTATGACGAGTCCTTGAGGCAAGCAACGAGACGGCCAAGTGCACCACGATTAGTCATTCCACAGATCGACCGCATGCCATCGAGTCCGCTGCAGAGTAGCTTCACTCCAACTTCACACCTCTCCGGTCCCTATACCGCCTCGTCAGGGGCTGCTGCAGACACGCCAACCACAGCAGCTTCCTTCGATAGTGATGGGCTTCCTCCCACACCACCACCGAAGCCTGAAATACAAGTGCAAGTGGTCCACTCCCGACAATCGTCGCGAGAGCAGAACATGGGCATCCCGGAACCCAGAATTGAGGCCCGAGCCGTCACAAGCACCGGAAGCCACAGTACCTTCGTTAGCAGCGCAAGAGACTCGGAACTAAGCCACCGCTCAATTCCTTCAACTGTTGCAACTTCGGTCGACCATACCTTAGTTCAAGAAGCCTTAGCTGAAAGATTCTCTGGCAGCCATACAACTGCAGGCGATGACACGGAAGAGACTGAAGCGAAGATGCTCGAGACAACATTTGCTCATGAGCTCTGCACCAAGGATGGAAGGGTTGTAGGTGGAAGTTTGCGAGCTTTGATCGAAAAACTTACAGCCTATGATTCGACACCGGATTCGGAATTCGTCTCAACATTCTATCTAACATTCAGGCTATTCGCAACCCCTCTCGAATTTGCCCATGCACTCGCTGATCGGTTCGAATGCGTCGGGGAAGCTCCTAGCATCGCCGGTCCTGTTCGCTTGCGGGTCTACAACAGTCTGAAAGGCTGGCTCGAGGGTCATTGGAGACATGACTGCGACAACGTCGCCATGCCATTCATCCAGGGCTTTACAAGGTCCTCCCTTATCCCAGTCTTACCCGCTGCTGGCAGGAGGCTTCTCGAGCTGGCAGAGAAGGTTTCCTCTGCTCACGGTTCAGCTATGCCACGTTTGATGTCCTCAGTTGGCAAAACCAACACTGCCATTGCCCAATATATCAATCCTGATGCTCCTGTTCCAGCATCAATCATTTCGAAGAGTCAGCTCGCAGCCCTCAAGCATTGGAAGGAGACCGGCACTTCCATCAGCATACTCGACTTTGATCCGCTGGAAGTGGCTCGACAGCTCACAATCAAAGAGTCTCAAATATTCTGCTCGATTCTTCCCGAGGAGCTTCTCGCCACAGAATGGACAAAACAATCAGGGTCATTGGCGGTCAATGTCAGGGCGATGTCGACGTTATCTACGGATCTGGCCAGCTTTGTCGCTGATTGTATTCTTCAGCAAGATGATGCCAAGAAGCGAGCAGCGGTCGTCAAACAGTGGATCAAG
Organism: Pseudophaeomoniella oleicola; assembly: GCA_003868215.1. Taxonomy (NCBI): domain Eukaryota; kingdom Fungi; phylum Ascomycota; class Eurotiomycetes; order Phaeomoniellales; family Phaeomoniellaceae; genus Pseudophaeomoniella; species Pseudophaeomoniella oleicola. The sequence goes on along the minus strand of QWDQ01000013.1, from coordinate 470,261 downwards.
GTTGCCAACAAGTGTTTGGAACTCAACAATTACGATTCATTAATGGCTATCTACTGCGCCTTGACCAATTCGACTATCACAAGAATGAAGCGAACATGGGAGATTGTGTCTCCCAAGAATCGTTCGTTGCTCGAAAATCTTGGTGGTGTTGTTGACGTTTCAAAAAACCATACTAGCCTACGACACCGCCTCCAGAACCTGATGCCTCCATGTCTTCCATTTGTTGGCATGTACCTTACCGACTTGACATTTGTTGATCACGGTAATCCGGGGACTAGGAAGCTACAAATGTCCGACGGCGCTATTTCTATCATCAACTTCGATAAGCATATCAAGACGGCAAAAATCATCAGTGACCTTCAAAGATTTCAGGTTCCATATCGGCTAGCGGAGGTCCCAGAGCTCCAAACATGGATGCAGGATCAACTCATCCGCGTCCGTTCCACCGGTGACAAGAGCTTCCAGAACTTCTATCGCCGATCCCTCGTGTTGGAGCCGAAAGAGATGCCAGCTAGGCGCGCATCTCCACTACCTGGACAGCAACCACCACAGAAAGACAAGTTCGACTTCTTGAACTGGAGTCATATCACGAAAGACAAATGACTTGTTACTTGATTTATCAACCATCCTTTTTGTTCCCCTACTTTCTTTTCTATTTATGTTCGATAAGCGAGTTTATAACCTTTGACGTCGCACCGGAGGATCCGGCGTCTCTTCGATTGGGAAAGGGCACATCAAAAGCGGATGGGACCTCTTTATGACTGGGCATTTTAACGACTTCGCATGTTTCGTTTTCCAAATTACTTTATGATCTATACCCCGGTCGGATGACGTTTGCCTTTCCTTACTTGTTAATTTCAATGTAGTAACAGAAGTTTCCTGTCACATCATCTTTCATACTGGATCAGAGATATTGATTTCATCAGCGCGTCTGGTCCCATCAAAATCAGGAGATCAGCTAGCTGGTGTTCACATGTATCCTCCAAAGATCGCGGGTTTTCACAGCGAAAATTATGTTATTACTTCTTTTGACTTTGTATTATATCTTTTGATCCAAAAGGTGAAGGGCCGAGGAGACTGCTTAAAGGGAACAATTACAGGACAGAAAATGCCTGGGGAATTGTCGGCATTATATTTTGTTCTTCTATATTGCTTTGACATTGTCTTCTGTCTTCTTCTGCGTTGTATACAGTATATTGAACGAGACGGAGAATTCAAACGATTACACTATATGATCAAAACTGAATCATCTATTATTCGACACGTGATATCGCTGTCATTCGTTGACATTACTCCTATATACATATTGAATCAATCGTCCGTTTTGTGGCATCTCAGCTTCTCCTTCTTCTCTCTTTTTCCTTCCTTGCCTTTCCAAGAAACAAGGTAAAATTAGATTAGATCAGATCAGGTTTGAAGGTTTGGGTTGGAATATATGGTAGAGAGAGAGAGAGAGAGAGAGAGAGAGAGAGAGAGATAAAGACACGGGAGGGAGATTTCTAGATGAATGAAATTTACTCTGTTCGGTGATTATCTTAGTGTATATATATATATACCCCCTGGTTTGTAAATATGTACATACATGAGCGTGCATATAGATGATAGTCTGGATAAGAGAGATCCATCGCCCAAACTTCATCAATCATTCAACACCACCTTGCTTTCTCCCGTCCATCCACTTCGTCCAAGCGCCTCCATCCTCAGTACCTTCATCGTGTTCTACGCGATCGCCACCGCCGCCGCTCAGAAACCCCGTGGTAGCCATGCCATCATCACTACGGCGGCCCTCGCCATTCAAAGCCCCCCGGGCTCCACCGGATGATGATCCGGCCGCCGCCGCCAACGACAGGATAGGGACGCAACTCTTCCGGCCGTGGGCGCAGACGAAGGGGAATTTGCAGCGTGCCAATCTGCGCACGAGCTGCTGGCACTCTTCGCGCGTCAGCTCGTCGTTGAACATGATGGCTGATCGGCAGGCTCGAGAGTTTATCAGGTCAAGAAGGGAGCGCGGGATGGAGGAGAGGCGGTGCAGCCAAATTGGAAAAGAGTCCTGGGTGGCATTTGTCTGGGATTGAGGTTGAGTAAGAGGCGTATGGAAGGAGTTCTCTGTTCTCGCCCAGACTTCTGTCCGTAGCATGTCAATTAGGACTTTTGGATCTGTGCGGCATCGCTCTGAGATTATCGAGGGGAGAGTCTCGACGAGTAATAAAGCCCGAGAAGTATCTGTAATCGAGTTTCTTGACGCAGATGAAGATGGTCTGGAAGCAGCTGGTATCGCTTTAGCCTTCGTCTGCTTGATCTTGTACTTGATGTTCCAAGAAGCAAAGTGCTGACTGTCTCTTTCAAACAAACTCGCCTCTTCTTCTGTGATCTCAAATCCAATGGGCTTCCATTCTTCCACGTTGTCAGAGCGTGATGGATCGCAAAGTTCTTCAAGGAGTTGCTCCACACGACATCGTTCGTCTGCGGCGTGTTGGTCAATGAGGACGATAATCTTCACAGCAGGACATATGGACGCTTCTGTTTGCTCGTCTGGCGACATAGAAACGAGTATGAACTTGCGGTCGACCTGACCAATGACATCTGCCGCTGCGAGAGCTTTCCTACTCAGTCGCGAGAGCACCTCTTGCGCTTCCAAAACCCTGTGATCACTGGCGGCATTAGAGCGATCATTAAGCCCCGTTTCCGCAAAGTCATTGAATATCGAAGGAATCCTTTCCTTCGCCTGCTCAAATACAGGGTTCTTCCATCCTTGAAGAACTTCGTTCAACCACGAACTTCCGCTGCCATCAGACTCACTGATAGCAACCTCTCTGGGGCTACTCACGGATCCACGACGTGCAAGACTGTGTCTGAACCGAGGTCGCTTCAACTGGGACTTGCCATCTCCTCGCTCCTCATCCCGAAAGACCATGCCCGTTCTGGCATTGATACGAACGACCTCTCCTGTGGAAGGGTCTTTCCAAGCAATTGACTGGTCGAGTGCATCTGCTTGGCGAGAGCCATGGACATCAAACGGGAGCCCTGAACAATGTTGACAACCAGAGTGGGTGTCACACGCTACGAAATCTGATACAGCTTCTGGTAAGACACCGTTCCTAGATAAGCCATCCGACGATGTAGGTTCATTGTTAGATGAAGGGCTTCGGCTTATCGCATTGCCATAAGTGACGAGCTCCGCCGTCAAAGTATCACTTTCGCCATTCTGCAATGCCTCGGCGTTACTCGAGTTATCACAGCTTCTTATCTGCTGAGGTAGAACAGATCCGAGCATATTCAAACATTCTCTGCTGCTACTCTTACTCCGCGACCAATCTGCAAAAGCCGTCCTCGAAGGCTTGTTTGGACGAAGAGCAATTTTCTGGGGGACCGGCTCCCCATCCGACTGCGTCGAGCCTTGAACAGCAAACCCGGTTCTGGCATCATGTACCGACTCTTGCCCTTGAACTCTTCGATTCTTTCGAACGCGTAGATCATGATGGTGGTTTCGGCGTGGTTTATCCGGTTGGAAGCCATGCTGATCCAAGAACTGCCACAACAATGGCCTTAGAACTTCTAGTATTTCTTCGATAACCCGGTCGGCCTGATGAGGTTTCAACTCTTCAATGTCATGCCCTTCGCCTTCAAATATAGTATCTATGCGGATGTAAAACATCGGAAAGCGGTCAGGACTACGGGCCTGTTCTCGAACCCGACCTTTGCTGAAATTAACAGCCTGATGTTGTTCTTCAGTATGATTGCGACTACTATCTAGACGGTCAACGTCCAGCTCCGAGTCATGACTACCAAATGCCGAATTTGAAAAGATGCGATTGATTTCATCGAAAAGGATATTATGCACGCCACTCCGATCCACAGGCTTGATGCCGACCGAAATGAATTGTAGATGTTTACTAGGCATTGGCTGGAGGCAAAGTGCGGCTCTCGCCTGGAATCGCAATGTACGAGCAGAAATTGTAACCCATGATTCCTCGTCGATAGCAGATATACTGTATGCTTGTCGAATGAGAGCAATGACTGTGCCAACGTTGAAACAACTCCCTAGGACCCGCGGCCGTCTGTTATTGCTTTGCAATTCTGGATACTTGAGCCGAAGATTGATATTCTGCTCAGATTGTTTGTCAAAGAGTTGCAGTTTGACAGGTGACCTCCACGCTAGTAGAAGGGCTAGGCTGCGCTGACGCAGACTTTCGATATCTCTCATGTGCTTCTCCCTGCTTTGGCCTCTGAGCGCTCTCTCCTTTGTCCGAACCGGCAGATTGCCGAATAGATCGTACACTGAGACGAAGGTGCCCTGGTTTTGTATTCGAACTCCTTGTGCTCCGGCATGGCGTGTCTGGCGCTGGATTGTTCGCGATCGATGTAGAATGAGACGGCTTTCTACGTGCTCATGCGCAGTTTTAGAAACAATAGAAAGCAACGAAAGCGCTGCGAGAGAAGCGAGAAATTGGCCCTGACTACCATGAACAGGTTTCTGAGAGGCAAACTTAGAGGTGTCTATCTCGTATCAGCGAAAAGAAATGTACAGGGGCAGAGCTTACTCACGGAACCGTCGTCCAAGCCCACCTTCTTCCTCGAAATCGGCCTTCGGAATCCCACAGCCATTGTCCTCGATTTCACAAGCATTCTTAGTACCATCAATCACTACTCTAATCACAGTTGCCTCGGCATCCAACGCGTTTTTGACAAGCTCGATGACGACGTCGTTCAATGTTGTGATTGTTATGGAAGACTGTATATGCGCTTGGATTTCTGCAGGCAACAGAAGTATGTTTCTCGACCCCGTCGCCATTGTGGTCTCATGTAGAGCCCAGGTTACAGGCGGATCGTGCGTAGTTACTCGGAAATGGGTGTGCATGCTCAGGGTGGGTGCCACTTGCTATATTCGTTTCGACCAACGTGTACGAGCAACATGGCTTGATTCTTGTATTTATTGTTTGTGTCTACATCATTCGCAGTGAGAGACTAGAGTTCCTTCGGGGGTTGAAAATCGAGTCATAGATGGCATGCATTGTGGGAAAACATAGGTACATATCTTGCAAAGCGCAAAGCTATGACGCTTTGTCCCAAGGCGCGTCTGTCTATTAAGAATAATTTAATTACCGATCATTCCACTTTAATCCTATGATCCTACTACGGCAGGAGGGATGACACGGAGATTTGCACGTGAGCTAGATCAGCCTCACCTCCCTTATAGCTGACCGCATACATGATGCGTGGTTTTGCTAATTTCTTAATTTTACGATATCCGGATCTATTGGCATCTCAGGGTCGGTCGCGTCCTATCCTCTCAACTACATAAAGCACTAGATGCAAAGGAGCTAACGCACACAGGTAGATATCAGTCAGGCGAAAATCAAATGCTGAAAGTCTCTGGGCCTTCGTCGAATGATAATTTCATGACTCACTTGATATCAACCGAGGCCGATATGAGGAACAAATACTTACCATAGCATCGTCCAAGATGCAGCCGTATACTAGGTGATGTGACAAAAAGCCCTGATCAATGTCGCTGGTAATGATACGGCCCGACAAAGAAATAGATCACTGGTCAGAGGGTAATTCGGTCTTTGAAAACGACATTGGAATTCTCTAAATTTGTGGTTCATGGAATTCAAGTCACGCCATGTGACTGCAAACAAGTTTAATGAACCTCTTCTAGCCATCTCTTACTGCGTGTGCTAGTCTCCTCCCAACGCGAAGTCGAGGATGGAAACGAACGTGTCCTTTCCTTCCCCCGAAGAGCGGAACCATGGACTGTTTCTCGATGGTACCAGTATATTATCCCCGGTAAGACCGTTCGTGGGGATGAAGTTGCTTCGCACGCGTGAGTAGGTCGAACGTCATTGGAGGATACATCAGAAGACATACTATGTAGGGGTAAACCCCTTCTCGTGCAGAGCAGTTGATACTTGAGATCTAGCGGTTTCAAACACATCCTGTTTCCATTCTGCGATATCCCTACAACACGTTAGAAGGGAAGCCTTCGTAGAGAGGGAGACTCCTGACATCTTGGTAACGACGCAGATAATGTTCCTGATGCCTGAAGGCTGCGGCAGCACTTCTGAGATTCCGGTTACCGTCTCTGGAGATACCACCAAGATCAAGACATCAACCGGATCTCCATCCGTCCCTTGAACTGTAAACGTTAGTATCCTATGATGTACGAATGATTGAGATGCATTACCAACACCCACGTCGTATGCAGGTGTCTCGAACGTTGGCCTTTTACCAAGCTCTTTCATGATAGGCAAAACACGGTCATATCGGTTTTCGCCAGACTTTTCGAAGACCTGCAGCAATTCAAGGTCAACGCCATTGAGCTGCCAATACACAAGATGATTAGCGAAGTCACGCTGAAGGATTACACGGCCTCACTTGGTACAGGATCTGGCCGATGATTGTTCTCTGACCCGCGTTCGGTGGGCCAACAAAGCGAATAGACTTGTCAACTCTATCAAATATGAATTTGGATAATATTATTGTGTTCGAAAAGGTCTGACGAACCTCATTTTGCTTGAATGACAAAACTTCTCCGGGCAGACTGGCTACGCCAAACCTCTCTGAATATTGTAATATCTATAGGTATGAACCTACCTATGTATGTAACTGTGATAGAATGGGCGAAAGAGCTACGTCGCGGATGAGCGAGTGACTGTATGTGTAGAGGATGTAGGTTGGGTGAGATATATATCATGATTAAATAAGCTTTATGGTCACGGCCACGTGATTCAAACGCCCGGGTAGTCTTCTAACACCTGCACGATCTCTACAAACGAACCTAATGCCGCCCAATCCGCTGCACTACGACCTCGTTTATCCTGCTTCTTGAGGTCCGAACGTCCTTCTTCCAACATCAAGTTGACGATATCGGCTTGACCATTGCCCGCAGCATATGACAGAGGCGTCCGCTCATCGAAATCCGCAAGATTTCTATCTACTTCTGGAATGCTGAGAAGATATGTCACTATATCTATATAACCAAAGCTACATGCCCATGCTAGTATTGAGCGACCATAGGTCTTATCACGTCGATTCGGATCTGCTCTTCCTATTTCAATCAAAGTCTGAATAGACTCCAAATATCCCGGTGGGTTAAGAGCCCAAGCTAGAGGAGACCACCCATTATCATCCTGGTCGTCAACAGCAGCAGGACACCATCGTACTAGAATCTCTAGCGTGGTCTGACCATTATCTGGACTTCTGCTTGCTTTCGCACTCTCTGCAGCCCACGAAATGGCGTTTCGTCCGTCGTTGTCCTTGACTGTTATGTCAGCGTCCGCTCGAAGCAGACGTTTTGCGATGGCTAGATCTCCATGTTGTGCCGCATAAGATAATGCTGTGCGCCCAGAATAATCTCGGATATGGACTTGAGGTTTTGAGAGCCGCAAGAGAGCCTTTACTGCTGGATCAATACCAGCTATCGCAGCGTGCATGAGTGGCGTACGGCCTTTGGTGTCAACAGCGGTCACATCTGACCGGGCGTCCGCCAAGAGTTCATCTAGACAATTCATTGATCCAGTCCTTGAAGCTTCTATCAATGCCGTGTGTCCAATTCTGCTACCTTCGTTTGGACGGATTGATTCCTGGCCTAGCAAAACTCGCAGTATTTCTAGTTGATCCTCTCCTGCCGCGATTGATAAAAGGGGCCAACCGTCATAATTAGAGCCGTTTGGATCGACGCTAAAGAGATTTAGCAAAATGTTGCAGATGTCCAAAAAACCTCCTCGGATAGCCATCGTCGTGAGATCTGCCCCACGAGTAGGGGATTCTGGCCGAATGCCATGCTCAAATAAGATATTTAGTATGCGAGTGTGATCCTTAGCAACTGCCCAAAAGAGAGCTTTTTGAAAGATTGGCTTCGCAGTGACGTATGGGTGCTGCTTGAGAAGCGCTTCAAGACTCCGCGCATGACCGAAGAGAGCTGCAAGGATAACAGGATGAGCTTCCTCCGGTAAGGGTAGCTGATCGGGATAAAGATGGTACTTGTAAGAATACCAATTCTTTGATGAAGGATTGCTGCAGTCGAGAAGTCTCAAGGCCATTTGCCCGATGACATCAGCAAGTTGATCTTCACAACGACAAAAGTGGTGTGTCCAATATCTGGCACAATAGTCAAAAGCACGGTACTTGGATTGGACCATGGCACACTTCTCGTCCGACCACATCTTACTCTCGTGCAAAAATGAGACATCCTCGAGATTGAACATGTCATAAAATTCGGGTATATCATCCGTCGGACCGGTCGTAGATGCAGGACTGAGGTTGCGAATGCTATCTTCTTCGAAGACATCTTTCGCGAATTCCTTGCTATGCAAGTAGAGGATGCAGGATGCTGCCAATGTTGCATGAGAGTCACTAAGGTGAATACCATGAGTAGCGTGCAATGAGTGGTGCGGCTCATTACCAAGGTCCTCGAAGAACCTTCTGACAGAAGAATGTATGAAGGCGACATTGTTTCCCGAGAATTTGACAAGAGGGCCAATCGCTCGACGGATACTGCTTTTGACAACTGATTCATCTTCTATGGTCAGCAAAGACTCCAGGCGCTGTTCTTGGACATTTGAGAGGATGTCTACTTCCGCCAATGAGAGGTTTCTCATGCAACCAGTAAGAAGATGAAGGTAATCCCTTAGCCGTGCTACATTGTTCTGGGAGACCTCCGGGAGATAACGCTCATAGGCTTCTCTGAGGGTCAATGGCACCTCATCCAACATTCTCTGCAAACCAATGTTGCTATAGTCCAGGCTAGCTTTGATCTTATCCAGAACTACGGTCAGCCATAGAAATGAATTCTCGGCAAATTGGGACAGTTTCCACTTCAAGAATTCGCCACCTGACTGTGAGCAGATGCCATAGAAAATCATTTCGTCGACCTTGTACTCTATGAAGCGAGATATATCTGCATTCATGCCTTGTGGCCTCCCTTCGAGGCCGATATGATATTGCTGAGGGTTTGACTGATGGACAGCCTTGACTCGACGGATAAATGGTTGGCCACTAATGGCGAACTTAAGCTGCCGCGACGCCTTTCTGTGACTTTGACTCCAAGCAATCGTCGTCTCGCTTATTTTGGATAGTAAATCGAATCTCGGCCGCTCATCGCACTCGTCAAGACCATCGATGATGATGTATACACAGCGATATGACATGATCGAAAGACAGAGCTCGAAGACTTTCCAAAGCGACTCAAATGAGTACTCTTGGACTCTTCTTGACATGTGATACGCTGATCTGACATCACGAATTACATCTTTTCTCTCAGTCAGTAGCTGGTAAATAAGGCTTTTTAACAGATATCGCACGTCTTTGTGCGAAGCTAGATCTCGAGAGCAGAAGAAGAAGCAGACGGTAAAGTCATTCGTGGTGATGGTCGCTTTAGTCTGTGTCTCACTTCTCAGTGATTCAATCAGATAATTGGCCAATATCGTCTTTCCAGTGCCAGCCTCTCCAGTAAGCCACAGTATGGCCGAGTGCTTATATTGATGCCAAAGCTTATAGTCCGACGTTGAAAACGGCCATTCGCAAGTGCCTTGCACCCGATCGGCGATATCAATAGTAGGCTGCGAAGTAAAATTCGCTACGTAGTTACTCTCGGACTCGGTGAACGCTGGCCAAAAAAGCATTTAGCGCATCAGTCAAATTTCTCGCAGGTCGTGTAACGCACAACGGTCATGACTACTGATGTCGAGGTCTCGGATAGCGCGTCTCAATTCGCCCAAAAACAACACGTAATTTGGATCTTTCGGCGACGAGAAGCGGCACATCGATATATGGTCGGCATTCAGAGCAAAAAAGTTCTCGTTAGGAAGATATAGCTTAGCTGAGCTAGGTGCGACCACCTTTGAAGATAATTAGAGAGACAATGAAGGACGACGGTGCCTTACCATATGGCCTGCAAGGCTTTTTGATTCATAGAAGGTCAGAATAGTCATTGCTTTTGCGCGTTCACGAAACGATTCGTTCAGCTCGTCGAGTTTACCGGAATCTCGCTTCAACACGCTCAAGAGATCACTCCGGAAGGAGCCCAAGAAAGCTGATGTCAAAGTAACCTGGCCGATTGTATTTCCTAGTTTCGAGAGCGGTAACAGGGCTGACGCGACATGACTGCCCCGATGAGGCGTCCCCAAGAAAGCAATGATACGCGTTGAAGTCAGGATTGGTGCCAGTGCACTGTCTTCATTTGCCAATATCATTGCATGCCCACAGAGTCGGTCAACGTCGACAAAAGACATGTGGGAGGTCTTACCTGCTTGACGACAAGTCCACCAAGACTATGGCAAACAAAAACCAATGGACGTCTAGGATCCTGTGGATGCAAGTGTCAGCCATTATTTGTCTAGCAAGCATCTGTTCTAACCTCTATGACATTGAGCAAATGAGAACATAGGTTCCGCGCTGCATCTCGTATCCCCAGGACTGAGCGACTGAACGAATGTGAAGCATCATATCCATATGTGAAGACACGGGCCCCATCCAAATCTTGTGGGAGAAACTCTTTCAACCACAGCACCTCGGACTGTGGACTACCACCTCTTCTAGACGTCCAGGTGCGCACTTTGTGTCCACCCAAACCGTGTACTGCGACAATATCAATGGGATGGCGCCCTTGAGATGGTGCATCATCTGCGAGAGGCCACAATGTGTCTAGACCATAATCTGCATCTGGATCGGGATCATTTACAGAGACTTGGGAAGCTGAAGGCGATAGTTGGCCGATTGTGGTTTCATCCGACACATGCTGACGTTCACATTAATTATAATCCCTCGATCAGAGATTGGGGAACAATTCGGTGAACGTATACATACCGATGTGTCGTTGACCTGATTCAAGGATTCGGATCTCCTCTGAAACCACTTCTGCTTGAACCTTCTCATATTGATCTTCCACCGCGGACTTGGTCGAATAGCTTCTTCTGGCAAATTTGCTTCGTCGGCTCTAAACGACGACAAAAGCAAGAGCATGAGGCTCAAGCTCTTTTAAGGTCGATCCAGGAAGCATCAGACATGCCGAGTGGCTTGCTCGCTGCATTGGATAGTCAAGTATCATGGCAGTCCAATCGAAGCGTTGCTGTAGCCGCCGTATGTAAGGACTAATGAATACTAATGCCAATGAGGAAGAACATGAACTATTTAGCGTCGTGGTACCTCGTTTATGTGCACGCTAGAGCTTCGGTCACATCAAATATAACTTACAAATGGGTTCGACGGTATCTTACGTCTCACGTATAACCCACCGATCTGCAATGATGAGAGAGGCGACCACTACCCACGACAAACCTCGGTTGGAACCGACTGTGAAACTCACTGATTGAAAGCGGCTTCAAAAAGGGCGACCACAACAACTACAAACACGTTCCCATCCCCTTCTTCAGCGCCTAAATTTGCCCAATGAACGAGACCCCGTAGCGACATATCGATTATTCTTCGATCGTAACCTACCTTGATTCCGTCCAAGATAGGTATTTGGCTTGAGTGAACCATCTTGAAGTGCACCTACGTTGTCTTTCCCCCCCATACCGTAGAATCTGGTTTGGAAATAGAGGTACCTAAGGGAACCTGCACGTGGAGAAGCTGGTCGGAATGGCTCTACCTTGAGACCTCATTGCGGAATGGGCCTTTTCCTCCCGGCGCTTGCTTGCCGCCATGAATTGACACGCCCTGGTAATCGCCTGAAAAAGCAAGCTGGCATGCTGTAAGTTACGCCAGGCACATGTCTTGAGTCATGACAGTGGGAGGGTATAACGTCTAGTGATATAATAAGTCTACATAGTACAAGCTTGATACACGGAACTGAAGCAGGAGTACTGAGATTGGTAGCTTTGTTCTGTTTCTGGTGATAGCTGCTCTTTTCGATTTCTACCTGGAAAAACACTTTCGTAGTCAATTGTACGGCGGTATTTCACCTCCGGCTTGGGTTTAATAAGTCTATAATGCAGCCGGAAAGTGTTTGTTGTCCCTGTCAAGCCTCGTGGCACATGAGCTCCGAGGTCTATTCTCTATTTGGCTTTTTAAACATGTAGAAACAAGCTCAGTGTACAACCGTGGTCGTGGAGGGAGAAAGAGACGGCCCGTCGGACTTTCTGCGTACCGGTGTCCTCGCTGAAAAGCGAGCATGGGATAGGGACCTATGTATGCAATATATCGAAGATGTGAGGATAATAGCTTACGCCGTGCTTTCAATCCACAGGGTCAACTTCTTTGACAACCCTTGCTGGGACTCCCATTGCGACAGAATACTCGGGCACATCCTTGGTGACGACGGCACCGGAACCGATCGTACAGCCTTTACCGATCGTGACACCTGGAAGCACGGTGACATTTGCACCTAGCCAGCAGTCGTCACCAATTGTGATCGGCTCTGCGTATTCGATATTGTCTCTTCGTGATTGTAGACCCGTCTCGTGTGTAGCCGTGATGAGACTAACACCGGTGCCGAAGAAGACTCGATCGCCAATTGTGACAAGAGCACAATCGAGGATGACAGTGCTAGAGAAGGAGTGTAGATGTCAGCACCACGATGAGGCCGACGCGAATCCCATGACAATGACAACGGAGGGGGAACAAGAGAACGATGAGACACACTTGAAATTCGCATAGAACCTCTCGCCAACCACAATATTACACCCATAATCGACCTGAAGACTAGGTTCCAAATATGCCCCCTCCCCAATCCTTCCGAAAAGTTCCCTCAACAACGCTTCTCGGTCGGCCGCCATCGATCCCATCGTCGCGTCTTCCGGCGGCACATAGGTGTTGAACTTGGCCGCTAAACGACGGGCTCGGACGCGGCCAGCCTCGAGGGCCGGGGTCTCGCAGCTGTAAAGCATCCCGGATATCATCTTCTCGTAGTCATCGCACCATGGCACGGATGATAGGGTGCGAGCAAAGGCAATGGCGGCCTCGTTCTTGGAGGAATGGACACCCTGAGGCATCTTGCCTTCTATCCGTCTAATGCCTCGTAAGCTCTCTTCCGCTGACTTCTCAATATTGCGTAGGAAGTTGTGTGGTAGTTCTGGACAATAGAAAGGAAAAGGAGAAGTGCAAGGAGAACTTATGACGTTGATTGATAACACAGTATGAGGAGAAGTCATAATACACGATATGAAAGGCAATGGCTACAGCCGAAACATATTAGCATACCACTAGACAATATATCCTCACCGTCGCCTCTCAGTAACTGCGAATTTGCAATGATTATGCATGTCATGTGTAACTACCAAGGCCTTGTCCACCGGGAGATGCTACTCTGAACAATGTACCCTGCGGGAGTGCCTGTTCTAACAACTGGGCTCCCAATCCCTTTTTAACGCTGGCAGGTCGAGGAGTTCCGGAGCCAGCAATATCGTTCCATAAGCGAAGAGGCAAGGTACCCTTCGAAGAGGCAGGTGGTGTCACATCATATTCTTTGGACATATTTGTGGTGCCGTCATAGGACACAGATACTGACTAATGTCCTCGGATCCCTACTCTCGCCAGATCCAGTTCTACGTGTACTCCACATTGCAGGCATATATGATAAACAGAGAAATATTAGTTGGTAACGATAGACCGTCATTGATTCATATACTGCCATTGGTTGACCTGTAACGGCCATAATATGCCTCTTTGTTTGCTGAGGACAGAAAGCGGAGCAGTCCTCGAGGTATCGCCTCACGATCAAGTGCCTCCAAAACACGTCTCACGTTACGACGACCATTGACCCCTATTCTCGCTTCCTGATGTCTGCCGTCTAGTGGCACGTCTTGGCTGATTGATCTCCGGAGTAACAGACGATACACTGTCCTTCCGACCTTCATATAATCTATCTCGGTTCAACCTAGAGCCGACGACACTGACTCTAGGCATGGCACCCGTCTGACCTGCTAGATTTGACAAGTTGGACTCAGATCGGAGTGGTTGTTGCCTTGGAGGTTTACTGGCAGTGCTTGATGTCCGTGGAAGCCTACTCCTTACGCTTGTGACATCGCTGTTCGGAGTACCCGTAGAACTGACATTGTTGCGCGTGGAAGGCCTGCCGAATGCCGGAGATGCTGGCGCAGAGGGTATTTGAAAACCGGCTACAGGCCGATTACTCGAAGCATCACGACTTCCTGGTCGTAAGCCATAAGAGGAGGTACCCATCATGCTTGTCCGTGTCCGCCGAGGAGTCTGAATGACTCTGTCTGGACGGTCATAATACACTGTACCGTCGCGATCGAAAATCTCTCTTGCCTCCCAACCTGTGCTGATCCTGGGTGAACCTGGGATACTCATCTGTCTTTCGAGAAGGTGCGGTGGCGTTGTGGTTGTGCTCGTCCTTCTCAAAGCACTCCTCTTCTTCCCTCCACTGGGGCCACCGCTCAAGCTACTCGCATTGCTGATTAGGTCTTCACTATCCTCGCAAGACTTCACCAGTTCCTGTGCCATATTACGCACGAGGACTGCAGGATCATTGATTTCGAGGTCGCGTATAACCTCAAGCAAACCAAACTTGATCAGGAGAGCACCTTGTTCTTCAGAGGCATCACATATTGACCGAACAATCCTCAAGAGGTTGAGACGAATTGCAGGTTTGTTGTGATTCAACTTTTGCCCAATGCGCTCAAACAAATCAGGTCGTGCCATCGAGGCAGCAATAGCCGGTGACAATCGCAATAACTTCTGAAGTGGATCAAGGAGGTTCTCAAAGGAATGGGACTTCGAAGTCGTGAAGGAGGCGCATATTGCTGTTGTAAATCGTTGATTCTCCAGCAATGCATCCTGCACGCGCGAAGTTTCTTCTTGGAGCCTGTAATAGTGAGCACTAACCATGAAAGGAGTAGAGCAATTGACTTACCATGTGAAGATGGCATCCAACGCTGTGACTTGCCAGTATGGATCCGAGAGAAGACTGATATAGAATGCAAGCCCTTTATGACGCCATAGCTCCCTCCGGGCAGCCTTGCTAGAATGAGCCATGTCACAAAGTATTGGCAGGGCGAACTCCTTCAACGGTCTCTCTTGCTGAACAATTTTGATTAAAAGTGGTATGATGCCGTCAAGAGCGGCATCTTCCTGCCTTCTTTTTGAGAGACGGCACAGGTTGTATAGGGTATTGAGTATCTGATTGGATAGCTCTCTAAAATGTGGCTTCTGCATACTGGATCCTAGCAGTTCGGTTAGGACATCGATCGCGTTTGAGTTGTGTAGTACGTCCAAAGTCGTCGTAAGCATTGAAAGATTCTTTATGAATTTCAACATCGTGATTTGGTTTTGAGGAGACATCTTTTTTAGATCCCTGAGGACCCTATGGAGCACTGTTCGATCAGCAACAAGCTCTTTAACATAATTCTCGGCCTGCGAGAATATGAAAAAAATATTCGCAATCCGTGCTTCACATAGCTCTGCCAGTTCTCGCTGCTCTCCATTCTCGCTAGGCTCAGTTAAGACGCGGCTTAAGACGAGAGAGAGCGGGTCGAGCACAGAATTCCGAGACAATATTCGGCAGAAGTCGTTCTTTGGAGTCGAGCCTTGGAGCTCAAAGACACTCCAAATCCCATTGACGCCAATAAGGACAAGTTCCCTGTCATCGTCGTAGTCATCTTCCAAAAAATCCACGAGGATTGTTAAACCACCAGCGCTGACGAACATCTGCAGAGTCAGAGTTGAGGTCTGATACATTTGGCGAACGAATGCAGCGGCTTCAAGCCGGATCTCTCGCGGAAACCGCTTAGATGCGAACTTGTTGATCTTTGGTATACCGCCAACAAAGCATAAATTTTCTTGTACTTCGGTATCGTTGAAGATGATGGCGTTGATGATCTTTAAGAGATTCAGAATGATATCCAGCCGTATGCACGTTTCCAAGATCTCAAGAATTGGTAGGAGACCATGAGCAGATATGATCACGGCCTTTGTATCTTGGAAGACCGCGAATATGTTCATGAGATCCTCGGATATCTGCAGTAGTACCTCATCATCTTGCGAGACTTTGAGCTGCCCTACCAGGTTCTCCACGTCGGACCTAAGCCTAGCCTGTCTGTCTCTTGCGATATTGGTTTCCAAATCTATCTCTGCCATGTTCTCTTCTAACTGTGCGAATGGATCGTCTTCATCATCTTCATTCCCGTCACCTAGCCAAGAGTTTACGGAAACCTTTGAATTCAACATCAATGTCCCTGGAGGAGAGCCCTCGTCGCTTTGGGGCTTTTCCAGGACCTTAATGCCGTCCGCAAACACATCTGAGAAGTCTTCATCTGCCTCGTTCTCAGCAAATTTTTGAATCTCGACAGAAGACCTTGTCCTCCTCATTGAAAGCGTCCGTTTTGGGCCCGACTGCCTTCGATAGCTCCCGATAGTGTTCTCTGGACGCATGGATCTCATGAGGTCTGTGACACTGGGAGATTCTAGTATCATGGATGGTTCATCGTCAAGGGTAATTCCAGCAAGCTTCCTGTCAAGTTCATTTTCGTTCGCTGCTATGATATCTGAGTAATCTTCAACTGAATTTTCTCGGTACAATCGATGGGGTGGCAGTTGACTAGCAGGTTTACCCTGAGGTGGTCGACTTTTGGCTAGATTTGTGGCCTGGCGTGCTGACGGGAGGGATGACTTCCGTCTAGCCTTGGGCTCGGATTTCTTTTTTGTGTTCTTCGATTCCTCGTTCTTCTTGGCGGACAAAGGTCTCACCGTTTGAAAATCCTCATGCTCTTCTATAGTAATGGGACTTCGTAGAGTCATTTCGTTCTCGGTGTCTTGATAATAGTCTGGGTGCTCCGCTACTCCCGAGAGCGCGGCGAAAGTCTTCAGCTTCTCCGAGGATAGCATGCCACCGAAATGGTCCAGCGGCCGAAGCTGAGGTAAATGCAGCGCGCTAGGCGAGATAGCCGAAGCGAAATCGTTGTCCCAATTGTCATCGGTTTCTCCTTCTGGTGAGCGATACTTATCTGCTGTATCCAAAGTGAGTGGTGGGGGGAAAGAAGATTTAGCAGGTGTTCGCAGAGGGGGATATGAATCTCGACTTGGGGGGATGGGACTGGAAGCAGATAGCCTGGCTGTCTTTCTTGTGGATCCCGCATCTGGTGATTTCAGTGCTTCGTTCCATTCCTGGACGCTCTTCACAGCCTCTTCGTACTCGGTCGACTGTTGGTGTACGATCGAACCTGCACGTTTTGCATTTGAAATCCAGGGGTGTTTCAAAAGTTTTCGGGCAGACACCCGTAAGTTGGGATCTTTCTGAAAACATTGCATCAAAAAGTCAATGACTGCTGGTGAGGCTCCGGAGGGTAGCGGTGGATGATCATCTTTGACAATGCGGAAGAGAGCCGGCATTGGCTGAAGCTTGTGATACGGCGGCTTGCCTTCGAGCAACTCTATAACGGTGCAGCCCAGACTCCAAATATCCGAGGCTGTCGTTGCTCCCGAAAGCTCAATGACTTCCGGAGCCATCCAGTACGGAGTACCAACCACGCTGCCCTCATGGAGGCCAGTGGTCCGACTGGCAACCCCAAAATCCGCCAGCTTGACTAAACCTTGCTTCGTGGTAAGGATATTAGCGCCTTTGATATCTCGGTGTATAACACCCTGTTCATGAAGATAAAGGAGACCATGCAGCACTTGTGACATATACAATGCCACCAGATTCTCTGGAAAGCGTCCAAAGTTCTTGGAAATTGAGTGAAGCGAGCCATTTTCACAGTATCTGTGAAGCCGTCAGCCCTAGCTCAGGGTATGATCGTGAATCCTTACTCCAAGATAATGTTCAGCGTCTCTGGTGTCTTAACAAAGCCGTGATACTTGACGATATTGGGATGCTGTTCTGTTGTCAGTAGGATCAAATGTGGCGAAGAGTGGGAGAACGTACATCGAGGTTCTTCAGTAGATCGATCTCAAGCTAATATATCTGTGAGCTTCGCCTCATTTCTGTCTTGACAGGAAGTATGATGTTTACCATAATAACCCGAAGCTCGCTCTTTGGGAGGTCTGCTAGCTTGATCTGCTTTACTGCCACTGTCTCCCCGGTTCCCCAATTGAGAGCTCGGTAGACAGATCCAAAAGCACCTTTACCCAGACAATCACCCAATTGCTGATGTCACTCGTCAGTTATTTGTTCCACCTCATAGGGAGTTCGGACTCACATAGTCTTTCAGCTCTGAAACATCTTGCGCCTTTGGTTTCTCCTCCCTCTTTGTAGGACTCTGGCCACCCCTGGGAGCCCGCGCTTTGGTAGGACTAGCATCGGTTTGTTTCGGCACTGTATTCTCGTCCGTCGGGTTGCCGTTACGAGAGACCATTGCGACATGTGCTCCGTCCTCGTCAACATAGGCTATCGAAAAACACCTTTAGGCTTCTGAATGACATGCTTCACAGCTGGTATAGGCTAATCATGGTACTCGACTTATTCGAAAGGATTGATAAACTTTTTGTGCGCGTGAAAATCTGTAAACGGTATTTCGTGATGAATAACTGCATGCACCCTCCAGATGAGGTTGGTCGCTCGGATTCTTTTCGCGCTGCAGCTTATGCAGTTGTGGTGCTCATACAGGAAACATTTCACCCGTGTTTCGGGTAGTAGCGACCTGATCAATGATTGTACCTGAACTTGGACCTGCTGCTGTACCTGGCTGACACCTCGCAGAACACAGGTCTTGTCGGTAAGCCTGGTTGACTGTCGTTTGCATTGAACCTCTAGAATCACGGCACGAGACGAGACGGCTTAAACCCCGGAAATTAGGTGTTTGTCTAAGGATTATCTAGGCCACTTGGGTTTTGGGCATGACGCACTTTTCGGGATCTTCAATACAGTACCGTAAGTTAGTACAAATAAGTAAAAAGTAAACAAGGGTCTTTAGGAATACGCTACTTCAAGATTGAGCAACACGGGTGACCGGTATTGTAATATGTATACATTAGGTACCTTAGGTACATAAGTGTGCTTCGGAACTTCTGAACGTGCTTCAGTTCTCATCAATTTTCATCTTCTATCTCAACTATGTAGAAAGAAACTCGGACAGATAAATGAAAACATTCCCAGATCCATCACATTCTGGGTTGGCCATACTTACCCCACCCAGCTTTTACAATGGCCTAGCCACCGTAGTGAGGCCAACTCGCTTGCCCATCATCGCTGAGATACATAAACGCCATCTCCTTGATGCCATGACCGCCTCAGCTCGTAATCTTCATACAGACCTTGAATCACGAAGCAATCTGAGAATATCTGATACAAGGTATAAGCTTCCAGCAATTACCAACGGCCCTTCGTTAGCCAGATCACACGCCAAACGTAGCCGATCCAGCAACCCATCCATGTCCAGGTAGTCGTTCTCTACAACCTGGATATTTGTTTCGATCGCCCCTGCGGCTGCTGCAATTTCATCGATTGCCATACTGTGAACCCACGGCATACCATCCACAGGCCCGAAAGTTACCGGTACGAGCCTATCTCTCTGGTGGAGACAGCACCTAAGAATGCTGCTAATGTCCTTTCCACGACTGGCACCAAAGACCCATGTGACCTGATCGGTGGTGGTGCGCAATGTGCGATCTACGTGGGCTGCCAGGGCTTCGCTTGACTGAACGTTATGCGCACCGTCCAGAAGGACTTCTGCCTTCCTGCCTGTAAGAGACTCAACACTGATCCTTTGCAACCTTCCGGGCCAGTTCGCTTTCAATATTCCCTCCATGCAGGGTTTAAGCTCAGCACTTTGGGTCAAGGCCCGCCCAGCTATGAGTGTCTTCATAGCTTCCGTAGCAACCAGGAGATTTATCTTCTGGTGAGGCTCCAAGTCCTGGCGCTTAAAAAAGGGCTGCAGTTCAGCATATGTCTGTGGCCTAGACTCAGCAGTAACAAGTGAGATCGGAGCTCCCACTTTCTCAGCGTGTGCCTGCAAAGTGTCAAGCACTTCCCGTTCATTGGTACCATCAACAATACAAGGCACTTGCGGACGCATGATACCTGCTTTTTCCCTTGCTATCTCTTGGATTGTGTTTCCCAGTTGAACTTGGTGATCGAGACCAATCTTCGTGATGATCGAGACCTCCACATTGTTGAGTATATTAGTAGCGTCCAGGCGCCCCCCAAGTCCAACCTCGATTACACCGTAATCGATTTCAGGTCTGCATCTGTTGAACAACTCGAAGGCGGTGGTTGTAAGTAGTTCAAATTCCGATGCGTCAACGTCCTTTTCCTTGTTTCTAGCCTTGACCGAGGCCTCGACAGCGTCAAAAGCATCCTTCTTCACGGTCACTTCATCGATCGATATGCAGTCCCATCGATCAATAAGATGCGGGGAATTGAATCGGGCAGGACGTAGACCAGCTTCCTTGATCATGGCCGAGAGGTAGGCACATATTGATCCCTTGCCATTGGTGCCCGCAACATGAATCGCCTTCCACGTATATTTTGGCGGAGCCAACTGGGCTATCCGAGAGAGACCAAGTTCAATCATGATCACCACAGTACTGCGAGAGGAAGTCTCAGATATACGATTCGAGGACGTCCATGAAGAACACAGATTTCATCTTTTTATAATGATGCGGCCATGTCTAGAGGATGTGAGGTGCACGCCGTCATGAAAGCCACAGATCCTGTGGTGTAGATTGGCTTTTAAGCTCTCGGTTTCGTAGGCAATATCAACGTGTTTGTTTCCATCTCCCTAGCCCGGCGTTATAAGCAGGAGGAGTCATCAACTCACAAAATGATGAAATAGTGTTTGGATGAATCGTATCGTTTGGCTATCACTTCACCTTGACCACACAAAGGGACCGATGGTCTAGACCTAAAGAGGGCAAGCTATGGTTATCGATAAAGGAGAATAAGCTTGTACTACGTCCGTAGTAGTAAGATGTAGAGATTGACACGTCCGCTGTGAAAACTCTGATTGGTTGAACAGCCAGTGCCCCAGCCTCTCCGTCTATTGTTGTCTGACTTCTCTGCCCCCATCCGAGCGACCAGGGAGACCACCCAGCCAACTCGCCAGCTCGCCAGCCGAATCAGCCAAGGTTTGGTAACTTTTCCAGCTCTTTTCCGTTTTCCTTTCCCCTTCCCCGTCGCTGCCTCAGGTCCACATTAGTCGCGCGCCATTTTCACTCTTCCCTTACATTTCGTACATCGACAACGCTATCATCGTCGCTCCTGTATGATTATTTTTCAGTCGTCATTGAATCGCATCCGCTGTTTTCACATCGTCATCAACTTTTTATCGTGCGAAAAGGGCGCGAAATGGGTCTTCCGTAAGTGTTGTCGCTTTGCCTTGCACCTGACCGGACGGTTGTCATTCGCCGCTTGTAACGCGCGCATTTCGTCGGCGAAATCGTCTTTATCAGGACCAGGACTTGACATGCATCAATGCCTGACCACTAGCAAAAGCAAAATCATTATTCCGCTCCTTATGTCTACAACTATAGCTGACCCTGAATTTTGTCAATAGGATTTTCCGTGAACCTGAAGATGTTCCATCCATTCGCGCAACCGAGAAAGTCGATCGCGCTGCTTCAGCCTCACGACGCACGATAAGGCGCGAGTCCACGCTTCGACCATATCGTGAAAGGAGTGCT
This sequence comes from Pseudophaeomoniella oleicola, assembly GCA_003868215.1. Lineage (NCBI taxonomy): Eukaryota > Fungi > Ascomycota > Eurotiomycetes > Phaeomoniellales > Phaeomoniellaceae > Pseudophaeomoniella > Pseudophaeomoniella oleicola. The sequence continues at coordinate 448,742 of QWDQ01000013.1, read as the reverse complement.
CGTAGTAGCAGTACCGATGCATCTGAACCTGCAGGGAGTCTCTTTGATTCCTGGTCACGTATGCGCCGTACCCCGCCGGGGCAGAGAGCAAGGTCAAACCGGAACGGATCACTTGATATTACTTCTGGAGTCGGTGCTTTAGGCACGCTTCGCAACCCGTCCAATTCTGAAAGTAATCGTGTAGGCGAAGAGATCTTGCGAGATGCTTTGCAACATGACCGGCCAGGTCAACGTCTCCGTCGCCCTCGTCATACCCGGGAGTCTGGTTTAAGATTCGAGGTTGTTTCTGGAAACCAGAGCTTGACGAACGATACATCATTGACTCGGAGTCAGATCCCGAGTCCTCCTCGCTTATCCAGTGAAAACAGAAACGATCGTCAGTCTCCTGACATGGCCGGCTCTCTTACAGTCGGTTTTGCACCTGCATTTCCTGTGGGCTCAGTGGAACGTGATGAGCATCGAAGATCAACGTCCCGGCCATCACGGATCCCTACGCCACCCCGACTCCATAGTCCAGCACGTCAGCCAAGGACTGCCTCTTTTCCTCTCCTGCGCCGGACGCGCACTTTAAGAGACTCTAGCCGTACACCGACTAGTCTAAGAGATACCGATAGTTCTTCGGATTCGGATATGGAAGTGAACACTTGGGATGCCCTTTTAACGACTATAATACCAGACGAACGTTTTCCAAGCGCTAGCAGTTCTTTCACCTCTGCAACTGCGAGCGCATCAACATCTCACTCTACGCAGTCATCGCAATCCACTGCGCCTTCATCGCTGGACACACTTCGACAAACCGAGGCGACAGCGGGGTCAACATATTGCCCGCAATCGCCGTCAGCCTCAGACTCTGAGGGCGATGGTGAGGATGCCCACCGTGCGCCGGCGCCTCCTCCGGAATTGATCGAACAAATGTCTCGTCGTGCAACAGAAGCGAGAGGCCCCCGCCCAGGCCGCGATCCTATCCTCTCACACCCATCGTTTACTCAGTGGCCTGTGTCCCAATCTGTTGAAGATCTAAGCCGACGCAGTATTGATGATCTTACTGAGGAAGTTCGTTCTCTCCATACCTTCATAAATCGCATGAATACCTCCGCGAATGACCTGAGAATGTTCAGAGACAGAACTCACCTCCCTGTCATTCTTGACGGTAGTCTCCGTACTAGTCCACGCCCTATTGATGGGCCCCTGGAGAATGAGTCGGCCAATGCGGAACGGTCGTCTCTTCTCGATGACGAGATCAGACAGGAAATATATCGTGATGAAGAGGAGCTCGCTCAGCTACGAAGGGCCGTCTTAGGAAGACCCCCCTCTGGACATCAAGGATCTTCTCGCGAAGACGAGGAGTTGCGACAAGCTACGAACGATTTGACTGGGACTGATGACCTTCAGACGTTGCAAAGGGTCATAGAACGAATCGCCAGTCGTGAGGACATTCCAGATCATTGGTGGGCTGCCATTGGCCTGACGAGGAGTTTCGACGTATAGATGATCGCGTGCTCTAGAGCCATGATCTGTGATCTGGAGGCTGCGCAACTAGAGCCTTTCTTGTGGTTCGATTCCGTACTTTTCCTTATCACCGGCACCGTTGGTCCTCAGTCGCGCGGGCGCTACACTGATGAGTGCTGGGCATCACGGTCATTTGATCAATATCATGATACGGGCTTGTTCCCCTCGGTCTTGCTTTCCATTTGGTTCATGCTTTATTTTAGCGACGGAGTTTCAATCTCGGCGAATTGTGACGTTTCGACTCAAACCTCGAGTCGTTCTAGCAGTGACAAATTTTTTGTATCAATGGTTAGTTGGGTGGCTTGGCCCCGGGGTTTCCCAACGTTGGAATGGGCCAAAAAAGAGAAAAAGGGCGACTGGCGCGAGATTGTTTTGATAATTCGACGTTTGTTGTGAGCAGCAAGAGTGCATTATCAGACCCTGGTACTGTTGGCTGTCTGAAGTTTTCCATGGTTGCTTTTATCGCTCATATTCTCAAAAGGGGGGAAGGAAGAGCGTCTGCTACATTCATAGGAAGGCTTGCCTTGTGCGCGTGCCCTTGAGAGCCAGTAATAAAAGTCATTTCAAATATTCTCCGTTCAACGATATTACATATATTATCATAAGACACGCTTACGTCCATCCTTCTCGCCGAACTCCCTCATTTCCACAAAACCCATCCCTTTTTTTAATCTCCTACTCACTCCCTCCTAAGCCCCACCCTCCCTCTTCGCATACTCATCCTCCATCCTCTCCTCATACGCCCGATCCCGATCCTCCTGACTCTGCTGCTGCTGCTGCTGCGTACTACTACTAACCACCCTCTCCTGCTTCCCCGACATGGAATTGGCGCCGGCGTTGAAACTGCCAGAAAAGGCGCCGCTGAGGTTCGCGCCGGCTGACGAGATGGTTTCGGTTGTCTTTTGGGTCGTCGTGTTAAGGGCGTTGTTGCTGGAGTTGCCGGAGGAGGAGGAGGAGTTGGTGGTGTCGACGGTGGTGGATGTGGATTTGGTGGGTTGGCCCATGATGGAGGGTTTGCTAGGGAGGTAATGTATGTATGATTGGTGGTTTTTGATGTTCTTTGGGAGTTTGCCGGATGGAGGGGGAGGGATGTATGAAGAGCAGGTGGGATGTGGGAGTTTGTATTCGTTAGGTATAATGATGATGATGATTCCGAGACGATGATGGCTTTTAAATTCGGAATCGTGACAATATTTTCTGCTGTTCCTTTTGATGTGTGTCCCCGGATTCAAGTTGTGATATGTTGGGTTGGTCAATGAATGATTGAAATGAACGAACGAACGAACGATATGATAAAACCTGGGTCGCAATGGATTTAGTTCACTGCGTCATAGCCTAGGTCACAGTGGAGAAATGTGGCGTTGTGGCGGTGTTTGGTTCGTGTTACGCCACACCATGTTCCGCTGTACGAGGATGTATTATACATTCCAGGTTGTTTGAACTGTTCTACTGAGCAAAATTCGTATAAGTCTCATCATGTTTTTCTATGACATCCAGAGATACGGCATCTCTCCCATGTGCAGGGAGGAAAGGAGACTGAGATCTGTAGCCCCTCTAGTTCCATCTCCGGAGCGATGATCCGCTGTGCCCGCAATGTATAGTCTGGCACCGAGCTCGCCACTTTATTCGGGACAGATGCATGTGCCTGGTATGTTATGTTATGTAGTGATGAGTAGCATGATAAAGGCCGATCAAAGATACATATATATATCTAATCTGGGTAGGCGTAAGCTATCGTGATCCGTTGCGAGTACGTCAAGATTCCGCTAAGGTAGTGAAGAAGCGACGCCCCGCAATACTTTTTATTCGGCGCGCGGGAGGTATAGTTTTGCTTTGCTTTATATTGAAGCATTTCCAATTGGCTCCCACTATTTCCCTGTTCATTTATGATGATTGCTCTGAGAATCACCGTAACATGATATAACTGTCCCTTTTTTCCCAACTGATATTGGTTTTATTCGATTTTCTTGAAACTCTTACGGATTCCTTTGCAACATGACCACACGACCCGAGCTTTCTTCACCCTACACCCGAGCCATCTTGGCCATCGACGCCGCCCACTCCGAAGACCCCAACCCCCACCCCTCCCTCCTAACCGCCGGCTCAACAACGCTCCCCTACGAACTACACTACGCCCAACGCATGACCCATTACCTCCACCTGCTCGACCCATCCCCTTCCCCAACGCTCTCCATCGCGATCCGCGCCCAACACTTCCGCCGCTGGGAAACCCCGCGCGCGACCTACCCGGCCGGCCGACTGGGCTACCTGAAATGGCGCACGGACCAAAAGACGCGCGCCGCGAGCGCCGTGCGTCAGATCTGTGTGGAGGCTGGCACGAGCGAAGAGGAGGCCGAGCGGGTCGCGGCGCTGATACGCAAGGAGAATCTGAAGGGGGATGAAGAGACGCAGATGTTGGAGGATGCGGCGTGTTTGGTGTTTTTGGATGAGCAGTTTGAGGGGTTTGAGAGGCAGTGGGAAGGTGGGGAGGGGAAGATGATTGAACTCCTGAGGAAGACGTGGGGGAAAATGGGTGCTAGGGGACGTGAGGAGGCCTTAAAACTGGATGTTGGGGAGAAAGGCAAGGCGTTGTTGGCCAAGGCGCTGGCAACAGGAGATGTAGGCCAGAGGGGAGATAAGAAGTTGCAATGAATTTTGAAGGGATACATCTAAGTAGGAGTACTTGGTCTTCAGGCCTGGTCCTAGGAAACATCTCCTTGTGGATTCCGCCTCTGAATTCGCGACGCACAAGGCGACACCCACACTAGCACAGATCGCTAGGTGCTGCCACAATGCATTCGCAGACAGCATTATCAACTCTCTTTATACCACTGCCGTCGGTCTTCAGTCTCAGTCCTCAGATGCTCTTCTTTAGCCCCAAAATCCCAGCGCTACAACGTAACGGCCCGATCAGCGCCTTCTCCCAACTACAGGCATATATACGTGTTGAAACTGGGAAACAGCGAAGGGACGGACAGTCTCAGGTACTATCATGGCTCTGCGACGCCTTCCAGTATTCGCCTTGTCCAGTTTTTGGATAGCCACATGTTGACTCGTATGGAGGCTGTGATGAGGATTCATACTACCACGTATGCGAGTGACCGCTTCGAATTCGCAATGATCCACTCCTTTTGTGGCGGGGGTCCCAACAGTTCTGGAGAAACGGTCCGAGGGACTTGTACAGGGCTGGATCGTAATTTGCGTCCAGATCAATATTACAATGGCAATAGAATAGCCATGCTGTCGGACTTGGGTATCAAGGCAATTCAATACCTTCTTTCTCGGCTTGGAAGAATATGTACTTTCGGATCTACGCAATGTAGTTAGTCATAAGCTCGTCTTTGTGGTACTGGTAACAGAGCACGCCGCTGCTTACCTTTGCATCTGGAGCCAGATCGATGGCTAACCTGTCCTCTGCATCCCTCTTTGTCATGTCTGCACCTGCTTTCATCAGCTCGATTGCGACATCCCCATGCCCCTCAATGATTGCGTGATGCAGCGCCGTCATGCCATCTATATCTGTAGCATCTAGCGGGCTCTTGCCTTCCTTTAGTAACAGCTTGAGTATCGGCACATTCCCCACCGCGGCAGCCCGATGTAATGGCAGCTGGCCCCTTTTATCTTTCGTCCTCGCCGTCGTCTTATGTGACAGTAGCGTCCGGCATATCTCCAGGTTCTGCTTCGACGTCGCGAAATGAAGCGCAGTCTGACCGCCGTTCGTCTTTAAATTCGGATCCGCATCTTTCGAGAGCAGAAGCTCGACTACTTCCGCACCTTCACTGTTGGGTAGCGCGCTCGAGATCATCAAGGGTGTCCAGCCCGAGGCGTCCGCGACGTCGGGATCGAAGGACGGCCTTCGGACGTTCATGAGGAGACGTATGATGGAGAGGTGGTTGTAGGCGCATGCCCAGTGAAGAGGAAGTCGTCCATCATCGTCGACTACAGCTGAAAGCTTTGGGTTTGCCTGCAAAAGTACATGTAAGCTTGAGAGGGAATTCTCTTTTGATCCAGGGGAACCGTGATTCGCGTGAGTGAGCGCAGGTGAGGAAAAGCTTACGTTTAGCAGGGATTCAACAACGCTGGCTGGCGGAGGCGGTTAGAAACTGTCTTGTCAAAGGAGGATGAGGATGAGGGCAGATAACATACTTCTCCCTTCTCTGCAGGCTGCATGTATAGCGAACTTCGAATCTTGCTCTTCCATGGCCGCGTGATTGTTTGCTGTCAGCTTTCCTGGGTTTGTGGAGAAGAAGCCCAGCGTATATCAACGAGGGTTTCCGGAGGGGCGGACGAATTCATTATACGCTCGGTCCGCCCGCCGAACTTGTAGTTGTGGGCACTCGCACTCCCCATGCCGAACATAATATCAGGTAGGCATCGGGTGCAGATCCGACGAGAGGTAGGCCATAAGATCAAGACTGAGAACGGGCATTCACATATTCCTTTCAGATACAGGTCAGGACTAACTTGAATTTGAAGGTCTATCAAAACAAAGACGATTATGAGAAGAGATCTACGGATCCCAGAGAAACATCTCAGCAGTCCCCTGGTCAATACTTGTGTATTTAAGCTGCAAGAAACCGAATCAAGGGTGTCATATCAGAGACCACATCTGCCCATCGTCGGTGAACGCTTTGGTGATCCTTATTCGACCTTCACTTGGGCTGTTCACCAATGTAGCTGTAGCTGACACTGTGCTCTCCCCCCGTCGCATTTTTTCCGACCGTGACATTTCTTCCATCTCCAATAAACACGCCGTCGGTATGTACTACACCCTCAAAGATCTCGTCGATCTCCTCCAGGGCTAAATCCTTCGTTTCGACGAACCAGTACCAGATGATGAGACAGATGACCACATCCCAAGCTGCGTTGATAGCATAGTACCTCCACCCAATGCTGTCAATAGCAATAGGGGTGGTATATTGATTGACAAAACCGAAAGCATAACAGGCCATCTGTCCCACAGCAAGGCCCTTGGCTCTTTGCGTGAAGTTCAATACCTCGATCGGGTATACAAAGGTGAGCGGCGTCCAGGCAAAACTGTAAGACATGATCATGAGGAAAATGACGGCCACGTAACCATAGCTTGCCGATTGGTTCGATCCGTCGCCATAAAGCGCGCCGAGGATTGACATCAGAACTAAGAAGAATGTCATAGCAATCGAAGCACTGAGCAGCATGCTCCTTCGGCCATATCTCTCAATCGCAAATGAACCTGTCAAGGCAGCGAAGAGGTTGAAAACCTGCAGCACTAGGTTTGCGACAACTTGCTTGCGGGTGCTTGTGATACCGGCGCTCTCAAGTACAAGACCTAGGTAGGATGACGCGATATTGCTGCCAATCACCTGCGCAGAAATGTTCAAGGCGATGACAATGAGAAAGCGGCGGAGGTTGGACTTTGGCGCGATCAGTGTCATCCAATTTCTCTTGTTCTGCTTTTCATATCGGAGGACATCGGATATTTCCTTGAACTCAGCCTGGACGAGTGTATTTTGACGGTCTCCATCGGCGTGGAGGACGGCAAGAAGGTTGAGGGCTTCCTCATAGCGTTCCTTTGAGATCAACCAACGTGGTGACTCTGGAGTGAACGGCAGAAGGCATATTGAGAGGAACGATGGCACGATTTGACCCTGTTGAATTAGCTGCGCAAAGGTGAGAAATGTCTTGAAATCTTACTATCGCAATGCCTCTCCAAGCCCATGTGCTCTGGTAGGTATATGTGCCAAGAGAGATGCCTGCTACCACAACGGCGGCGAGGTACCATATGGCCATGTACATGCCACCTAGTAAGGCTCTGCTCTTTGGATGAGCCATTTCCATTACCCAAGATGGCGCTGCACAACCATTGACGGTGATAGACACCCCAAGCAATATGCGACCAACTATAAAAGCAGCTTCCTTGGTTGCGGAGGCTTGTATAGCAACAGCGACGAAGGTAATTATGGCAGAAGCTAGAATCCCGGCCCTGCGTCCCCACTGGTCACATATATGACCTGCGAAAAGCCCTCCCAACACACTTCCTGCATTGATCATGGCCGTATTGACTCCCAAGAGATTGTCATCTAGATGGAAGTAATCCGTATACTGAGAGATCAAGTTGAAGCTATGGAATCCCCCATCAGCAACCCGATCTTTAACTCATCGTACCATTTGCTTTGCTCACTTGTTCATGGAACTTTGATCGTAACCCTGAGTGCACCCGTTGAACACAGCGGTCAGAAGCACAAGGCCCATCAATAGTCGGCCATTTTGAGTGATTTGAATCCCCATGGTTGCGGCAAAGGGGTCGCAAAAATTGGTAAATAAGCGCAAAATATGGAGGGTTTACCACCAGTGCTGCCGGTATATAAGAATGAAGTCCTCAGGGATGGACACTCAACGACGGTGCTCTCATCGATGTTTTTGTATCTATCTACATACCTTCATATGTACGTAGTAGATAGGATAATCTACTCGGAGTGTCGGACAAGGTTCCGGGTTAATCTGCTTATCATGTTGTTTCTGCATGGGTCACACCTGCGATATAACTCGCACGGACGTCGAATAGAAATCGTCGACTGCCCTCCATCGGCGATGCTTTAGGTGAATACTGTTGGCTCGAATCCTCAGATAGCGCCGATATGATGGCGTGACGGTACCGAGCTGTTGGAACCGAATCGATAAGAACGGTCATCCCACATAAAGAAGTGAAAGGCGGGTCATGCAAGAGGCTCATGACTTCAATACGGAATGGAGATCGCCGTCTTCTGCCTGAGAAGCTGAATACTGATTCTGAAGACCAGCATTTGATCGGTTCAATGGACATGATCTACCGACGAGTATTTATCCCAAAGAACAAATTCTTGGGATTGCAGAAAAGGAAGAAATGAAGCCAATACCAGTGCTTATCGACACGGATCCTGGGATTGACGACGCTGTTGCCATATTGTTCGCCTTGCTGTCGCCCCAATTGACGATCAAAGCATTGACCGCAGTGTCGGGGAACTTGACGTCGGACCTCGTGGCTGCTAATGCACTACGAGTCCTCAACCTCTCTTCCGTGCCCAGGGCACGCGAGATAACTGTATCACAGGGACCCCTTGCGCCTCTGTGTAGGCCATACCCCAAAGATCCGTTTAGCCACGGGGCTGACGGCCTGGGCGAGCTGAAGATCAAAGATAGCGGCCGTTCACCCGATGGCCGTTGGGCACCAGATGTGATCATCGAGACGGTCAATGAAGTATGGGACTCGAAAGAGACAGAGACAGAAGAAGGTCTCACAATCCTCTGCTTGGGTCCATTGACGAATTTGGCCCTGGCATTGAAAAAAGATCCAACGTTACCCTCGCGAATACGTAAAGTGATCGCCATCGCTGGCTCGTTCGGCTTCGGTACGGCAGGAACGGTTAGGGCGACTGGTGACAACCCGGCCAGCGAATGGAACGTCTACGTCGACCCAGAGGCCGCCGAGCTCGTTTTCAACAGCGGTCTCGGATCGAAGATCATCGCGCTGGGCCTCGACGTCACCACAAGGGAAGACATCGACCTCAGCACCTCAGCACTAGAGAAGCTTGCTGACGTTGTCAAGACATCTTCTGCCCGCGCCAAGTCGGAAGCAGAATTCATACTCGGAGTCATACGGTTCGGTGAATCCAACGGGTTCCCGAGCTACTGTTGCCTGATCGACTCGCTGGCGGTGGCCGTCGCTATCGACGAGTCTTTGGTTACGCTCGAAGAGATTCGCGTTGCGGTTGAGACCGAAAGTCGCCTGAGCCTGGGACAGACTATTGTCGACCGTCGTGAACATCGGCCGTGGCTCTATTTGCCAAAGATTCTAGCGACCAGTGACGTTGACTCTCAGAGATTTTTAGGTCTTCTTGTTGATACTGTGACCGCCTGAAGAGTGGAGAGTGTGGGTGCAATAGACGCGAGTCCCTATCATGCCGCTTCTAGGTCTGGGCGTAAACAAATAGGTTGTAGCTGGGGTATGGTGCACCATCGTGGAATTGCGAGCGTTTGATCATTGCGTATATCTATGCTTCTGTATGCCCGAGCTCGAGATACATAGAAATTTAACACCTAAAAGCTGAACGCCTTATTATTTCATAGTCGCATCGACAAGCTCACGGTACATCTTCTTAAGATCAGCGACATCTGCCTTGAGCTCCTCCACGAGTTCACTCTTCTCCCCAAGCATTTCCAAGGTCGTCTGGTATCTTTCGCCCGTCTTCTGGGCTTCCTCTTCAAGCATTTTCATTTTCTCTTCCACGGCCCGCTTTTGCTCGGCCTCGCGCATCAGTTGAACGATTTCTTCACGAGCCTCGTCCCTTTGAGCAGCCAAACGCGCAATTTCATCTTTCGATGCTGCACGCTCCGATTCAAGGCGTCGAACGTTGGCAGACATCCGCTCCACCAGTTGCACAGACGGTCCGGCTCCAACGGTGGAGACAGAAACGAGGTCGTTGACTCCATTCATCGGAGGTGACAATGGCGTTGCCGGACCTGATAAGAACTCGTCTCTGTCGTAGGACTGTAGCGATGGTGTCTCGAGGACAGGATTTTGACTATGTGAACGACTAATAGATGTTAAGGAATCCTGTCGTGGGGGCGTCCTCACGAAGATTTGACCTGACCAAGCTGAAGATCGACGACCTTGTACTCGCTCCGATGGTGCCACGCTGAGATGTGAAAGTTCGTTCGCCGAGTTCTTGCGGACGGACAACACTGACGAATCGGCTGTTAGAGAATGCATTGGGCCCTGCTCTCGCCATTTGAGCCTCTCCTCCTCCAGTCTCTGTGTAAACATTGCCTCTTGAGTATGTAACTGACTTTCGAAATCCTTCTTCGCGGCATCCATTGCGTCCGAAGTTTGGTCTAGCTTTCGAGTGAGCTTATGGAGCCCAGATTGAACCTCCAATAGATTCTTTTCCAGTTCGGCGATACGTTCATGGGCCTTCTCAAGCTCAACGTCGAGTTTCTTGGCTTTCGAACTAGCATCGCGGGCTCTTCTTCGTAAGCCTTCCTCCCTAGAGACTGCATCGTCTCTCTCTTTCTCCATGTTAGCCAGTTTCGTCATAAGAGACCCCTCTATCCCTTGCCAATTGTCGCTCGCGACGGCATACTGCGTTTGCAACGTCTCGATCTGCCGCAATAACTTGGCATGTCCGTCGCCTGAGGAAGTGACCTCTTCAGCCCTAGATCTTAGAGACTCCATCTTACGCTCCATAGCCGTCTGCTCGCCACGCAGCTCTGCCTCTAGTGCTCGCGTTAAGCCTTTCTCCTTCTCAAGATTCTCTCCGAGCTCTTTGATTTCACGACGTAGTTTGCTTTCCTTGAGCTCATGCTCGATATTGTGACTATTTAGGTTCTCCTCTAAGTCTGCGACCTTTCGTCTCTCTTTTTCAAGTGCATCGGTTTGGGCTTTGTTCTCGGCAGCCTCCGCTCGTACCAAAGCGCGAGCAAGCTGTGACTTCATATCTATCACCGTAGCAGTCAAAGCATCGCGTTCCTTGGTAAGAGCGTCATGTTCTTTGTCATTTCTCGAAGAGGAGGCAACTTGTTCCTCCACCCTTTTCGCACCAAGCTCCGCACGTCTCGCACGATCACTTGCCTTTTGTTTCTCTTGTTCAACCTTCTGTATCTGTAAGCGTAGATCTTTCTGGATCTTCTGGTTTTCGATGGCTTGCGCCCGAAGCTTTTTGATCGTCGTCATATGGTTTAGCTCTGTTCTCGAGAGTTTCTGACCTTCTTCCATAAGTAAAGCGATTTTTTCATCTCTCTCCAACAGCTTCTTCTCGATACTGCCCACTGGCGCATTGGCTGCAGCATTGTGGGCATTGCCAGACACTTCTTTGGTAAGATACAACAGCTTCGCCTGCATTGCGTCCATTCTTTCAGTATACCCATGCAGCTCTTCTTGCCATTTTTTCTCCGCTTCATCGTGCTCTACTCGAAGCTTCGTCAACGCCTCTGCGACGGCATCTGGAGATGTCTGCTCAGTATTTCGTCCTAAAGCTCTGTCTGCCGTTACATCTGTACTGCTTCTTCCCGACTGCGCATTTCCAACAACTTCTACAGACGTCCTGGGAGATGGTGTAGGTATAATAGAGGACCCGACTGAAGCATTCACTGCGCTGTCCGACGATGGAATCAAAAAGTCAACATTCGGCTTGTTTTGCGGGAGTGTCTGGTCAGAGGCATCTATGTCTGATGGAGTGCCACCGGTATCCTCTTGTGCTTCTTTAAGTCTGTCAGACTCGACGGAAAGTCGGAAGTCACCTTCCCTATCTCCTACAGGTGTGCCTGATCTTGACAAAGTACTCGTGGGTGTTGTAATCACCGAATCCGTCGGTCTGGGTGAGTTGGAACGCGCAATAGCTTTGGCTAGCCGCTCCTGAAGACGGTCATTGATTTTCGAGTTGGAGGAAGTTCTTGCGAGCTCTAAAAATGCGTCAGTCAGGTGTTACGCTACAGGCGACATGTCACTCACCGTCTGGCCTGCTTTCTGCTCGTATCTGAGTAGATGACGTAGTCCGTGCTTGCTGTGCTTGCTGCGCTTCAGGTGCAGGGCCTGTACTTTTTGCAGCAGAGGCTTCATCTTCTGCAAGAATATTGTCCAGTCTAGATTCGACACTCGCAACAGCCTGTTGCAGGAACCCGCCCCAGCGTGAACCTCCCTTTCCCGTTTTGGCGGGCGCACTCATTCTTCCTGGTCACCCCTAGATGCCCCTAGATCAACAGTTCAAATGTCCAAATGGCGTGACATTATACGCAAGGACTCGCATGCTCTGGGTTGCGTCGTCTTTTCCGGGTGTCGGCCGTTGTACAGAATGGCAAATCTTCCAACATATATCAGACAGATCGAGTTGGATAATGGTGCACATTCGCCCAGGCCGCAATGTAGACCACTACTTTCCGATATCATACATGTGATCAAGGCACTCATGCACTTATGCAGTTGCGCAATAGCCAGGCGTTGAGACGATTGTATTGTATTAGATGTGTCCAGACAGTCGGGTGGCATCCCCCGGCCGCAGATCGTCTAAGCTTTAACCGGAGTAAGTTCGACATTAGCGTACTGGGAGCTTCAGTCGTCATATCGAACGTTAGTTCACGGTTTCCAATTCGTTGGAACAAAAGCAACTTCCATCTCATCACCGACCGTGGTCGCCGCTACGAAATCCTTATCAAGGTCCAGATCTTGTATTCACATCGAGTTCGTATTCGACAGATCGATGTCCATTTCTGGCATCAGAGCGAACTAGATTCACAAGGAAGCAAATCTCGAAGATACCTCTGGAAATAATACCATGTCGCTCGATCCCCCACCCTACCTGAATTCGTTGCAGAACAACATCAGAGCACGTCCGATCCCATGGGAAGGTGCCGTCAGAGCTGGGAACATTACAGATGGACAGTTAAAGAAGATCAAATCCGTCGATAAAGTCCGCAAAGAGCAACGGAAGCAGACGATCGAAAAAGATCTTCAAGGCTACAGCACGCTCCTTGTTGGGAGTCAAGACGGAAAGAGTGTGCTAGAACATGCTGCAAAAAGGACGGACATCGTACAATATATCCTTGTGCTTGCGGCGGATATCGTAAAAGGTCTGAATTCCAACTCTTGGATTGCCTGGCTGTACTGACATGAAAATAGATGTTCCTGAGCTTGCACATGAGCTCGTGAAACAACCAGAGCCTTACAAAGCCCTTCTACCGCTCTTGACGCAATTCTCAAACCCAGAAGACCCTATCCCGCTCCTCAGCTCGTCACTGCTCACTAGCTTGGTATCCGTCGCAATCACCAGTTCCTCAAGGCCATCAAGCAAGGATCAAGAAGCGTTGAGAAAGCTCTATGGATACCTGTCAACTCTGGCAAAGAGCTCTGATTCTGGCCTGCAAGATATTGGTGTGCAGCAATATTCTGCGCTACTAAGAACGAGTGATGCTAGGAAGCTGTTCTGGGATCAGCGGAAAGACACCGTGGAACCCCTGGTTGAGATCCTGAGTAGTGCTGCAGGTGCTAGCAGAGAGAATGACTCGACTCTCTGGAGTGGTGCTCAAAGTATCCGGAGCGCCGAAACGAGCTTGGGAGGAGGTGTTGGTTTACAGCTGCTTTACCATGTACTGTTGGTTTTTTGGCAGCTAAGCTTTGAAGGGAGTCTCGCTGGAGACGATCTAGAAAAGTAAGATACTCTCAACGAGTGCCTCACTGTACTCAGGGCTAATTTGAATTAGGGACTATGAGATTATCCCGCTCTACACTCAACTTTTGCGGCTTTCGCCGAAGGAGAAAACTACTCGCTTGCTGCTATCGACCTTGAATAATTTATTCTCGGCCAACCCTAAAACGTTGATGCCAGCGGCTACGACGGCGCGCCTGCCAGCTGTCCTTGCAAATCTACTCAGCCGTCACTTGACCGATCCTGATCTCTTGGAAGACCTCAAGGCTGTATCGGATATGCTGGACGATTACACGAAGACTCAAACGACATTCGACGAGTACGCCGCGGAAGTACATACAGGTCACCTGCGATGGTCACCTCCGCATCGCAACGCTACTTTCTGGCGCGAAAATGCTCGCAAGATCTTGGAAGACAAGGCATTGCCAAAGGAGTTGGCAGCAATCGTTGGCAAGAGCTGGGACAGTGACAAGAAAGTACTAGCTATTGCTTGCAACGACATCGGCAATCTGGTGAAGGAGGTGCCTGAGAAACGCGTTGACATGGAGAAGCTGGGCCTGAAGACTCGCGTGATGGAGTTGATGAACGAGGCAGACGAGACAGTGCGATGGGAAGCTCTTCGAGCCGTTGGTGAATGGCTGCGGTACTCATTCGGTGACTGAGCGTTAGGGTCATGTGGCCAGACGTAGACGTGGAAAATGCACAGGCCGATGAGAAGTGTGTGCGAACCTAGGCGGTGGTTGTCTTTCTTGCTGCCAATTATCTACCTATATTCAGTGTACAGCGTGTCTTATCAACCCATGACAATATCATGCAGCGATCAATCGCTACATGGATAGTTCCATGTAGTTATCTCGGTAAACATGTATTTAGATAGTAGTTCCCTGGCAGTCGCACGAATCATGCCATGTTATTCTCTCAGCATTGCCATTCCACCGATGGACACATGTGGACCCGAGAGAACGCAAGAAACATTGGCGATCATGCGACAATGCTCGGAGGGGAGTAAGTACTAACTACCTACGTATCAAAAGGGGGCACTGCACAGATCCTCAATGCGACCGGAGACTTGTGAGATGGAGACTTTCTTATCAAACGGAGTAATGTTGAAGATGCTAAGTCAATTCAGAGGACAGAAACGATGTTTCACTAAAATGGTCTGATAGCGATGTCGAAGGTCGACGATTGATATAGATGGTCTATCGTGGAGGCTTGTCGGGTAAGGCTCGCGTATCAGGAGGTTTCTGAGATATAACAGTGTGATTGGGCAAATCGATGGTGTCGAGGAGGCTCAAGATTACAGTATATAAATAGATACATCGATGGATGAAACGTCGAGGAACATAAGGTAACATTATTACCTGCTTGACAGTAATTACATACACCACAATAGCTGTGCCTAGGTACTCTACGTGGTAGAACCTTAGAAACAAGGAGTTCGGATGCAATAGGTTGATTGATATTGGGGGGTCAACAGACGCAAATGAATGGAAGCTTTACCTGTTCCTGATTGTCTCTTGCTAAGCACCGAAGCCAATTACTAGGTACGTAGTAAATAATGTCGATGACTGAAAGCTTACGGTACAATACAATACTGTGCCCGTGTCGCCGTGTGGGATTTGACTTTCTCTTCACAGTGAAGCTGTAGCCGCCAGCCCAGCCCGTTTCCGCATCAATGCTATTGTCTTTTTCTTCATCTCTCATCATCCATGCAGCGAACAGCAATTTGATAGAGTTATGAAAGAATCGGATCTATTTGTCTTACATGCAAACTTTAAGCGACAGAGCAGGTATTGTCGGACAATATTTCATTACTACGTAGTAATATGGATGGGGGCGTCTAAAGGGTTGACTGGATCTATTCAGCATCGCGCACTTGATCTTTTTAGCGAAGGGGTAACATCTCGGTGCCACCCCTTAAGAAAATACAGTAAACGCCAATGTAAGCAATGTAACTTGGGCCTATTACAGTCGAGAGCTGCTAAAGATCCAGGTACCATAGGACACTTACTGTAACTAAGATAGTGACAGCGGGTAAATTCCATTCTCGTCAGATTAATGCCGTTGGAACTATCCGTCTGCTAATTCATACTCAGTCTCAAGATCGCACGGCCATCCGACGATTGATTGACTCGAAGTCAGAGATCAATGAGACCTGAACAGGCTATCTGCCGATGAAAAGTACCTCTCACTGCACCTGTCTACAACCGCTCATCAGCTTTACTGGAATTATCGTTCCTGTAGTACAGACATCGGTCGGTCGATGGTGTGGTCGAGAGATTGCAAGGTTGTTGATCACTGACAGCGCTATTCCATCTATGTCCAAATCGGCCAACCAAAACTACTACGGTACTCGGACGACAAAACAGAGCACACACCTCGACTCCACCAGCATTGGGGATCCCTGCGCATGTGAGAAAGTGGAAGGAAAGACAGGGAGGGAAAAGAGCACTAGCAACGGCTTAGGACACTTCTTCAATATCAGACGTTTACCCCTGGCTCACTGGTACCATTCCACCCTCCTTCGAGCTTCTTCGTTTGAACATGACCTCGAGCGCTCCATACCATTCATATTAATCACATTCTTCAACTACCTCAACGCAGCTAGAATGGTCAATCCGTCGCACGTCCACATAACCTTGTCTGTCAGCTTATCCTGATCAGTACACCAGAGCCTGTCCACGCTATTCCCCTTTCCCATTCGACCTTCGTCTCCTATCAGTCTAGTCCGCATATCCCTCTAGTACTGCGCCATTGCCGACTGCCCTTCTATCTCTTTTCTACGGGTCCATGAAATGATCATCATCTCCAAGACATGTCAATAGTAGATTGAAGGGGTCACACACCTCCTATCGAGCCTGGTCGTTAATCATGGCCATGGAGGGCCAATCAGTCGTCCTTCAGGACAATTCCTCCTTCAGTCCACCGAGGAGGGTGCCGACAGGCCTAAACATATCCTCATTTCTTCCTTTTGCAAAGCAACCAGCAGTGTCGTCTCCTGTGAAGCGAAAACCTTTGCCTCCGAGCGCTTTGACACCGCTGTCACCGAAGTTACCTGTAGACTTGACTGCAGCAAGCGGCGCAGGAGGATCAACCGGAAGTAAAGGAACGTTATCACCCGAATTAGTTGTTCGGGATCTTGACCAGTAGGTATGTTGCGTTCCGCGACTGACACGTGCTGACCCCCTTGCGTCCAGATTCCCGCGGGGACACACTCCCCTTATTCCGTCAGGTCCTGGCTTCGGTCAATCAACACCTCACCTGGAGAAGGAAACACCGAACGGGGAGGATGATAAAAATATACGGAAAGCAGTAGCTGACACCGTCGACGTGTCTGAGCCGGTTGGCGAGCATAGTGGCACTCAGAAAGAGCCTAGGAGCATGGCGCCGCAAGCTATATCAGGCCCACCCCGTCCAGACGTGCTGACGCGATCCTTCACGACAACCTCGATAGAGGTCAAGGGACCCAAAACACCAGTAAACAAAATCACCAACTTCTTCGGCTGGAAGCATACATCACCACCTGGCGCGTCGCCTGGCGCCGAGTCTTCGAGTACGGAAATTTCTGACGGACGTTCTCTCCCTTCGCCAGCTCCTATCTCGGCTCAGACGTCCGCCTTCTCATCGCAATCCTTTCCTCCAAACATCGACATCACCAAAGCAAATGCAATCATGATGCTTGAACCTTCCTACACGCCGGGGTTTCTACCCCCTCCAACCATGTCAGACTCGGAAATGGCGACTAAGCTTGGTCTACTGGAAAGCGAATTGAGAGAAATTTCTGCCGAACTGGCTGCTTCAATCAAGAGGGAAATGGATCTTGAAGACATGGTCGAGAACTTTCACATGGAGAACCCTCAGCTCCAAAATGCCAACCACAGGACCAGCGACTATTACTCTGACTCTTCTAGCTCTTTCCGGCTCGGTAGTGACCTGCCTAAAGTTGACGAGCTCGAGCGAGTAAAACGCCGGTCTGAACAAGAACGAGCTCAATTGAAAGTCTCGTTGTCACAGAAATGGCAAGACGAAAGGTCTAGGCGCAAAGCTCTAGAATCCCACGTACAGTTGCTAGAGGAGCAGGTTACCCAGTCGAGGAAAGACAAGGTTGACGTAGACTCACTCGCTTCCAAAGCTAGAGATTTCGAAACGGCACTCGAGGATGCTCGACGTCGACTTGCTGAGGAACGTCAGATCAAGGAGAATTTCGAAGACCTCTTAACCGCCTTGAGAGTGGATTTGGAACAGCATCGGAATGAAAGGGACAACCTGAGAGATGAGGTGGTTCCACAACTGAAGGCGCAACTTGAGAGTTCCCATGAGGACCAAACCTCGCAATTTGACTTCGAGCGTTTGCAACAAGAGATATCTGCTCTGAAGAAAGAGAACGTTGTTCTCACGAATGCTCGAAAAATGCAGCTTGAGATGCAGAACACCGCACGGTTCAATACGATAGCCGAGGAGGGCGGCATGGCTTCACCCAGGAACTCGATAGGTCTCACGAGATCCAACTCTCTGGCTCGAGCCCCTATCAGAGGTGTGAGATCTGGCTCATTATCCAGATCTAATTCGCTCTCAAATAGAAGTCAAGAATCACGAGAGTCATTGCAAGAACGTGTGAAAGACGTGGAGGCACAGCGAGACGCTTTGCATCGAGCCGTCAAGAGTCTTCTGGATCGTCAGGCGTTCCAGACACGAGAACACGAAAAGCGCATCAGAATACTTGAGATGGAACGGGACAAAGCTTTAGACAACTCGTCCCCGAGAAGACGGGGTTTCGAGAACGAAGTTATTACTCTCCGTGAGGAGATCAATCAGTTACGTCGAAGAGCCGATGAAGCACTTGTTCAAAAGTGGCAGTGCGAGAAGGGCCTCGGTGGTCTAAAGATGGATTTGGAACGTGCCGAACAGGAAACGACGTCTCTTCGGACTCTACTGCAAGAGCATGACATATCTGTTCCAGAGCACTTATCGTCTGCATTACAGGAGGCCTACTCTCAGTTACAGAAAGATCAAGAGCGGGTGCAAACGGCTAGAGAATCGGCTCATTCTCTAGAAGAGGAACAGAGATTGGCCGATCAGCTCCAAGAATCGACTGACCGAACCGAAGCACTTGCCAGACAGATACGTCAACAGCTTCATACCAACCAAAACCTCCGAGACCGTCTGAGCGAAGCCGTTAGCAAAGGCGAGCAAAACCAACATTCATCAGCTAAAAGAATCACGGACATGCAGAGCAAGCTGAGAAAGCTGGAAGAAACTGTGACGGTAGCTCAGCAGCAATCTGAAACGGCTGTAATGAAGCACGAGGAGGAAATCAAGATACTAAAGGAGAGCCACAATGCTCAGCTCCAGCGCGTCAAGGCTGGCCTGAGAACACCCACCAGCTTTTCACCGACGTCGCCAATGTTTACGTCATCTCGATCTCCCCTATTGTCCCAGACGAGCAGTGGTCCTGGCATGCCATTGAATCAAGCATTGAAGACTGAGCAGTTGGAAGATAAGGTCAAAGAGCTTGAAAAGGCACTCAGCGATGCAGACCTCGAGATGGGAGAGGTGGTAAGCAGAATGAACATGGCACAGATTGAAGTCGCAGAATTACAAAGCGAGAGGTAAGTTGTACACAGTCTTGTACAATACGATCCCTTCTCATGCTAACTTGAATTACAGAGATGAAGCATTTCGCCAAACTCGACGACTTGAGGCGGCAATCCTCGTCGAACGAGAGAAGGTGAAAGCCTTGTTGGCTACAACAACTACAAATGAGTAAATCCAGACTATAGTAGAAGATCGAAATACCTCGTTTGGATATACATACCTCCAGCAACAAGCCGTTTATACCCAGCATCTATTGTGCGGCAAACTGTTCGAAACCATTTCGGGAAACAGCGCTGGCTTCCTATACTTATATGCTACTCCCGCCCCC
Organism: Pseudophaeomoniella oleicola; assembly: GCA_003868215.1. Lineage (NCBI taxonomy): Eukaryota > Fungi > Ascomycota > Eurotiomycetes > Phaeomoniellales > Phaeomoniellaceae > Pseudophaeomoniella > Pseudophaeomoniella oleicola. The sequence continues at coordinate 429,155 of QWDQ01000013.1, read as the reverse complement.
GAGCTTCGCGAATACGATTTCTACGTGCCGTGCCGGCATTGGACTCGCGATCCAGTTATCAAATCCTATAAACCAGTTATCGCATTTTGGATACCCCTTCCGTGGGATCAGTCAGATTGAATACTCTGTCGGCTGCACTGCCGAGAGACTTTGGACTCTGATCATTGTATACTACATCGTTCAGCCATCACTCCCGTGTTGTTCCTTGGATTCTCGGGGCCAAATTGGGGCACACAAGATAATACTGTATATTATAATATTCTTTCGAGATCACCAGGACTGTATATATCAAGATGAGGACGGATAGAGGCCCCTGGTGTCGATGATATCCGAATCCTCACACCACATCAGACAATTGCAACTTTTCTTTGACTTATCATTCATCGTTTGTCCGATAAGGAATGATCTAACTCCGGAGTAACGTATCGTAGTAGTCCACCAACAATGTCACTACCGAGCTACCCCAGGTAACCTACCCAAGTAACCTATCTTAGGTATTCAGGTGGGCTATTCAACTTGGACTCACTGGGACCTACTCCTGTCGTTAATCGCGAAGATGGTTACATGGCGTTGACTGCTTATTTTATCTCCCTGACATGCTCTTTCGCGTATCCATCTTCCTATCTTACCTTGAAGGTCAAAGAGTACTATTTTGAAATACATTCTATTCGTGATCTCTTCACTACCTACAAGTACTGTCCATCTCATTTATCATCACATTTGTCTTCTATCCAGTTGCTTCCATCATGAATAACCCTCAATTCACGTACCGCTCCACGACCTTCTCCCCGGCTTCCCTTTTCCACAAACTTCGTCGCACCGTCCTCACGACGACCCTCCCATTCCAACTTGACATGCTGAAATCCACCGGTCGCTACGATGCCTTTGACTTAAAATGGCACCCGACCTACGGTGATATGGCCCCCGGAGGTTATCCCACCCTAAGGCATCTGTTTTGGGACAGTGATGTTGGAAAGTGGATTGAAGGGGTGATGTATTTCTTATTGGAAGAGGAAGAAGCGAACGGTGAGGACTTGCACGAGTTACGGTCTGCAGTCAACGAGCTCGTTGGCAAGATCGAGACGGCGCAGCAGGAGGATGGATACCTGAATATTCACTATCAGGTTGTTGAGAAGGGGAAACGGTGGACGAACCTGAGGGATATGCATGAGATGTGAGCTCTGCTCCTTCCATCCCGGAATACGTCTACCGTTGTGATCGATCACACACTGCACTGGCACCGAAGAGAGACATCTGCTGACATGGGTATATTAGGTACAACGCGGGGCATCTGATCGAGGCCGCTGCAGTTCATGCCTGGGGTTCAGACAAGCGTCTTCTTGAAGTCATGGAACGTTATGTTGCTCTTATTGCAAAACACTTTGGTCCTGGGGCCGATCAAAGGCATGGGTACCCCGGTCATCCAGAAATTGAGTTGGCCTTGATCAGGCTTTATAAATCCACGTCTAACAAGCTGTATCTGGACCTTGCAAAGTTCTTCCTTGAAGAAAGGGGAAACCCAGATCCTCATTACTATGATGTGGAGGCCAAGGAAAGGGGAGAGAGGCCAAATGAGAGACCGGGATCCTGGCCTGAGAGAAGGGCGTTCTGGTCAGCTTTGCATTTCTTATTGCAGATTGATATGGTCCAACTGACTATCATGTTACAGGTATCAACAGGCTCATGTACCACTCCTTGAGCAAGAGACGGTGGAAGGCCATTCAGTCAGGGTAATGTATCTGTTGACAGCAGCCGCAGATTTGGCAACCATAGACAGCGACTTCCGGGTGCGTTATATGCCGGCACTAGAGCGGTTGTGGAACAATACAGTTGGGAAAAAGATGTATTTGACAGGTGGAGTGGGGGCGATTGATCAATGGGAAGGATTCGGCATCAACTACTTTCTCCCCCAGGCGACCGATGAGGGAGGATGCTACTCGGAGACATGTGCTGGGATAGGTGTCATGATGTGGGCCAACAGAATGCTTCAGGTATGATTCATCATCGACATGTTATCGAACATGCATACATTGACTGACTGGTCTCCTGCAGCTCGACCTGAATCGAAAGTATAGCGATATTCTGGAACTCTGCCTCTATAACTGCGTTATGACTGGCATGTCAACCGATGGCAAGGCCTTTACGTACGTGAACCAGCTCGCTTCAAGTCCTGGAGAACCCTCGGTCCGGTACGAATGGTTCGATTGCGCCTGCTGTCCTCCAAACATGGCGAGAACTCTAGGCTTTTTAGGTGGCTACTTCTGGGATTTCAAAGAGACAGTCAAGGATCCAAGTGATATGGGAATGGCTTACGAGCTCGACTTTGATTATGTCGAAGCAGAACCATCGGTGGAGATCAACGTGCATCTCTACTCTTCTTGCACACTGACACAGAAATTGGCCGATAATTCGACTCTAAGACTCGAGCAGAAGACGGAATGGCCTTGGAACGGAAACGTCGAGTTTCACCTGGAGACCACAACAAACGAAAACGTGACCATCCGTTTGAGGATCCCTTCATGGGCAAATGAGTACAAGGTGAGTTCCCCCCCCCCCGGGGGCAATAACCAGATTCTAAGAGTAGTACTAAAAGCAACAAACACCAGATCGAACCAAAGCTACCCTATGAACACATTGAAAAGGGATACTTGACCTTGAGCCCAGAGTACCTGAAACAAAATCCTCACTTCCGCTTCTCGGTCCCAGTGCTCCCTCGCCTGATCAAACCTCACCCATACACGAACCAACCCATCGTCGCGATCGCTCGTGGCCCCGTCGTATACTGCCTAGAAGACGTAGACAATCCATGGGTAGACGATCACTTCAAGGTGAGTTCCATACTCTTCCCCCCCACCCCCTTCCCCTCCATCCCCATCAGAACTCCCCTCCCTCCTATATCCCAACAACAAAACTAACCCATCCATTTCACCTCTAAACAGTCCCTAATCTTCCACCCCCCACAAATCCCCTCCTCCTCCTCCTCCTCCACCTCCTCCCTCCATCTCCTCCCCCGCTCCGACCTCCCCCACAGCACCTCCTACATCTCCATCTCCGCCCCACGCTCCGGCTCCTTCCTCCCCAAGACCGTCACCACCGACCCATCATCCGCCGACGAACCATCACCGTTCTATTCCGTTTCCGTCGACAATCAGGCGCAAAAACAAGGAAAGCAAAAGGAAAAGGTAAAGGAAAAATTGGTCGATCTGTTGTTCATTCCGTATTATGCGAGAGCGAATCGGCGGGGAAAGGGGATGATGAGGGTTGGATTGAGATGTGCTGCTGCTGCTAATGGTGGTGGTACTGGTACTGGTACTGGTGCTGGTGCTGGTGTTCGGGGGTTCATGTGATGATCGATGATGATGGGAGTAATTAAATGAAGTGAATGATCTTCTTTCGTAATGACTTTTCCCATTCTGCTTTTTTTTTGGCTTGGGTCTGATTCTATAATACGCAATTAATTAGCTAACCCTCCTCCTAAGTACATATCTATATATTTCACTTCCCTAACCTACCACCACCACCACCACCACCTACTATCAACCTGTGGGTATTTACCACATGGGAGAGAGAAAGGAAAGCCCGTGCCAAAAACAAAAAAAAAAAAAAAAAAAAAAAAGAAGGATGGAGAAAGAAGAAGAAGAAGAAGAAGAAGAAGAAGAAGAAGAAGAAGAAGAAGAAGAAGTTTCATTATCATACAAAATATCTATAAATAAAATGCACCGGCCGGCCAGCCCCCGTATACGTGAATAGGTACATACATACATACATATACGCCTTTTTTGCCCTATATCTATCAGCACAGCCGGCAGTCTCCCACAGCAAATGCTTGCAGGATATGATCCCCGAAAAAGTGTTGGCAAGAGGGTTATTGATGATGTAGGAAAAGAGAATGGGGAGGTAAGAGACTCTCAAGACAGAATATCTTTGCTGGTGTCGATGGCGGCCGGGGCGGCGGGGGCGGCTTCCTTGACGGTCGCAGCTGCGTCGGCGGTTTCGTCTTCGCTGTCACTTCCGATGTCATATGTACCACCGACTACACCGTCTCGAGGAGCAGCAGCAGCAGAATCATCGTCGGGAGTCAATTCGTCCAATTCCGCTTCGTCGAAATCACCGGCTTCCAGATCTCCGTTAGCACCACCGCCAATTCGCGATTTGCCGAAGCGAGATAAGCCGGTGTTCAGACCTCCTATTGAAGTGTTGGCGAGGTTGGAATACAATCCTCTGTCACCAATGCTGGCCCTACGGCCGTTACGCCGCCTCTCACGCCATACCCACCATCCCCAAACAGTTGCAGCAATGACAACCACGACAAGAGCGGCTTCACCTGATTTGTAGTATGCACGCCACTCTGCTTCTTTGAGCTTTTGAGCCTGTGCTTCTTCAGACATGGTGCTGTTACGATGGCTGCCAACTCCGGTATCGATATCGTTTTCACCGTCGATTACAGAGTCGATAGGACGCCCGCCAACGAATGCTGTGTCTACACCCATGAAGCGATCGACCATGTCGCGGGTACGATGCGGCCAATCGAATGGGACCATGTGAGAGGCGTTGTAAAAGAGAACGTAGGTAAGGTTGCGGGCTTCTTGCCAGAAACCAGCTGATTCATCGGCAACTGTCCATTGGCGTTGCGGTGCCCAAACTCCGGGCGACACTTCGAAGCCTTTGCCATCGGACCAAGACATCTCATGGATGAGTGATTCGGTACCGATGTGGTTGCAGATCATGTCCTGGTCACCCGAGAAGAGTAGGATAGGGACACCAGATTCAAGAAGGTTGGGAAGGAGATGGATGCTTGGAAGAGAGTTGCGGGCTTGAAAGGCGCTCCCAACAGCGCCAGCACATTCAGTCCAGCCAGTGCGTTTATCAGCGTTGATGTGAAGGGATGCTACGACATCAGAACGGCGTAGGTATGGTGTGACGGTAGTCAGATCCGGCGGCCAATTCATACCACAGGATGGGAAAACATCGGTTAGACGGACATCGTACATATTGTAGCACTTCCCCCCATCCGACGTCACAGAGAGTATCGTCTGAAGTATCTCCTCGCATTCGAAGATATCGACATCAGTATCGCCTTCCGCGAGAGACAGTTTCGAATTGCAAATCTCTTGTTGACTCTCGACCTGCTTGATCTTTCCTTGGTCGCCTTTATAGAGATCGGCTTCAAGTGCCAACGCATGGTATGCTGGGTATTGTTGTCGTGGAGCTATCCAGCCATTACCGATCAGAAGCCCAGATAACTTCCATTTATGAAGGCTCTGAGTCTTGTTGTTGCGATCTAGGATTGCTTGTGCAATATAAGGGATGTGCTGACCAGCGTATGATTCACCAGCCAAATAAATCTATGCATGTCAGCCTTGGACATCAACTCTGCAATGGAGTGTCCTCACATCATCTTCCTCATACTCCGGAAACAAAGCGAACCATTTCTCTAGGAATGTCATGATGTTCGCCGCCATGTCTGGTAATTCATGTATATAGCTGTCGGTGTCGACATAGCTAAATCCAGTACCAACAGGGTTGTCGATGAATAATAAGTTCGCAAACTCGTCCCAGGATCCTTCATTGTACACTAGCTTCGAGTCCTGTTGTACGCGATATGGTCCCAACTCCATCATAGCACCGTCCATGGAGCTACATCCAGGACCCCCGTTAAACCATATCACTGTTCTTCTTTTATCTGCTATATGCCGCTGTTGAAAATGCCAGAAGAATAAGTTTCCATTGTGTTCAGGTGTCACTTCAATGTGCCTATCGTCATGAACTTGTTAGTATCCGTCGGACAGCGTCGAAATGTCACTTCTGACTCACCCAGCATGCATCTTCAGTAACGGTCCTTCTGGCTGGCCCGGCAGAGAATGGATGTAGTAGTCTGCCGCCGACTTCTCTGCAGCATTCACACCATTCGCAACCGCAGTCAACACGCCTAGCCATGACAGCCACTGCCGAGTCCTAGAGGACCTGCTGCCGCTTTCGCGACCGTTCAGAAGTTTCATAACCGCATCTGTACTTAAAAATATGTGTTCCTAGAGAAAATGTAGGGTCGTGGTCGAAAGAGTGAGTGGGCGCCGAATAAGGGAGTGATCGTACGTGGCCTCAGGAATGTCGCTTGGCTAGGGTCGCGGTGGCGCTCAATACCGTGGAAGAGAAAGAAATGCGAAGGCTTTGAAAGATCGAAGGCACAACGGAGATTGGACTGATCCCGGATAGAACGTCAGTTCGAAGGAATGGCGCTGTTATTTTATATTGGATCAAGTTGACATTCAATGATCCTTTGTATCTTTAATGTCCTCCGTTGACTTGTCCGTGTAATCATACTAATCAATTACTATTACTGCGTATCCCCCGGCCCGGTTTAGGATACTCGCTGCGCTTACTTGATTCGGACAACAGAGCGATCGACAGCGGAAGCCAAGGGGATTCCCGACGCCTCAGCAATTCAATCAATCGTCTACACCAAAGCAACAGGGCAACACGTTGGATGCTGGTCTCATTATGAATCTTGAATGTTATGTTATGTGAGAGGTAGACTAGGTCAGTCATTGGTTCGGTTGTTCCTCTTTTGATTTTGACATCTGGCCTTTCGTACTCCTTCAGTGGCAGGTATGAAGAGGGCGACAGGTCAGCATCCGTATACTTGATACATTAGAATAACCGACGTTGTGTGTCTTGAAGACACATCTATACTTATGTATTTCAGGTCCCAGCATTCACAAGGAACTCATAGGACTACATCTTGACAGCTCGGCGTCCAGAGAAAATAGGGGTAAGGACAGGATATTCACAGCAAGATTAGTTACACTCCGGTCCTAGAAGACATGACTTAAAGGAGTCAGCAGCTCCTTCAAAAGACAATCAACTCCTTCAAAAGCGCCTTTCCAACTCCCTATATCAGATCCCCAAACCCTTTATCTGCATCTGCTTTTATGAGATCGAACATTCCCTAAATATCGGTCAGGCATCGGTTCCCACTTTGCTTTGACCAATGATAGCAGGACTTACTGCTGGCATGACAGGTTTACCATCAGCGCCTTTGACGTATCGAAACGGCATTTCAGTGCTTTCGTGCTCGTTGAGCTTGAGCTCTGGATAATCTACGTACGGAATTTCTTCCAGAGGTACTAAGAGAGTTTCAGCAGATTTCTTCTATACGGTGTCGCCACGGACCATTCTGTTGTACAATCATACGTGTCACTCTCACAGCAGTGTCTGTGGTCATTTGCTTGGGTCCCAGGCGTCTGCCATTGAACCCCTTTTTCCGCAATTCGGATGTTCTGTCTTTTGAGAATTAGCACGGCCATTCTATCTCAACTTCGTCGGCTTACCTCGAGGAGGATCATCACCTGTACACTAATCAGTATCTTCCGGCCATGGAAAATGACAGACGCTTACCCAGAATTCCTCCAAAAAGGAAGACATCAAAGGTCTCTGCATCTTGCGGAGACAATTCCTCTTTGGCTGCCGGGTCAAGCAGACATACTTTTTCTTTCTTGTCCGCGTACAAGGCTTCAACTCCTTCGTGCTTTAACTGAGCATGCTGGATACTGCTTAATTGTCTCGTGATTTCAGGTTCTTGTGGGACAGATGAGAGGATGAACTGGCAGCCCGATGCATGTGATTCTTGTGCAATGCATGTGTATTCAAGTTTTGACCAGGGACCCAACTCCTCGTCCAGATGCTCCACTATAAAGGTGAAAGATCGATCTCCCATGTCTGGAGGAGATGATAAATAGGTATGACTTTGGTTCCTTCTCAATGTGCCAAGTATCCGATATGATTGATGCTTCCACCAATGCTGCCTAATCGGTCCTTTCGCTAATATCGGCTCAATCCTCTGATTTCAAAGAGACAACCTCTAGCAACAAATTCCAGGACCAGGACCAGGACTAGGACCAGAACCTGTATTGTCAGAGCTTGGTAAAGTTCTTTTTCAATATCACGGTGATGCTTTACCCAATTTGTCGAAGTGGGATGTGGAGAGCGTCTGGTCGAATGGAAGAGGAAAGGGAGAAGAAGGGGAAGCTTCTGTGGCTTGGCTTGGCTCTTGGCTTTTGGCTACCGTATTCTATCATAACTTAGTATTATCGACCAGTGACCTCGTAGGTAACCCATAATATTTCTGTGTTCCCATCCCACGCAATTGACTGACCCCTCCTTCCCCTTCGCTGCGACAACTGTCCAACTCACTTGTCTTTTTGAGACAACTTTCTAAGGTGATACGACACAGAAGAACATCAACCGATATTTTCGTAAGAGCCTCTTCAATTTGCCTCAGATCAGTGTCGTCAACTCCACCTGACCCTGTTCTATCGGCGGACTGATCTGGTTATCGATAGCGAAGCAACCTTGCCGCAAGCCCATCTTTGTCTCAACATCTCCGGGTGCACCAATTTTATCTGAACACTCATTCCATTGCATGTAAGCAGAAGCAGCAACTTTAACTGCAGGATCCTCAACGCCGACCGCCAGTGACAGTCCTGTCGTCCCGGTTACTGTTGCCAACAGTCTGTGCGGACGATTAATCCCTGTCAAAACACAATAAGAGGCCCGAGCATCAGGCATTAAATCTCCTTCTGCAAACAGCCTGTTCTTCATCTTCGCCATCCGAAGAACATAATCAAAATGAATCCTCATCAGAAGAACAAAGTGGACATCAGCGTAGGTGCAGCTCCCTCCCTGCAGAACCTCCGCTAACAGCATCATGTCCAGTCTCTGACCCCCGATGAACAGCGCCTGTTCCGCCTGTATGGAAAGCTACCAAACAAGTCTGACCTTCTTCAAAACAAGCTCAAGGTACGCACTTTGCTATCTACGCCCGTGACAGCGGCTCTGTGGCTGTGAACGCTGGGTTTGAAGGTCGTGCTAACCGTCACATTCACTTAGGAACGTAAATATTTCGACTCCGGTGACTACGCGCTCTCCAAAGCCGGCAAAGCATCCGATACAGGTGTGACAATCATTGGCTCCGAGCATCCTCAGCCGGGCCATATTCCACATCTCTCCGCAAATTCCCCTCCCAACAACGGATCTCTTGGGTCACCAACCTCGGAGGGAATCCCAGGTCTCCATCACCGTGCTAGTAGCAGCGTTAGCGGCCAGAGCAGGAGCCCCGTCAAAGAATCAACGAGCTTCTTAGCATCAAGCACAACCGCGGAGAATCCCCTGGAGTCTGTTGACATGCCAAAACCTACTGGACGTGCTGTAGAGGCGGGTGACTTGAAGACCAAGGAAACAGAGCCTATTCCGATTCGAAGATAGCTCATCTGTCCGTTGAAGTAGGGGAACGAAAATGCGTGTGTGAGTTTGTCACAAAAATGCTTGAAGCCGGAAGGGATATCAAGCTTTATTTCAAGTGTTCGAAAAGAAAAGAACAGGCGTCATGAGGTATACGGCGATATGAAAGTGAAAGACAAGGTTGATATCTGGAATTTGCTTTTTGGGTTTCTCGGGAGAAATTCGTCTCAGAACAATGCTATGTGCTTTTTAATCTACGTGTCTGAATTAGGAAAGCTGGACTACCATCTAAGGACATCGATCGCCCATTGCGAGTGCTGAATGCTATGTTATGGGTGAAAAAGGGGAGTTCAGCAGCCAAAGTGTGTTAACAGCCTTTGACACTGCATACATGTACTGTTGGTACGTACGTCTGTATGTATGTCTATTAGTACGGGTCTCTTATGAAACGAAGAAAGGGGATTAAGCAAATCCAATAGGATAAGTTAACTTCCTAGAGTATTATAAACACAATCTAAACTCCTCCTGAAGGCGACTTTTCAATGAATAAATAAAAAAAATTGAAGTAATGCCCCACTTGACATATTATGAATATCGATGTATATATATATACCTAGAAAGAATACCGTTCCAGCAGCACTGGCAGTACAATGGACCAAGGTAACGTAACAAATCATAAAAAAGAATCGATGAATTAATTTTTATCCAAAGTGCATCAAGCAAGAATCTGTCTGATTCTGATTCCGGCACCCAGACAGATGAGTCAGTCCTCGATCTTTTGATCTTTTTTTTTTTTTTTTGCAATTGTTCTCGTTCTTTTTTCCTGTTTTTCGGGTTGGGGGGACGAGGTTGGGCAGAGAGGAAGAGAGAGAGAGAGAGAGAGAGAGAGAGCTCACTCAAATCACTCGTATCGATAACAAAAGGGCCCGGCCGTGTTATTGATGAGATCGCGCACGGTCAGGCCGCCGGAGGGGTAGAAGTAGCCCCAATCCGGACTGACGGTGTCGAGCGTGACGTTCGCGCTCGGCGGCGCGTTCTCCGCCGTTTCGGTGCCGGTCAGTTGCAGCGCGGCGTCCGGATGGAGGGTCTGCCACTGGATGTAGACGTTGTCGAGCATTGTGTGCAGCGGCCACCAGATCGGGTCCTGGACGCTGACGAAGATGTTGGCGCCCGGGTCGCCGATGGTGAAGTGGGCGCCCGAGTGGATGCCGAGCACTTGTTGGATCGGGCTGCCGTTGAGGAGGAATTCGAAGTCGGTCATCGAGGTTGCGGCTAGGGCGGAGTCGATCGCGGCTTGGTTGAGGTTGGCTTGGGCGACGGTCGGGTTGAGGTCGCGGGTGAGGCAGCTCTCGTTCTTGGCAAAGGCGTCGGAGGGCAATGGGCCGCCGGATACGAGGATGGCGATGTCGATTGTGTTGAAGGTCCGGGTCCAGTTCGCGAAGGGCCCGGACATGATACAGCCGCCACCGAGACCGTGAGGGATACTCAACCCTGGAGAGAGGACGACACTGGAGTTGAGGTCTTGTGGATAGCCATCTCCAGACATTGAATATTCATCGCCGTTGAAAATGGGGCTACCGTGGAGATCGGAGATTGTTTCAGGCCAATTCCAATAGGGCTGGGTGCCATTGTACCCGCACGATGAGCGGAGATCCTGCTCAAAAAGCCATATAAACATACGATGCCAGGTAAGAAAGAAGCCATCCAGATGGACGTTGAGGGTTCGCTCGATATGGAGGGCAGCATAGTCGAGATAGCGGTTAGTGGCCCCCGGATAGGTGCTGGGATCGAGATTAGAAGGTAAAGAGCGCATGCACTTGATCGCGTCCGTGTATGCCTTGCGATCCGCGGGCGCCATTGCGTTGAAGTCATAGCGCACGGTTTGTGTCTCAGGAGTACACGCTGCATATTGTCTGGCAGTTAGAACACTGCCGGGCCACTTTTGAGGTTCTGCCTCGCGCCTGAGCGGATAGTAAGGTGAATTGAAATGGCGAGGAGCCGCAAGCACAGAGCTCCCAAGGCTCAATATAAAAAGGACAACAAAAGAATGAAACACCATGGTAACGACTGAAGGGAAAATTGGTACCCTAGTTGAGCACTGTAAATTATATGCAACATACGGGTATACAGAGAAGAGGAACGAAGGTGAGGATGGAAAACAATAACCATGGGTTGACTCGCTGGTACGCGAGCCATCCTATATCTCATTTCGTACTCACCAAGTCCTTCCTCAACATCAGATGATAGCTGCTTCGATGTTTACAGAATGCTGTTCCTCATTGGCCAGTCGAATCTGGGATAAACACGGAGTCCGCATATCAACTGCCTTAGGGCAAGATGTATATGCAGGATGTACCAGGGGAGAACTGGTAGAATCGCCAATGGCTTGCAGGAGGCGTCGACGATAGGTTTGTGATGTGTCCACCAAAGTCCGTAGGTCAATGCCTGTGTGGCCACAAGCTGCATCGCCGTGCGTTGTGGATGCCGATCAGTGCGGACACATTTTGGTGGGCAGCGGCATTTGAGGGCGCTAACGACGCCTTCGACATCCGTAGTGACAACGTCTTACCCTGTTGGCATCTGCTGTATGCAACCTGCTTTATCTTGCTGCTTCACAATAGCGAGAGCAGTACAACAACGAGATTGTGTGACGCACAGTCCTGAGTGCGAACTATACCAGAACTTTGATAGGTGATAATAAGGTAAGGAGGTAGGCATACACGCGCTGTCGTGGAAGAACACCGTCCTTGGCGAATCGATACACATCTCCCGAACCTCTGGCTCAACGGAGATTGCGGTGCACAAGGATCGACTTATTCTTCAGCCTTTCAATATACTAGAAACCAAAGTCAATGGGAGCAAGACCACTCCGATGTCAGGTGGTGGAACTCTGCTTGTCAATTACATCCACGATTTTGATTTCCCCTATTCGAAGCATATAATATCGCATCTGTCCAAAGTCATGACATATGCACTAATCACACAGATGACGCCGGAAGCGACATCCAGTCCCGAAGAAATCACAAATGAGCAATCGGAGATGTATCAAGGTGTGTTAGCCAGGCCTATATCGAAGAGGGTGGGACAGCTGCCTTTCTATTGCTGAGACACTTCGGGCGAGGAACCAAATCGCTGGACGAAATCTGGACTTGGGGATGTTTGACATGCCTGATTCTTTGCTTCTGAAACTCATTCGATCAGGGAAATATGTATTAGTTACTCACGCGGCTTTTGTCTATCTACCTGAAGGGTTTACCAATGCTGGTGGCTGTCCTGTGAATGTTCTGGGACACCCCTGTCATTACGACTGATCCTTTGGCAAGCCAAGGCTGGTGTCATGAGTACTCGATCGTGCCGTCATAGAAGTTGTAAAGTGTGCTGGAAGAACTCAGATGGCAACACACGATGCTGAAGAGATAATTCACTGTTATACTTTATGCCGCACGGTGCCTTGAGGTGAAGATGCCACTACCAGTCTGTTCAACAATCATAGCAAACATTTCCTCCTCAGAGAACCGTGCGTAACTTCCCGTACCGGTGTTAATCATCGACGGAGGCAACAACCGATCATAGTCGGTGCTCTCAAGCTGACTCGACGCCATCATCGCAATCATGAACCCACTTCGTTCAGAACACCTCCATCAAGACTTATGACCTGACCATTCAGGTATCCACATCTCGAGAGGAAACAAACAGCCATGGCCATCTCTTCATCCTTTCCTGCTCTTCCGGCTGGAACAGAGTGCCCTTTGTCTTGAACCTTCTCGTCTGGCATGTGTGCCTTATTCCTCTCATCTGACTCTTTCATTGTCATTTCTGAAGGGAAGTATCCTGGAGCGATGCTGTTGATCCTAACGCCTGTGGGGGCAAACTCCCTAGACATGAGCTTTGATAGGTGGGCAGTTGCTCCTTTGGCAGCGTTATATGCGAAATGGCCCTGAGCATGACGCATCAAACCTGACATGCTGGATATCACGATGACTGAAGACGTATGGTCCGAAGGAGCAGCGGCCAGCAATGGTAGGAAAGCAACAGTAGTGAAATATACCGATGTTACGTCAGAATTGTACGTCTCGTTCCAGTCTTCCGGCGTCTCTTTGCTCCATAGCTGCTTCTTGAGTTCAGCAGCGTTGTCGGATTCTGGTGGTGCCTTGGGGCCGGGAACACCAGCTGCAGCAATGAGCAATGACAGGTACTTTTCTTTGCCCGAGATTTCCGCGTATAACTGATCAAGATCTTCTTTCGATCTCACATCGCACGGGCTCGTCGGGATGATCTGGCCAGTACCCGATTCGTTGGGGTCTGGCGAGTGTGTCTTGGCTGCATTTTTGAGAACATCCTCCCGTCGTCCGGTAATATATACCTTTGCTCCTTCAAACATTTAGTAAGCAGTGAAGGTCTTGGAAGTGTCTGCGAAAGCATACCATTTGCTGCTAATGCCTGGGCAGCCATCAAGCCTATACCAGTACCTCCACCCGTAATCAAGCAAACGAAGCCATCCAACCTGAAGAGATTCGCAATCTTGAGATCGTGAGTAGATGCCATTTTGATGTCAGTAAGGCGAGGTTTTTTTAAACACTTGTATTCGAACGGTTCACACAAGTGATGACAAGAAATAGATAAGTTTCATGGTTTTCACAAGGGAGAGACGTATCTTGACGTGACGACAAACCCTCTGCTTGAGCGTTGTGAGTGACGTATGTGGGGAAGATCATATCTCAGGAACAGGCAAAGCCTCAACGGGGGTTAAGATGCGATATCGAACGATTAGTACTCAGCATAAGATGACAACTATATTACGAGATGTCTACGGCCATACTCACATTTTAGCTGGTAGATGAGCTGTGGGGGCAGAGATGGCTGCTTTCATACTTGTGGCTTAGATAGAACGAAGGAGACGAAGGTTTCGAATTTTGAGTCTCTTATTTTAATTCTCGTGCTTTTGTCGACAATTTAGCAGTTCGCTCTCCACGACGACTCTTACGGCTTGTGATCATAAGGATGAAATGGGCCGTGTTTCTGAAATGATGTGGATTGCATGCGATGACTTCTGTTTTAGAACGTGCACCGGAGCCGAACCTCTGACGATCCATCGCGAGCCACTGGTTGCTTAAGGGCCACAGGAAGAGATAATAAACGTCTTGAAGCTTGCGCTCATCATCTCTCGAGACGAGCCTGATGCGCCAACAGGTCTTTGAGTATATGTGGCCCTCGTTGTCAGGAGACGTCCAGGAGACGACAGTGGCGACGATGTTTCAATAGCGCCTGGTGCTTGGTCGGCCCATTCTGTGAAGCTCCTCATTTGTGGGTAGAGCATGATCCAACAACAGACCATGCCAGTCCTTGGCGGAACATCGGTCCATGAGAGGTTCATAAGAGCTCAAGTTCACAAGTCCAAAGCAATAGCAGCCATTTTCCTCGCTCCAATCTCAGTCTTATGTCCTCCAATGAAGCCACTCGCATGGACAAATATGGCTCCATCCTCAACGTCGCTTCCAAGTAGAGCATCAAGTTCGGCGTCACGTACACCTCTCCATGCTTCTGGGAGTGCTTTTCTGCTTTCGAAGCTACTAGCGTCCTTCGACACGGCTTGGATTCTCCATTTTGAGTCTGGCTCCTCCTTTTCTGGATACAGAACGTATATCAACTTCTGATCGTCCGACACACCATCAGTCTCTTCGAGATTGTACAGATGCTCTTTCCATGGGATACCGGCCCGTGGAAGCACCAGTAATTTCCCAGAGGGATGATTGCTAAAGCGAGTTTTGAAAGCTTCCTTCACGGTTGCTCTGGCAGGCAACCACGCCGTTGCCGCGCCGTGCAGCTTTCGCAAGAAAGAATTGCCCATCAAGCTAGAAGCTTGACCGAATCGATAATCTTCCTCCGCCTGTGGTTGATCTGGGCTCGCTCGAGAAGGAGCCCCCAACGGGTCGTCGTGATTCAAGTCTCCCACCAGACTAGCCAATGTAACACCTCCATCTTTGAACCTTGGTTGAATATGAGCTTCTTCAAGCTTCTTCGAATCATATTTGGAGACCCCGTTATCATTCGCATCAACCGCTTCAACAAAATCATCATAAAGCTTCTGGTAGAGCAGTTCAACATCAGAATGGTCGACTGGCAACTTTGTGTGCTGCGCAATGACCGCCTTGCCAAAATGCATATAGACTAAACCAGCTGAGGACAGTTTGGTTGCATGGCCGGGAAATGTTGTGTCAAACGTCCTCTGATGGTGGTCATATCTGTTCTTTGAGGCATCGTACTCACCGCCTACGTCGACTACCGTGTGGCATGTCTCTAGGACCGCGGAGTCTCTCGTCCGGACGAGGGTTGACGACGCATAGTCAGGGAGCATGCGCAACATATAGACTGCAAGTGCTTCGTCCGCATGAAAGTGGCCACTGTTGACTTATGATTAGCGCACATAAACGCCAGACAAACATGATAGACCACTTACTTGTGAGTACCAATCAACGGTGCTGAAGTCTTGAGCCGTTTTGTCGCAATTTCTGTAGACATCTTGAAAAATCGTAAGAGCATGCGCAAGAGGAATTGTCTGAGGCGAAAGGGAACAGCCTGAATGACAGTGATAAGCACAAGTGTCTATGCGCACACTGACAGTAACAAGTTGATACTCGAGACTGAATCCTTTCTTTTCAGTAATTGCCTTGCTTCAAAAATCTAAAACAGCATACAATGACAATTGCTTCCTCGGTGGAGATCAGAACTTGACGGGGTCGAAAGGCCCTTGGAAAGGTTAAAGCGAGGTACCTCATCAATGTCACAAAGCGGATTGGTTAAAGATTGGTTCTGGATCAGACAAGAGTTACTGTACTACGTAGTACTTTACTTAGTAGACCCCTAGTTAAGGAAATGACCTAGCAGCACCCAAGAAGAGATCTCCGTAGGGGATCCTTAGGCACCATCCCGTTCGTCATGCCCGAAACTTTGAATGCCTAAATGGTCCCTTTCCAGCTTCGCTTTCTGCCTGTCCAACTGGTGTCATGACAGAAAAGTGAATATGTCTATCACATGAAGATACATTCAAAGCCATCAGTATCTGTGTTCCATAAACATGTCGAACCCTACTTGTACTTATTGACGTCTCCCTAGACTTTTGCATTCTTCTTTCACTGTTTACTGTCTTTGCCTCTTTCACCGCTGAGTGAGACTCTGCACCGTGCTCTCATCCTAAGCCCCAAAGATCGATCGTCCCGCTCCAAAGGCCTTGGTTGACCAGGGGGCAACCGCACCAGGGAAAAATCCTGGAAGCGAAAGCACGCGACAATTAGTCGCAACACCGATTCCAGACCAATCGAGGCCCGACGTCCGTCAAGATCACTATCCACTACAACGTCAATCTAATACGAAAAGAAAAGCAACAGGAAAATTTTGGTTCTCGCACTCACCGTCACGTCTGGATGTTGTTGACCTCTACGGAAATCTTGGAGAGAAACCAGATGACGCTACCAGCTGGCCCTTTGACGCGACAGCCATACCAGACACGTCAATTTTGGTCATAAATTCACCAGCACACTCATCGCTTTCGAGAGTACTCCGCAGCTCGCGGTGTACTTTGGGTTCTGCACGGCGCGGGGCCATCACGAAGAGAAGACAGTACGACAACAAAATCACAACCTTCCTCTACCGCCTTGCTGCGCGACAGCTATCCGGCCAGAGAAAGGCACGCCGCTGCAGCGTCGACCGCGCCCATGTTCTTCTTCAGGGTCGTCTCGTCGATCACCTTTCTCACGGTCATCATCCTCGCGATACCCCTCGCTTTCGATGTGGGTGGTCGGACTTGTGGGCTTGCCTTTTCCCTGTCGCTTGCAACCTTTTATTTCGGCTTCTCTTTCCTACGACTGACGACACCCGATCATTCTCGTTTCAGATACACGCTGGTACAGATGATCAAGCTATCTCAATGGCTAATTGTACCCTCACTGCTCATCTGGACACTGGGTCGATTCTCGGACGAAGGAGAGGCGGGTGGGTGGATTGAAAGAACCTTCAATGGACACAGAGAGAAGAACGCGTCTATCAGAGAGTGGCTGTTTGGGCCTAGTGGCCTAGTTGAATCTCTGACAATTGGGGCATGGGACAAATTCCTTCGATGGTCAACCCCTGTTTTTCAATTGATTGAGGGGTTCTGTAGCCTTCTCGTCATACAGGCTGCTGGACAACTCACCCGATGGCTTGTCAATCGTGGAGAAAGGAGTGATAGTTGGATGATCGGACTTTTGGTGTTCTCTGCTTCCTTCATCTCGAGTTCACTGTACTTCCTCTGGAGAGTACTCCATTTCCCTGACATATCCCACGTTGATGCGCTTCTGATTGGGGTGGCCATCGCAAGTGCGTTCTTCCTTTGCGCTTGGGGTGTGGTCTCTGGGCGTGGTAATGTTGTCGAGTCATCACTACTGCTGGCATACATTGTCCTTTGCATATATCAGATTTTCACCGACTTCCAACCCTCACATCCAACTTCCGCAACTGAAGCTCCTGTCCAGCCTTCGGCCGACTTCCCCCCTTTTCCTCCGATAATCATGGCTTCATACACAACTCTTATTCACGCACTATCAACCCTTCCCTCTACAATCTTGGCAGCCTTCAACTTCTTAACAGCAGCCTTTGCCACGGTCACCCCAAGTGTGGTCATCTCTCTCGCCTATCGCCTGTTTGTCCTCTATGCTGCGACTCGTATCATACCCGCTGTCAACGAGTCCGGTGCTCAAGGCCTGAGCAAGGAGCCTAGTCTTGAAGATACGAATGGCGCAAACCAATTTCTGGCATTCTTGTCTTGGTTTTCTCCAAGCATCTTGATTGCAGTGTACACCAGTTTACTGATGCAACACTTTGCAACTACAATCGGGGCTGATGCTGGAATAGTAGGAGGTGTTACCTCCTGGTGGAACGGTAGTAGTCAGCCCAGCATTGTTGATGGCAATCTCTGGAAATGGATTAACTTGGCCGGGACGATGGGTTTATACGCTGTAGAGCTGTGGTTAGGTAAGGAAGATGACATTGATGGAGGACATTGGAAGGTGGATTGAAATGCAGGGCACCGTGCATATTTTGCGATGCGGACGAGCAGATGCCATGGGACATCTGTAGCACGTTGGCGTCGTATTCCTAAACTGCGGATTGGATGCGAAGTCATCAAAGGATGAGACCGGTTACTATACAATGGGTATCTCATTTACCGCCGTCCTAGCACTCTTATATCTGGCCTACGTGCACCAGAAGAACTATCTTTGGCAGGTTGTCGGATTAGCTACGCTGAAAGGACAGAGAGCGATCACGGGTTGTCTATCCACAACGTGCCCCCTCAGAAGCACATTTCGGGGTTCACACATCCCTTCTCAAAGGCCCCCCTTCCACGTCACCAACACTCAAACCGAATGAACTGTACAGAAGGCATGTGAGACGTTCGATTTGGAAGAGGCTCGACTGGACGGAAAGTAATAGGAGTTTGGAGGAAAGCGGAGTACGTGGGAAATCTATCCATTTCGAAAGCGGTATCACAACCGGGGGGCGCAATATCTTGGGAGGCATTCCTTCAAGCATAAGCATCACCCCGCTCTGGTCTGAATTGATACAAGGATTCATTGTATGGGGAAGAGAGAGAGAGGTAGCACTCATGGACGTTATAGCAAACATGAAGACGTTGACAATGCGAACAGGCATGGATGGGGAACTCGTAAAATCAGTTTCTTTTGTCTTGACCCAAAACGACACTTACATAAGCTCTCAAGATCAACCTAGTCGCCTACCTATGCTATATCTATCTACCCATCTAACCTGCTCACTCGCTCTCCATAAACCTGACGTATCGACTCATCATAATGACCGATTCTTTACTCGTCTACTTAGCTAGGCACACCATCCTGTAGATTCATATGTTTCCATACTAGCAGAGAAATGGTAACAGTATGATCGGATACTAGGCTGGGATGGTGGTAGGAGTGAAGTATGGTTGGTTGGTAGGTTTATATGCAGGAACCTACCTAGGCATGTTGCTATTGATTCGTAAGGGTTTTCGATGTCCTGAAGGGGAAGGATGGAAGGCGAGGGTGTTGAGAGGGATCGCTTTGGGCTTGTCTTTGAGGGGAGGGTGGAGAATGAGTGGTGGGAGGGAGTTTTCATATTCTCTTCTTTCTTTTTGGGAGTATTGGTAATGGGATGGAATGGCGAAGTGCTGTTGCTGTTGCTGTGCTGTAACTATTCAAGGGGAGGAGAGAGGAGCAGGAGGGATGGAGGGATTGTTGGGGTCGTCAGAGGAAGCTGAGATCGACTCAGGTAATGTGTATATTGGATATAAGACAAGCGACGAAGGAGAGAGAGAGAGGCTAGACATGAGGTAGGTGTAAAGGATGGATATCAAGTCAAACAGGAAGATGAGGTAAGGTGAATACAAACCACTCGCCTTTGGCACGATATCGTTTCCCTCCAAACCACTTGGATACTACTGGCACCAAACAACCTCAGTAGCCTATCTATCTGTACTTGCCATATGTCGAAACAATACTTTGCTCTGTCTAGGAGAACATAAAAGAGAATGAAGGTCGAAGAGCCATGGCTGTGAGGCCGAAATTACGGCACGAAACGCTGCCTTTTCAATTGCTGTCGAGTCCACCCAAGACTCGGACCCTGATGAGCGATGGCATAACGCACGATCGGAAGACAGGCAAGCGATAGTCGGTTTGCACGGTTGGCTGGGGATGTCCACGTTGATGCAGGGAGTTACTTCGTGGCAATCGTTGAACGCAGCCATAGCCATGTGTCCAGATCGTCACGACGATCTGACGATCCGACGATAATACGCCGAACTTAACTCAACAATGACGCGAAATTCAGATGATCAAGTATTTCTGATCGAAGACGCATCAGATACCTGCCGAGACTGCCTAAGTACTACACATAGGTCCTCACCTCGAATCGACGGCTGGGCATTCTCCCGTGAGAAACGAAGATCTACTCCTTGAGATTCTCGGTGCCGTCACCCACCAATCCTGTTGAGCAAAGAAATCACTGTAATATTTCTCGGCTCGTCGGCGAGTTCGGTAGGTATCTGACTTTGATCGGCAGAAGAGCCTATTTGCAAACGGTCAACCGTCGAAGGAAAGGAAAGTTACATGTATGCCTCGAGGCCTGTGGAGGACAAGCTATGGGTTTGGCAACTGTAAACGATAGAATAGGTGATGTAAACAGTCGATCCAGCTCAGCCAGATCAGCCAACAACGCCGCGGTGAGGAAGAATAAGGGAGAAGAACCAGCAAAAAGTCATGATCGTTCAGCTTGTGTACAGGCCACGGCTGAGGGCCGGACAAAGGGCAAATGAGTTACAGTATATTGGTGTGACCCATGTATGGTGACCCATGTATGGGGGTGCAACAAGCCTGGAAGCTCCGGACTGGACTTGATGGACGTCCTTGTTACTTCTGGGTTGTAAGCTGCTGAGAGCATTTGATATTCTGCCAGGTCCGTCTTCTTGTTTATGTGGCTGACGACTAATGACTGGGCTACTGTGAGGCTATTGTGCTTGAAGAGCACGTCGTGCAACTATTGTTTTACCATTCGAGTCGATATAAGCGCACCCGGTTACTAATTTAGTGAACAGCACCGTTCTTGAGCTCTGACCTCTCGACCCTCGGGACTATCTGGGACTATTTTAGAGATCGACACGACAACTCAAGCGAAAATTTAGGCAGTCGACCCGACTTCACTTTCGACATCCAAGAAAAGAGAAATGGATGTTGTTGTTGACCAATACCCAGACGCCTTTTCTGGATTCGAGCCAATTGGAATTTGGAATTGTAATTGTAATATATCTGCGACCTACAGCAGACAACCCGGAAGGAAAAACCGGTAAGCATGAGCAGGCAAGGGGGGTTCCTCACGATGGCTGTTTTGCACGTCAACCAACTTGCATGACTCAAACCAAGGAGGATGAGGGGCGGCGCGTATATGATGATGATTACATTGTCTGCAGGCCTCAGGCTGTTCTTGCCCAGGGGCGCATCGTCCAATGACAGATGCAGTGAGGTTCCTGCAGTACTTCGACCCATCGTACTATATTAGCCAATGTCCTCATTCCCGACTATTTTACGCCACGGAATCATGCAAGGAAAAGAACATGACGGCAGGAAGAGTGTGGATGGAAAATGGACGAGTAAGTCGGCCCTTCGCTTACAGGGAAAAGAACGAATCAATTATACGACGAGATGAGTGGTGCAAACCAGCTCACACTGAACCTGAGATTGATCTGTCAACTTTGGCGAAAATGGCCAAAAATGTCTGTTGATACGATGCAGGCCAAACAGCAATTCAATGACCCACCGCAAAGGAAAACCGATGATTCGCAAGCAGATTGTCCATACCGGAATCCATGCTGCCGATCAACCGTTCGTTTTCTTCATCTTGTTCATCTTGAACTATCGTTGCGGAGATGCGACTATCGCATCACCAGCATAGGATATCGATAGTAGCTTCCACAAAAAGCTCTAATGCACAGACACACTTCATCTATCCTCGTCCACTCATGAGCGTACCTACAGCACTCACTTATCCAAACTCTATCAGACCTGCTCAACTGGTGGCCCGCACGCACCATCTTGCAGTCATCCTATGGTGCAGCTTCAGGAATTGCTATTATCGTATCGTACTTCGTAATGCCCGGCGGTCGCATTGTTCAAAAGAGATGTTTTGCGGCATCTCGCAATGCGGGCGCAGTGACCCTGTACCTTTTTCGATCAAGATGGGCCTTTTTACAACGGTATCCAAGGCGGCCACCATTAGCCTTCTTGTTCAACCACGGCGAGCTCTATTGCATCATCCCTGAAAAAGAGGCTGAAAAGCAAAGGCCCGCTCAAAATGAGATTCCCGCCGCTATCAGCGGCCAGCATTCCCTTGCATGGGACTTCTTACGATAAACGCATGGAGGCTTACCTCAATCCGGTCCATGCAGCTTTCTTTCCCAAACTTTCACGGTGAACACTGTCCATTTGTAGCTAGGGAGACCTCTGCATCCTTTCACAAGTCGATGACTGCCGGAAATCGGTCTTGACCCTGTATTCGCCGTCACTATTCCCCGAACTACGTATCTCTCCCAGAGTTGAACCCAAACCTTTGGGAGCCGGTTGAAAGGCCCACCTTGAAACGTCAAAGGCGCGGACCATTAATGCAACATCTCTCCGGAAACAAATTTGTGTCTGAATTTGTTGTTCGCAGGCCATTTCTCTCGCTTCTTCCTTACATCTGACCGACAGAGCCTACAGCTTCCTGCATACACGGAAGACTCGCAGCATCGAAGTCTAGTAATACACTGAGGCTCTTCATGCCAGCTATTTGCGCTCTATGTGGTTACCGACGGTGTTGACCATCGACTCCCATCGCTAGGGATTGGCGGTTTCTTGCAAATCATTGGTGATCGCGCTCCAGATAGTCGAGGACATTGATGTACATCTATCTTTGATCCCTTCGCAGTCACGGCGTCTTCTTTGCGAGTTGCTCTTTCACGATCTTCGCCCGATCATGGCTGCTTCAGAAGGGGCGGCTGTGGCGCATGTCACCTACAACGCTGGCTTCATCGTCCTCAGTTATATCGTCTCCCTCGTAGGAGCCTGCACAGCTCTAGAACTTCTGCATCGAAGGACATCTCGAAAAGGTCTTTACAACTGGTAAGTTAACGTTCACTTTCATACCTGACATGATCTCACAATCTATTCCCAGGTATCTATTGCTTGGCTCTTCGGTGTCCATGGGCGGCATTGGAATATGGTGTATGCATTTCATCGGCAATCGTGCTATAGATCTTAGCGGGCCTGATGTTTTTACACAAATCGTCTACAGCTCAGGCTTCACGGCCGTATCCTTCTTCCTTCCCATTGCTGTCCTGTCAGGGGCATTCTATCTCCTGGGCGTCGTTGAAAAGGCTGGCTACCTCTACATTTCCTTCTCTGGAGTTCTTACAGGCCTCGCTGTGTGCGGTATGCACTATGTCGGGCAGCTGGGTATTGCCAACTATCGCTGCCATTACAAGGTTGCATATGTCGCCGGAGCAGCCATCATTGCCATCTTCGCATCCCTGGTAGCATTGACGGTCTTCTTTCGCATGCGAGCCAACTGGTCTAACAATTGGTGGAAACGGGTGCTTTGCGGTGGTATCCTGGCAAGCGCAGTCAGTGGCATGCACTGGGTTGCCACAGTGGGAACGATCTATCAAGCCAGGCCAATATACGACTCGTCTACGAGTCAACTATCGCCAACGCAGACAGTCATTGTCTGCACAGTATTGGTATGTACCGCTTGAAAACTCGCTCTATTCGGGTACTGACCATCTGTAGAGCTGTGCCTCTTGCGTTCTCTTGCTCGTCATAGCCCTTTTGACCAGTCGAAGTGAGAGGCAGTGGAGGAGTAGAGCACAGCAGATGGTGCTCGCTTGCGCATATTTTGATGAGAATGGGAGACTTATGGTCACTACGGAGGGACAGGTACCCTCTACCAAGATCACAGATCATTATATCGAAAGAAGCTTCCGCGACGACGATTTTGGGCGAACGCACCCGGCCTTTCTGTGGATATTTCGCGCAACTCGCAATTGGATCACACTGAGGGACATGATCCCTGGGATGAAAGAGCATCTGCAACTGAATTTGATCAACAGCGATCTTTTCAAACCGTCAAGTGGCCGAGCAACGCCTTCCGACCAAAGCAGCGGCTTTTCGGAAGATTTCGACAAACTATTCAAGGAGATGTTCTGTATTTCCGCTCAGGACTTAGCTACCCAGACCCACCAATCGCTTGAAAAGCTTGGAATTCTTTATGAAGAGCCATTGGAGACTGGCACACAATCTTCGAAACGTCTCAAAAGGGTGTCACTGACAAACAAGCCAACCCCAGATTTGGAGGGCGGAATCAGCAGTCGCTACTTTGGTCGAGGGCACTTTCTATTCGTAGTCAGGGACTTGAGCAACGCTGACGTAGAACGCTTCGCTGCTTCGGGCTATCGGTTTGCGTCCGTTCCCCAGGTCGTAGATGTGCAAGCTCGTAGCATGCAAGTCGACGCTCGCGAGCTTGAGGAGAGGTTGAGAAGCATGCATGAGTACGCCACATCGGAGCACCTTACGGAGCAGGGCGTGCATCTTGCAGCCTTCGTGTTGAGGCCGAACGTGAGAAATGGCTTTGAAGTACTTGTTACCAAGGAGCAGAGCAACCAACTCCCGTTGAAGACGTTACCGATTGCCGCCTTAACCCAATGGCACGTTGAGATCATCAACCAAATGGATAGTCTGACCGTTGCATCCGCACTCAAATGGTTGAAAGCTATCATCGCCCGAAACGAAAAGGAGAGCGCATTCTGCCAGCAACTTTATCAAACAATGTCAGACCTTGTCGAGTTCGTCAATGATCCGTCCATCCATCAAGCCAAATTTTCTGCCAAGAGAATACAAGCTCCGTGTCGACCAGCCGCGAACGCTACGTCCCCAGGTAGATGCACGATCCTGTCCATCCGGCTCATCAGTAACCTGCATTCGAGCACGCCAAACGATAAGCTTATTTACAAACCCCTGCGACTCTTTAATACGCAACAGCAAGTATACGCGGGCCTGTCTGATCATGAAGCGTTTGCACGCCAGATCCATCTGGAATTCTATAGCTGTTCAGCCAATAGAGACATGGTCTCAGAGATGAGTCGTCGCTCATCACGGTTCAAGGGATCTTCACCTGCGAGGCTTTGGCGCAAACGGCAAGACTCAACGAGCAATGTCCCCATAGCAGAGATACCTCTCGTCGCTCATGCCGCATTTGGTGGTATAACGGTCACCAACCAGGTAAGCGTGGAGATGTCAGAGTTTGGAAAAGTCGATTCCGCGGATACAGCGGACATGGCTGAACTCGGCACCCATGGCGATGCGGTATTCGCAGCCGCTGATCCCGACACCTATGTCGACGAGATCTATGCTTTGTTCAAATGATCTGTTTGTACCTAATCATCCCACGCTTTCGGCGTTCAGAAAATGTTGTGCGCTTAAAGCGAGCACGACTCCCTAAAAGGTGTTGGAGTATCAGTTCAGATGAACTATTTTGGCTTCTGTTCGGCGCAAGAACTGGTCTTTGGGATAGCAGTGAGCGATTATCATCGATATCGCTGGCCGCAACTGAGACGGGACGAAAGGGGCCACGGCTTAATATTTTCGAAGCGATATCATATCGTCATTCACGAGCTTTATGAACTAGGTATGGCATTTGGATTGTCTGTATATAGTCATATAACCCGGTTGAAAGACTCGGGCTAAAGCATGATATTGCCTACCTACTCATTGAATCAAGCGGGAAGAGGTTTCTTTTATGCAGCTCACTTCTCTTGGGTGTCATGACCCTGCCTTGAATTCATCATTTTCAATGAGGAGCATAATATGAATGCATCGACTATCCAATCTGTAATTCGATATAATACTTCAAGTCAATTACTGAAGCAAATGCAAGTTCCCAATGAAGGTCATCCATTCATTTCCAATATCGTAATTAGAGTCAACTGAATGTAAAGGCTGACTCAGCAAGCATAAAGAATGAATAATCATCCAGTGATAATAATTATTAGTGCAGTGGGGGAAATTTATTCTTTTTGCCCAAGGCGGGTATGCGATGTCATATCATAATCCATGTATCTATGCAGCATACACTGTGTCAACTCGGTTCTGTTTCTCTTTTCATCACATATAGAGGGCTATCTCGACGTTGAATCCAACTGTAGGAATCAGCCATCGCTACCTAAGACTTTTCTTACTGTGCAACCGTTAGATCTCGTTATCGGGAGGCAATATTCGAGGAGGAAAAGGATTCACGCTTGAAGATCACGATCACTGCGGAAAAGAAAAGGTCCGCTTTCGTGAAGTTTCTGCGTTGGCCCTCACCTTGATCGTGAGATACGTTCTACAATCAGTTCTTGGTCTGGTATATACCAACGGCTCTCTGGGATCGGCCTCTTGCAAGGTACCCCTTCCGTGGGGCTGACTGGATCGTAACTGCTTGAATCGACGTCACTTCCAGCCAACATGGAAGCTGTCACTTCCACAACGTCTCCAGAGACCCCTTCTCTCATGGCTCTAGCTACATTGGAACCATCCTCGACCTCCAGAGCATGGCAATCGGCACCCCATCCATCATTGCCTATTATAGCTACGGCTACATCAGACAAGGCCGTGAACATCTATTCTCTCACAACATTCCGTCTCCTTAATCGGATAACTGGTGGCCACAAAAGAAGTGTACGCAGTGTAGGCTGGAGACGTCCGATACCTGGTTCTTCAGGTGCCACTGTCCTAGCAACTGGAAGTTTTGACTCTACGGTCGGAATCTGGAGGAAAGAAGACGAGCACGAAAATCAACAATCAGACTCACTGGATGATGGCGCTGAGATTGAAATTCGGGATAAACCGGATACGAACGATGAGGAAGCATGGGCATTTGCCGTGCTTTTGACCGGCCACGACTCGGAAGTGAAATCCCTGGCATTCTCACCGTCAAATCCGTCTCTCCTCGCCACTTGTTCGCGGGATAAATCGGTATGGATATGGGAAGAAGTCTCCGGCGCCGCGGATGAGGATGAGTATGAGACCATTGCGGTTTTGACAGAACATTCTGGAGATGTCAAGTGCGTGGCATGGAACTATGAAGACGATGTACTCGCCAGTGGAAGTTACGACGATACGATTAGATTATGGAGAGAAGTTGAGGAAGAAGGCGATTGGATGTGCGTGGCTTGCATTGATGGACATACAGGGACAGTATGGAGCGTACAATGGGAAAGCCCACCAATTGGAGAGGGGAAGTGGAACATTCCAAAAGGACTTCCCGAAGAATACTTTGATGACTGGGATAATTTCGCCGGCCGCCGTGGCCCGAGGATCGTCAGCTGCTCGGACGACCTCTCCATCAAAGTCTGGAGAAGAGAACACAGAAGTGGTGACCCTGAGCGAGGACCTCTCAAAAAGAACAAGATACCATCCATCATTAAACCTTCATCAACTACCGAAACCTGGGTCCTAGATAACATGCTCCCGCAGATGCATTCGAGATCTGTCTACTCCCTGGCATGGTCGCAGCAGACGGGACTGATCGTGTCGTGCGGTGGGGATGGTAGTATCTACGTTTACCAAGAAGTTGCGAAGTCGCCGAAGCATCCATCAACGGCGAATGGAAGCTCGGAACCCGGTGGCAGTCCTATGTCTGTCGATCCCCCTGCAGATGAAGCACAGGATGAAGTAGCCGAAGAACCGTCGAAACCACAGCATCTTGAGACAGAATGGATTGTGGTGGCGTCAATCGATGCGGCGCATGGAGATTACGAAATAAATCATGTCTGCTGGGCATTGCGAAGAGACAAAGACAAACGGTTTGAAGGAGAAGAGATCATAATTAGCACAGGCGATGACGGAGAGGTGAAGACGTGGTGCCTGCCTATGGGTGTATGAATAATGCAAATCAGCTAATATCAGAGATCAGTTAGAGAACCGTAGCACTCCATATATGTCCTCAATATGCCTGAATGTGGTCCTATCCCTCTAACATCGTCACCAATCAGACCTCGACGGATATAATCACGTGACTGTTGGATTTGCCTCGGCACAGGATTTCGGACGAAGTGTCGGTGACCTTTTCAATTACCGCCACACCAATAATCGCGGGGCCTCAACGGGTTGATATTCAATCTCTATCGCTTATCAGAGACGTAGTTACGCTTCTTCGCTTGCTCTGTTCTTCTCTGGCCACACGTCAGCCATGGCAGATGCATTATGTGGACCTTCCAATGCGTTGCAGTCGTTCCAAAAGCATACGTCCGTCGATCGGACACTGCAGCAAGATAGATTACGAACGCTACCAACACCTGCTCAAGTATGCTTCCGTCGAAGAGACATGCGCTGTGATGAAGCTGACATCATTCTAGGGGTTTCGCTCACCAGACCCTCGTACAGGGAGCCTAGATGCGGATTTCGCAGCATTCGAGGCTGGCCAACCATTCCATCCGCTTCAACCAGTCCTTCCCGAGTTCTCGCGGCAGAATTATATAAATCCGCCCAACGCTCAGCCGAGCTTCGGTGGAAGCTCATCATGGGCGACCGATTTCCAGAACCTACGGCTATCAGGGCCCGGTGCGCCTATACCGCAGGCACACTTTCGGGCTGAAGCACCTTTGCATCGCTCACAACCTGGACCTGCTGGCTGGCATGCCGAATTCATAAAACAACAGCAGCAGATTAGGCAGAGCCCGGCTGTCGCTTCCACTTCTCAGACTTATTCAAGTTCACATTATGCACTCAATAGCCAAATGCCGATGCCCTACGGTTATGCTGCAGACCAGTATGCACCAGAACAGTTGATGCAGAATGTACAACTCCAAGAGAAGTACCATGGAGAGACAAGTCTCGACCAAGCAGCGTTCGAAGACGCATTTGCACTTGCCGAGAGTGAGCAAGCGAAAGTGATCGAGGAGGCCGCTACGAATACTACAAGCTTCGCAGAAAATGAGCAAGAGGAGACGTTCCTACAAGACGGTGTTGAACAGTCGGAAGATATTCGGATAGGATCTGATCTAATCGAGGAGAGATCTGCTGCGACCACCGAAGAGGAGCAAAAAGCAGAAGCCGACGAATTGGCACGCACTGCCGGTGATTTGCTGAATGCGTTGAAGCATGAGCGGAACGACAAGTTTCAACAAAGCCAGTTTCTATCCCTGATGAGGCGTATAAGGGACAGAGAGGTTGAGGTTCAGGGCGAGGATCTCAAAGAAGTAAGTGTTCCCGACAGTGCGTGAGCGCGAGGGACAAGTTGGTGGAGGAGGTGGTGAACGGTACACATATACACATGAGTAATTGCCCGCCGGCAGTGACTGATCCAAAATCAATAGATCAACCACCACAACCCTGTACCCAGCAGTAAAAGTCTTGACGAGACGGATGCTTATGACATTGACCAAGCTCTGCACCCAGGCGGTCCTTACTATCCCGAGCACTCCCAGCGTCCATCATCATCATCTTCTGGACTCCACCATCAAACCAACAGCAGCATGACCGGTGCCCTCACCGCCGACGACCTGGACCAATTCGACCAGATCTCAGAATCTCCCACGCTCGCGGCCCGATTCGGCGGCGGCGCTCCTCCTCCGCCTCCCTCTCAGCAAATCTCCAACAATGCGACGAATCGTCCTTCTTCTTCCCAGCAGCCGATGGTAGGAGAGTCATCCGGGTAGGAGAGTCAGTCAGTCCACAGCAGCGCCATGAATGAAAATGTTGGGTTGTATCTCGTAAATTTGGAAATTGTATATACTTCCGTCTGTCTGTTTGTCTTGTATCTGTTGCCTATCTATTCAGCAAGCAAGCAAGTAAGCAAAGCGTGCCGTTCTACCTACCTATCTACTACTTTCTTCTTCGTCTTCTTCTTCTTCCTCTTCTTCTTCTTCTTCTTCTTCTTCCTCTTCTTCTTCTTCTTCCTCTTCTTCTTCTTCTTCCTCTTCTTCATCTTGTCCATCATCATTCTACGAAAGATCGAATATTCGATGTATGTAAATGAGATACAGTAGTTGACCCCGGAAAAAGAAAAGAAAAGAAAAGAAACCCCCCTTATTCTTGGAAATTCTTAAAGTTCTGTTCATAATATATTCAAGACAACAAGTGGGGAAAGAAAGAAAACATTGAATTGGAAGTAGCGTAAGTTCTGGCTGGCTGGCTACTGATGAGATGAGATGTGTCTCTTCTCTTCTTCCTTCCTTGGGAGAGGACCTAGAGGGGGGGCAAGGAGGGAGGGAGGTGGTAATGGGACGACGGTCTTGTCTGGTCTGTTGTACGCAGAGAGGCATCGACCCCGCTCTATTATTATTGTTATTCGTAATGTGATGGGGTTACGAGTCATAGAGATGATAGGATAGATACTATGTTTCTGAATCTTGCAGTGTAAAAAATTGGTTTAGATCCATTTTGTCAACATCATTTACACCTCGGCGTAAACATCCGTCCGTCTCTTCAACGGCACTTCTCTCCTCACCCTGTCGACTTCATCCAACTCGATCTCGCCAACCCACAACTCTGGTTCATCGGCTCCTTCTCCAGACTCACGACTGTCATCAACGCTACCCAACCGGCCCAGCACTTGGCCCCACGGCCCAACAACAAGACTCTCCCCCCAACTGACGCGCTTCTCGTTATGTGAGCCACACTGCGCCGACGCGATGACATAGCTCTGCGTCTCGACGGCGCGGGCACGCAGCAGGAGTTCCCAGTGGGCGCGGCCCGTCGGCACGGTGAAGGCGGATGGGTAGACGAGCAGTTTTGCGCCCTGGCGGCGGAGCGAGAGGCTGGGTTCGGGGAAGCGGATGTCGAAGCAGATTAGCAGGCCGAGGGGACCGAGGGGGGTGGGGATGGGGGGTGTGAGGGTTGTGCCGGGTTGGACTGAGTCGGATTCTTTGAGGATGGGGCCGTGGGGGGAGAGGTCGACGTCGAAGAGGTGGAGTTTGGAGTAGGTGTGGGAGATTTCGCCGCGGGAGTTTATCCAGAGGAGGGTGTTGAGGAGTTTGTTTGTTTGAGCGGTGGTAGTAGTATTAGAAGCACTGGTAACGGTGTTGATGGGAGACGGCGTGTTCGACGGTTCGTGAACACCAACGTTGATATCCATGGAGTACTCCTTTGCCGAATCACGAAGGCCCAGGACAAAAGGCGATGTGTGGAGAGGCTGGGCGAGAGACAGCGACTCGGCAGCATTGAGCGCGATGTAATCCGATGCCTCGGGCAGGAAGAGAGCCTAAACCATTGGAAAAAAAGAACATCGTGCTTAGAATACTTCGTTCAATCCATCGTAGATAACATATATCAAAAATAGGACCGGGAAATGAAAAAAACGACCCGAAAACAAAAACCCTCAAAATATGAAAACACTGACTTTCGCTCCAGCCGCAGCCGCCTTCGCAACCAACTTCTGACACTGCGCCAGATTGTGTCCTAGCGAAGACGTCGAGCATATCTGCCCCACGGCCTGATTGATATCAACATTGTCAGTGACTTGGATGATCCTCGTATATAGGTACGTAAAGGAGGATGACGGCAGGGGCTGGCTTACTGCGAGAACCATTTCTGGGGCTGGCACAGGGGGGTTTGCTGATTTCTTGTATAAGAGAGGTGGACAGACGGAGAGGAGGAGGGGGAAAGGGACGAAGAGGTATGGAAGAGTAATCGATAACGATAAACAACAGAAGTGAGTAATCAAGTCGATATGGGTTGGGTTCCTTCGGTATCTGTTCCGTTATAATTAGGTAAGTATCAAACCGCTGCGAGACTGAGTATCAATTATAACCTGAATAACACGCACATCACTATGTACTTACGAGCGTTTTATATTTAATCTCATCATCCATCTACATTGCCTTCATCTCTATACCTAAGACTCGATGGGATTGTAATCTAAAGCCTGAGACTTAAGACATGTAGATAGGCGAATCAAGGTCGTTCGTAATGAATCGTATCTACGTGCATATAACAAGACCTCGACTCTGTGTTCATTTCATGCATATCCAGGATAGGCGTGTACTGGATCTATATAGCTCTATCGAGACATTGACAAGATGAGATGAGACGGTTATTGTCGCTCTGATTCATATATCGTGCTGCACGAAAACCATACAATACCGAGGGGTCGGCAGTAGGTTCATGTTCATACATAGGAAAACTGGGAAAGGATGGACATCCTCTCAAGAGGCAGTTGAAACGCGGTGCTTGGCCTGTTTTGTGCATATCTGCCAGCCACAACAGGGTCAAGATAAAACAGGGTTTATATGTCATCTGATTGAAATAAAACACCGTGACGGTCTAAGGCCACAAGACGTAGCTCGAATGCTACACAGACAACCGACTCTTTCCCTGCCTTGTCATATGAGACCATTAGACAGTGTGGTATTGCTCCTACAGACCGAAGCTTGAGTCGATCATTGTGGCTGGCAATTCACCAATATGTACACTTGACCTCCCGACCCCAAGCATCGTATGCCGTTATGTCCTCTTATAGCAGGAACCTCGCACCAACCCATCGCTTCCAGCTAAGCTGACTTATTGTCCGGATCCTCGAGGATGCCTTCCTTTTCCAACCGTCTGCGAGCTTCTTCCAAAGCCCAGGTTTGTATCCTGTCAATTCAGTTAGCATATGATACCAAACAAATTATAATCCTGCAACCGAGGTGCCATGCAGCCAGTGAGAACAGGAGAGATACTGCTGGTGATATTGAGCTACAAGAGTCAATGCTGACGCAAAGCAAGTGCGATGTGATGTGGGACGTCTGTCAAATGATCCATTGGGTCGAAGCAACTGACAGAACGATCTGCGCACCCAATCACAGCTCAGCAGAAGTGCCGCTCGATCGTAGATATGATCACCAACTCCTCCCTTGTCTCACATGGGCCAGCTGCGCCAGATCTCCGAATATGAGGTGATAAGAAGAGTGGCAACGTACGAAGTATCAGGCTTGAAGACGTATGCAACACCCGTGATGAAGATGCTCCCTAGGAAACCGTAGTACATCCACGGTTCCCAACCTTCCTTCTCATATTTTTCCCCGGGGGGAATACCCCAAAGCCATCCGGTTGGCTCATCATAGTGTGATTCGTGACCGTGGTGGCCATGTGGATCATCAGTGCCGTGATCTGAGTGCGAGGAAACTGATGCGGCGCTCGAGGATGACGTCGAGGCGATGCTGCGGACGAGAGATGTAGGCGCAACAACAGAACGGACACGTAGAGATGAGGAGACGGGACGGCAGAGGCGTAGAAGAGACATGGTGTCGAAGATATCGCCGAGCAGAGGGAATTATCGATGCGAGTCGGTGAGTTGTGTGGGCTACTGAGAACCCTTTCCACCCCGATCCTAGCCCACAAGACCGGCGAAACAAACAAACACTGTTCTGTCTGTTATGATATTGATGCCCAATGCTGTGGTTGACCTTGGTAGCACACAAGGATTGTTGGCGATGGTCTTGAGGGATCAGTTGCGGTAGATGAAGTTGAGATGCCAATCAATGCGGCTTTTGCTTGGCGGATATAAATGGGTCACCGTGAAAGCTTATTTGACTGTTTTGGTGCATCACATTATCATGACCTGCCAGTTCATACAAAAACATCTACCAATGCAACAACGATTTGTTATATCGGGTGATAGATAGTCTGCGGAATCTATGATCCGTGAACATCGCTTGTCATTATCCGTGGTATATCATCCAGCTAAACGTTTCTAGCGCTAGTGAGCTTGGACTACGCCTGCTTCGTTAGCTTGTGCAGTGATCTTCTTCTTATACGCTTTGATATCTCCATCGAAGTGCTCAACAATTCCGTTGTCACAGACCCAAAGACTGGTACAGACGTTCTGTAACATAGTCACGTCGTGACTGACCATGAGCACGCCACCTGCAAAGTTTCTCAAAGCGTCGGAGAGAGCATCCATTGCTTCAATATCAAGGTGATTAGACGGTTCATCCAGAACCAAAATATGCGGGTTCTGGAGGGACAGACAAGCAAAAGCGACACGGGATTTCTGACCACCAGACAGGAACTCCATTTTCTGTAGTCCGGTCATTCCAGTAATACCGAATGCTCCCAGGTGTCGCCGGTATTCCTCGTCGGTCTTCCCGGGAAAAGTCTTCGACATGAAACCAACCGCACTGGTATTCAAATCAAGAGCATCTACATGATGCTGAGCAAAGAAGCCGATCCTCAGGCGTGGGTTTTGGGTAATCAGACCGGTCGTAGGCTGAAGCTGGCCAATGAGAAGTTTGAGCATGGTCGTTTTACCAGCGCCGTTGGGGCCGACGATTCCAATTCTACTGTCAAGCTGGACATCAAGATCCACGTTGCGAAGCAATGGCCGATCTTTCGTGTAACCGAATGAAACACCCTGCATCTGAATGATTGGGGGTGAAAGCTTTTCAACATCTGGGAATTTGAATTCCACGGTGTATTCAGCTTCAGGCGCTTCCAAGACGGGCATTTTCTCCAACTTCTTGATTCTTGATTGTGCTTCCGATGATTTCGCAGCGTTGTACCGAAACTTATCGATGAAAGCTTGCAAATGTGCCCGTTCCGCCATCTGCTTCTCATACTCCCGTTTGGCTGTCTTTCTTCGTTCCTCTTTAGTGGCGTAGAAAGAGTCGAAGTCGGCACCCTTGTAATAATCCAAGCGTTCTGAATGCTGATGTATGATGTCTGTAGCGACCTCGTTCAAGAAAGATCGATCGTGCGAGACGACAAGTACCGTGCTCGGATAACCTTGAAGGTAATTGGAAAGGAAAGTTATAGAAGGCACATCCAACATGTTTGACGGTTCATCAAGCAACAAGAGATCAGGTTCACAGAAAAGAGCTCTCGCTAGCGCCAATCTCATACGCCAACCTCCAGAGAACGTCTTTGTAGCATACTGTTGCCGTTCCTGAGAGAACCCCAGCCCGGCGAGAATGCTGGCAGCCCTCGACTCCGCCTTGTCCGATTCCATCTCGCTCAGCTTTGCATGGATATCACTGAGCGTGATATCGAGACCCTCGCGTTCCTGGTCGAGTCTGTCGGCATCTTTCGATGTATCGGCGAGGGTAGATCTCTCGGCTTCAATAGCCGCAAGTTGTTGCGAGATCTTTTCTTGTTCTGCAAGGAGATGTTTTCTCCAGACGTCTGCGTCTAAGACTGCTTGTAATGCCGGTGTGTCATCACCCGTAATCTCTTGCTCGACGTGCAAAATGGAAATATGTGTCGGAATAGCGACCTCTCTTCGACTCAGGGCTCTCAATAGAGTTGACTTTCCTATACCGTTCTGACCTACGAGACCATATCTGCGACCGTAGGCGAGTGTCAAAGATGTATCCATGAGTATTCGCTTGCCAGAGATCGACACGTCGATATTGTCAACCTTGATGTCTTTGCTCTTGGACTGAGCATCGGCTCCGAGTTGGAGAGGGTTGACTGCCATGTAGAATTCCTCATAAGACTGCGTGTTATCCGGTTGATCAAGCAGCCTTGACGCTTCATACTCGACGTTCTTCATAATCTTCTTGTCCTGCTTTGCTCGAATCTTCCTTTCGGCTTTTTCGAGCTTCTTTTTGTCCACCTTGGATTCGACCTTCCGAGCATTCACAGCTTCCAAATCGACGCCACCACTGGCTAAGCCCAGTGTAGTTGAGATGTTTCGTTGAGAGCTAACCTGAATAGTTTGCTCCAGTCTCTTCGCCGTAAACGGCATTTGCCTCTTTTCGGCGTCAACGCCATCAGCAGCAGCGAGCTTGGACACGAATTTCTCCACGAGGTTACGGATTGCCAATTCATTTTGTTCGCTGAAATCACCGGAGGCGGAAACCAATATATCAGTCACTGCCTCTAGAGCCTCCGCTAACGGTGATTGTGCGGTAGCATCTTCTTCAGAAAAATATAGTCTCGATGCATGGTTAAGATAGCCCTGCATCGAGTGTTCAGCCTTCATATTTATCCAAGGGATACGATGTACCTACCACCGAGTATTCCGATATCACATGATCAATATTCGGAATCTGAGTTTGGATTTCGGCCTCCATTGCTGGACGGACGAGGGTCGGGAACTCGAAATGATAAGAGCGGATGTTGATCAGTTCCCCCAGCGGTTGCCACAAAGGTTCTCCTTACACGAGATTTACTCGAACCTGATCAGCCTAGAGACGGATGCCACAAGAGTCGGTGAAGGTGTTGGCCTTTTGACCAGTATAAGGTGTATGCCGGTAAGACCTTCGTAGAAGTCCCACAGAAGATGAGTCCGCCTTGCCTTTCCCCTTACTTGATACTGAAGGACTTGTCCTAAGCGAATGGGCACTGCAGTGATAATGATCACCCAAGGAGCTGCCTTATTGGACTGTTCGAGAGCGTTCATCTACGTTTGATATCTTGACATTTTCGCACATGTGGTCTACAACGGATGACATTGTCGTTCTATTTTTCGAGACCCCCACAGACTTACTGCAGCCAATCAACGACTACCACACATAACCTACTTTGCTTGCCGCGCTTATCAAGTCTTGAATCTGCTCTACGCAAAGCCAGTATGTACTTGACCGCACTCTGCTCAACACTCATCAGAAGTGTCTTATCTGTCGGACAAATAGATCAGATCAATATCGTCAAAGCGTCTAGACTGTCAAGGCAGGCCTGTATAAATCTGGTCAAAACCCTCACTGCTTCACCGCACGGTTCATGCACAACTCAATACGAATCTGGTCGGATATCTTTATGTCACATTGTTCCTTACAGTTGCTGCCGGCGAATGCACCAAGGGAGATCATACTAATGTACAGCATACAGGCACACTGATGATGCTTCAAGCCAAACGTGAACCCTGCTTATTGAACAACCCGGATTGGCAATCAATTCAAGTAGCCCAGCGAACCAGTTCCCCCCAAAGAGTGGTAACTGAGCTGCACCCACTACGTAGCACACACATACAGAGTAGATATTCGCGCGGCTTGGGAGTATCAGAGGCGTCTGCTGATCTGCCGGGTAGACATTAGTGACCATGATCTGTTGTATACCGTGCACACAGCGCCATCAATACAATGACTACCTTACCTAGAATCGCTGTCGTGCGAGTCAGAATTCAGCTCAGCCCCGCGATGAGAACCCACAGCGAATACAAGCTGAGCTCCCGTCTGCTTTGGCGCGTAATGATATAGTACGCGCATCTCCCGGAGCTATTATTCAGTGACACGTCTCGACGTACATAGTAAACTCCACAAAAGCATGGAGTCGGGGCTGGGCTCTAAAAGTCAGGAGATGATATGTCAAAAGAGGTGCCTCCCAAAGGAAAAGCGCCGAGGATCTACTACGCAGTACACGTAGTACTACGTATTACGACAGGCCATCCGGAACATGAAGATCATGTTCATGTCAGGGATTGTCTCGAGAGGGAAATCCGTAGTATGGCCTACGAACCCAGCCAGTGGCCAACTCTTTTGTCACCTTGACCTGGCTCGCTGGCGTGACAAGAGTTCGTTCTCACGGCCTTTTCGGTAGGTCATCTATTCGCCATGCCGCTCGACCCATCAGGCGCTACTAGCGTGAACGGGAAACGAAGCGCAATTGTACATACTGATAGTAATAAATCCCTCGAGATCCGTACATACTACGTAGTAAGTGAAAAGCACTTACCTTTAGTGCTCACCAGTGCCAACCAGTGAAATCGCCGCAATCTTCTGATCGGCCGACCATGGTTCAGTTCGTCTCGGAACAGAACCACTGTGGCATCATTTCTCTGGATAAGGCTGCCGGTGCCAGAAAATCCAACCTGCCTATCCTTGGATTCCGATGCTCATTCTCCTGTACACTTGAAAAGACAATGGTATTGTTCTCAGCCATAGCCTTCAGGTTTCTTATCTGGCTTATACTTACTATGTACACAGGAGATCTCTTGGTAAGGTTCTTGGTTGAGCGAGACTTCCAAATTAACTTCTGCTGTCACGAACTTCGTTTTCGAATTGGACCGGCGGCCCATGGATGAAGCTGTCGACGCGAAATGTCGTACCTTAATCTCATCCCGGTCACCGCCGTATCGTCTAGTTCCTCTGCTATGGCAAGACCCCCGCTTAGCTACGTCGTACCCAGGACCCATGTCCAAAAATCCCAGGGATGTTGATGCAAGGAAGCCCGTGGCCGCAGCTTCCAAGGATGAACCTCACAATCAGCCTCGTTTTCATTAGAGCACAGGTAAATGTGTCACTCCGCGACAGTTAATATAAGCTCGCATACTGTATGTTCGCAGCTCGGATAGTGCCAACATGAAGTGTGAGCTGCGTTTCTCGTACATCTTCGGGTTTATCGCCAACCCCATCGGACTTATCTGAGCACGGTGTACAGTACGACCCGTCTTTCTCTGCCGTGGGTAGTCCGACAACCAGCACAGCGATCAAGCCACTGTAACCCTAAGCTCTCACAAAAACAAGAAAATGTGCAGTGGCAGTCGAGACGCCGGTTCGAAAACCAACGGAAGGTGATTCACTTTCAGGTTAAGCCGTCAGATCCAGGCGATCGTCATCCTTCGCGTGCGGCCGGGGATTTCCCTGTTGATTCCCACGTTGGGATTGGTACAGTCAATCTTCCCGCCTTTTCCAGCTCTTCCTTGCTTCGCTCATTCGATGTGCTTGACGCGTCTAATTTAGGGCGAAAAGACGCCCCGGTCCAAATTAAGAAGGCTGCTGAGGTATCGCGTCTTCTTTGCCGAAACAGTATGGTTTATTGTTTGTTGTTATTGATTGGAAACATGATAACGGTAAGGATCAAAAAGGGGGAGACGGCACGGATGTCACTCGAAAACTCGAATCTATTGGATGAGCTCTTCCTTGCCATTATCAGCAGTTAGCTATGAAGCTGTTGGGCAGTGACCTTTTTTATGATACTGCGAAACCCTGTGCTGTGAATAGAATTGCGGGTGTAAAGGAATGGCGTTTGCCATAGACATAGACACCAATCAAAGGGTGATCGTGTGCTGGCAGAAGCGCCGCTGGATCGGATCTGCCTGCTCTTGGAAGAGACCAGCTAACTTTCCGCCGCGAGGGGGTGGTTAGTTTTCGGTGGTTGTACAGTCTACAGTCTTCTTACGAGAGAGTTGGATATAGCCTCAAGTTAGGTTGATCTGCTCGATGTCCACACTTTGGAGCCATCCTCTAGACAGACTGGGCGATGCAATTGTGGATTCGAAGCTGAGCGAGTCAAGCACAATGCTCATAGTCTTTTGGTTTCTTCATTTGATGATCAACCTGCAGTATTTCATGCAGTAGTTTCAGTATGAATTGGTTGGACATATGAGACTCGCTGCAGTCCCAAGATCTCATGTCGGACGACCACCCTAATTATAAGCTCATGGCTCCAAGAAGCTGCTGTGCCACTGCAGTAGATTGCCCTCCACGTAAGGCAAGGTACCTGAAGGATGAGATCCAGTAATGCGATGAAGAGGAAGACATATACTTCAGCTTACCTACCGTAATTCCCTTAGTAGAGACGCCAGAAGGCATCTAGTTATACTATGGCTTAGTACAGGGCTTGTTGATGAAGTGGCTCTCCAGTTAAACTCCGCACCTACGATGGCCTGAGCTTTAGCCTCGAACTCGTTTCAGTTGCGCTTAATTAAGTCATCATTCGCAGTAAGATGGACTCCATGGAAGAGGGCAAGGTAGACTCAGTTAGGCTCCTTTAGGTAAAGAGAGATTATTCATTTAATCAACGAACTTGAGACCAACCCCATCTTTCCCATTATTATTCCCTAACACACAGTAAGATCCTACTAATCACACACAAGACAATCAAAGACGGATTCATTCCAACTTCCATCACACTCGTTGCTTGAGAAGAACAGGCCTTTTCTGCTTCTCCTTTGCCCTTGCTTACGCTGGTCGGATCTTGCGTGTGCTCGGTTATTCAAAGCCTGCATTTCATCTTTTGATTTTTTTTTTCATTTTTGATATTTGGATTAACCGGCATTGGTTCTGACGCCTGCTTCGAACCAAATCAGCGTTTACCGTGTAAGGTTGCTTTGGGGGGGGTGCATTACTCCCACTAGAAGTCTGTTTACCTTTAAAAGACACAACACAAAACAACCAAGTCTCCCCCTCCCCAATCTACACACGATTTCGACTTTCGGTCCATTCAATGCTCGCAGCAACGATAATCTTTTCATGAACGCATGATGTTGACGGCCCTCGCCTGCTTAGTAACGAAGATCCAGGCAGGTCAGAGGGCGTCTGGAACGAGATCGACCCAAGAGAAATAGAGTAAAACGACAATGGATCATGTCCCAACGGTGAGCGCCTCCTTGCTTCTTGGTCTCCGCCAAAACATTTCTGGCACGAAAATCCTCACTTTCATGTTTGTGGTATATCACCTCTATCGTGGGCTAATTTTCTCTCTCTCAGTTGTGTGCTCTGAGTACTGTAGGTATCGCTGCTGCTGGTTTCGCTTTCGGTCGACCTGAGCAAACGCCTGGCCCACGTCCAAGTTCAAACAAGAGGAAAGCCGGCGACAACTTTCGCTCTTTCTCCTCGCCTATTGATAGCAGAGCTTGGACACCTTCAGAGCACGGGACCCCGAACCCTTCATCTACGGGTGGAATACTGGGCAGAAAGGAAGCAGGCCGCGCCGCCTTTAATGAGACACCCCTCTATAACAAGAATAACACAATTGCATGGACACCTGCCGGACGCGAAGTACGCTCGATCTCCACGCCTCTGACCGAGAACGTCAACCCGAGAGCCGCGCCGTCGCAAGACAGCCCCCTCGCTGCGCGTAAATCTTCGTCCTGGCTTCGACGGCTGTCAACAAGCTCTTCCTTCACCGACAACGTGTCTCGCCCAACAACTCCATCGATCTCGTTCTCTAACCGATCGACAACTCCCATTTTGCCCTCACACCCGGCGCATCCAGGTTTTCAACAGCCAAATAAACTCGTTAAGAGAAGCACATCACAACGGGCTCTCCGCCAACCCTCCGCCAACATCTCCACATTCCGAAGACCAGCGACCAGTCATCAGCGTACGGCAGAGCTTCAACAACACCACATGGCGGTGGAGGAGGAAATAGACATGTCTTTCGTGGAGGATGGAGGGTTTGGCAATGCACCCTCAGGCTCAACTTCATCAACCTGGCGGCCTTATTTTGAGACGAGCAGATCGCATCGACCAAGTGAACAGCCAAGGAAAAGACACACTTCAGGTCTTGCTAAGACTGTTGCCCTGAAGACGATCAACCACGATCTCGACGAACCGCCAGTCCTAGTTATGGCCACATCGATTGCGCCTAGGCTATCTGGGGATGATATAGATGACACAGAGGATAGGCCAGCGACAGGAATAGGTGCAATTGCGGGGGAACACGTAGTTGAGACCCATCCCGCAGCTCGTACACCGGCCAATGGGTCAGGGACCAAGTCTCGGCACTCCTTTTCTTTAGGGGATGTTCTTGTGTCGGGAACATCAGGCTGGAAACTATCACGAGGCAACAGTTTACGCAGAAGAGCAGAAGGGCCGGATAACACTGTAACGGTCCGGCATGTGTCCTCACCAATAGATTCTTCGATATCGCGTGAATCGAGAAAGGAGCGTCGGCTACAGAGGCGGAGAAACATTACAGACCCGACAGTGTTCAAAGCGCCAGGGGTACCCCCACAATTGGACCTCACCGTCGGCGTTGACAATACTGCAGACCAACGGAACTCATCTTTACGCTCGCCTCTTCCTCCTTTGCAGAGGATGTCAGGGTTCGATATAGATTTGCCTTGTGGGACGCCTACATTTCCTCATACATCACTGATAGACTCGCAACCGCTCACAGGCAACCCCACAGATCTCATTTCCACGTCTCCTGCAACAATGCACCATTCAAATGGAGTCTTCAACCCTCGAATGAAACGACTGTCGCAGGCTGGGTCTGATCCAGCTTCCACAGCCATGGGTTCCGATGGCGAAACTCGCGTATTCACGTCTGGAGATGAAGACTCGATGGACTTTCAGAGTGATACTGCATATGATTCGCTGGCTACGCGTGCAACAGTGAGCAGTCACTCTGGTTTGCGAGGTCCACGTATCGAGACAATTTTTGACGAATCGCCACCTCATGGATCAGCAAAGGAGAAATTGATCCCTCTCGAAGATCTCATTCAAGGAGGTTCGTTCTCCGACAGATTTTCATCAAAGTCTTCTCGGCAGTCAGCAATCGAGGAGAGTGATGATGACCATTTTTCTACGCCAATGAAGGCACCCCTTGCTGCTGAAGCTGTTCAGCATAATTATGCACAGATACGACTTTCCAATAACGAATATCCGCATAACTTCACTTCTTCCCCGCCTTCGGCTACGAAGTATACCCTTTCAGATCGTGTCCGAGTAAGGCCGGAGTCGGCTGAAATCACCATGGACATGAACGAGGATGACGACTGGAACTTGGACGATGGCGAAGAACTCGCTCTGGATACCGGCCATCTAAGCCCGGGCCTCCCGGCGTACAGCACCCGGCGAGTAAGTCCCTTGCCATACCAAGGAGCGAATCTTTTACCTGAAGACGCTTGGAACCCAAGTGCAAACCCTCCTAGCAAGCGGTCGTCAATTTTTGAATGGTCTGAGCAGCAGAAGTCGGATACCGCTAATGGCTCGAGCCCAAGGCCAAAAACAGTACATGGAAAGCAGGCTACAGATGGACGCGGGAGCCGTACGGCTGGCCGTAGGGGTCCGAGCGCATTGCATTTGCGAAGTCAAAGTGTCCCTGTGGCGAAGGACCCAAATGCTGATGTGCTATCAAATGCAAATGCGGGAAAGTTCGGAACCTGGGGGTTGGGAAACAAGGGCGTGAGCGAGGAGTGGAACGACGACTTTGAGTTTGAGGAAGCTGAAGAGGATGGCGATGGCGATGATGAAGCAGAGCCTCCGTCTCTTTTCAGTGGCAAAATTGGGATGCGAGTACCACAATCCATTCTCGATCGGCAAGCGAGTGTGCATATTCAGTTTGGACAAGTACAAGAGTTGACCTTATTGGTTGAGGAACTTAAGAGGCTGCGGACTCATGCGACTGCCCTAGACATCATAGACGGACCTTCAGCAGGCCTTTGGAAGGATGCAGACGGCATCATTAACCTTGCAACGGTTGATGATGAAGATGATGACTCCCACGCTCCACACTCACCAGCACCGGCTTCGCCCACCTTTGGATTTGATGATTTCGAGGATGAAACGCCTACTAAGCAGAGACAGCACGCCATGTCACCTACGACCGGAGATGGACACCACAGAAGGAATTCCGTCTTGCGTAGGTCCACCTCCAGCCCAGCGACACCACCCGGCGGGCGGCCTCGCGGTGACAGCGTTGCTCAAGCCAAGTCGTTCTTACAGTCAATCTATCAAAGCCGTAATGAAGTTGAAGTCTCCCACCAACCGATCGACCGCATATCCTACGAGAAGATGCCTTTTGATACACAGGATCTGCGAAATTTGGTGACACGGGCTGGCGTCATGACACGCGCTCTTAAAGAAATTATCCGAAAAGCGGAAGGCGTATCTCAAAGTCCTGAGATGGCAGCTCTTCCATGCGATCCACCTTTCAGCCAGATCTTCAAGCCTGCTCTGGAAGAAGCCTCGAGCTGGGACAGCAGTCTTGGCGAGAATGACGATGCTGGCAGCACACAGCACGGATTACCCAAAAGTCATAGCGCTCACGGGTATCTGGGGGGTTCAAATGGCCCCAGTAATGAGAGTGATCTGTCTGGTCGTATGAAATTAATGACGGTTGTTTAAGTACAACCTTGAGCACCTCCGCACTGCAGGCACGAGCAACAGGCGGTCCTACTCCGTCAGAGAAAGTACTCTGTTCAGTCCCTTTTTGTTTGATCTTTTGTTTACTGCATTAAGCGATTTCTTTATTTTGCCACGGCCAAAACCCCTCTGATGGGTTATTTGTTGCTTGACTCAGGATTATGGTCGGAAATCTCGGGGTAAAAATGGGATATGGGAATTCTGCATTGTCCTGGTGGACACAAAGAACACATTGGCAGTTTGGGTCTGCTTTCTATACCTTCTAGGATTATATCTGTCCGGTTATGCCATGGGACGAGAAGCGGTTTCTTTTCATTCCCTTCTGTTTGCACGATTGCTCTCTTGTGGGGGAGGGGTTGGAAACATGTACATGTGTCAAGAAGTGGAGGAAGCTCCAATCGGGATCACGAATGGATAA
Organism: Pseudophaeomoniella oleicola; assembly: GCA_003868215.1. Lineage (NCBI taxonomy): Eukaryota > Fungi > Ascomycota > Eurotiomycetes > Phaeomoniellales > Phaeomoniellaceae > Pseudophaeomoniella > Pseudophaeomoniella oleicola. The sequence continues at coordinate 385,176 of QWDQ01000013.1, read as the reverse complement.
TGACTTTCGATAGATAAAAGCAAAGACACAGATCAGCTTGATCGGAAACGTTTGTTCACTCATTTGTTGCATGACCTATCGATATGTCGCCTCGATCGTACGGCATTGATCTATATACTTTCCCGATATTGAGATTCTTGTCCGAGCACATGACATGGTATCATTAATACACCTTCTTAAACAGAAGAATGCAGGTCGGATTTCATATCAGCTTCTCCTCTTCAACTTTACTGAGATCTGCGACCGGGTTCTGACGCTTAATTCGTTCTTATCTCTGATATGTAGTTTTGGCCGTCCTCATTCTCACTCATTGCAACAAACTCTGTTACAGCTGGGATGCTTATAGTCTATAAGAGCAGCATATTGATGACTATGTATTACACGATTGAATTAATGTCCATCCGAGATCTCAAACCATGGCTTGTCTCGCGAACAAGACGTGTTGGCGTGCCAAGCATCGCAATTTCCAATGACGCATGCTAAGTTATATTCCCTATCGCATCTTGGCCTATGATAACCTCCCTTACTTCCTATACGCATCTCCGACATCGAAGGACTCTGTTTTGAGGATACCCTCAGAGATTTGGTTGTTCACTCCTGCCAGGGCTTCATACGGCTTTCTCTACAACCTCACAAGACCGACCGGATTTCATTGATTCTGGTTCAAGCACGATCCGAAAGTTGCTCTCACCACCCTAGACATAATGTCACTATTTTCTACTATCGTAGTGTTTGCAGCTTTGGCTCTCCTTTGTCATTCTCAGAGCTGCTCTACTACACTAGCTCCTACTGCTTCTATCCGACCGTCTCTCGCATCTGGATATCGCGCTCAGTTGATTGCGACGGGTCTCTCTCGTCCTCGTGGCATTCAATTCGATGACGCCGGCAACCTTCTTGTGGTGGAAGCAGGCACAGGCTCAATAACTGTCCTGACATTCACAGATGGTGGTGGCACCTGCCTTACGGTCAGTGGAAACACTACCGTTGTGGCTGGTCAGCAAGTATGTCCTTCTTGATTGTTGGTCTAAGAAATATTAACCGTTGTTGAAGCTGAATCATGGCATTGCTCTCTCGAGCAATGGGAGTGTTCTATATGCGTCGTCCTCCGTGATGGTATCTGCCTGGGACTACAATTCATCCAGCAGGACAGCCAGCAACAATAGAACACTCATCGCTGGGATGGACACTAGTGGTCACACGACAAGGACGTTACTCCTCTCCCAGACAGTACCTGGGTTACTTTTAGTCAGTCGAGGGAGCACGTCGAATCTTGATCTAGAAGCTGCACAGCTATCATCGGGTCACAGCCAGGTGAAAGCCTTCGATGTCAGCAATATGACAGAGAGTACTTACGATTACCCTACTCAAGGCCTCCGTCTGGGTTGGGGGCTTCGAAACTCGGTGGGCTTGGCAGAACACCCTCTTACTGGTGGCATATGGAGTGTTGAAAACAGTGTCGACCAGATGATGAGAGACGGCGAAGATGTTCATCAGAACAACCCAGGTGAGGAGATGAACTTTCTCGGTTACCTCAACGGCACAGAATACCCAGAACAAGGTCAGAATTTTGGCTACCCTTGGTGTTTCAGCGCATGGAACGTCTCAACCATCCCAAACAACTCCAATCTCACGGTAGGTCGTCAATTCGCAATAGACCCAATTGATGGTCAAAGTCGGAATGACTCCTATTGTGCCGCTCAAGTGCCGCCCCGTTTGACTTTCCAGGCGCATATGGCACCCCTCGACGTCAAGTTCAATGACAGTGGAAGTCAGGCTTGGGTGAGCTTTCATGGAAGCTGGTAATGCACCTTTGTATCAAAATGCAATCATTTGCTAACTCTCTGGGCTAGGGATCGAACAGACCCTGTTGGGTATAAGCTCTCAGTCATCGAGTTCGAAAATGGTGCACCTGTGGCGGCATCAACTGATATGTCTGCAGCAAGGGACATATTCACCAACGCAGACAATACAGCCTGTCCCAATGACTGCTTCAGACCAGTTGGAATAGCTTTCGATGGAAATGGTAGACTATTTTTGTCCTCTGATACTACTGGAGAGATCTATGTCATCGTGAGAGACGAGTCGTCCACTGGCGCATCCTCTCCTACCTCGGCTACCGCAACGGGTTCTCGCCCATCTTCTACCAATGGGCTCCCTCCTTCTATCACTCCGAAGAACATCCGTGGTATCGTTCTGGCCTGCATACTACTTATCTTCCTTCTATAGAAATGTCACATCCCATCTCGTTTGATTTCCGCAACCTCCGTGCTTAGCCTGTCAGACGATGGCAAATTCCTTTACATCTTGATACTGCCCACATCAACCTTAGAGTATCACAGTTGGAACCAGATAATCATGCGTGGCATTCACTCCACTCCGGAACATATCTCACACGACACAACCTCTTGAAAACTGACTTGCACCCTCTTTCTCTCACATCCAATCTGGGTCACGGTTCTGCAAGCTTAGCCAGTCCCTCCAGTCTCTCCTTCGATGAGTCACATTAAACCTAACAAACTCAATCATGGTTGACCTCGATATGATATTGTGCTCCAGCACTCCTCAAAGTTCTTTCCCCTGTTCTCCGGTTGACACTGGTCAAGAGAGACAGATTTTCGATGTGTTGGACGTGGATGGAATGAACCTCAGCCAAGCTCCCAGTGGACTTTCTTACTTGGAACAGCTCCCATCTGAGGTGAGATGCAGCTATCTTCCGTTACTTCACTATCTGACAGGACAAAGCTCCTTGAAAGCATTGCTTCTGCGCTCCCCGATGATGTATCTCTTGTAGCATTCTCAGTCTCATGTCGTCGAGTGGCGAGGGCAATACTTCCTCTTGATTCAGGAGTTTGGCGCGAGAGATTTCTCAGCCACTACGATTGTCCTATCCTTGAAGATCCCGTCGAATTCAGTGTTGCGTACCGCCTCAGACATTTGGCTCTTTACCGCTTCAAAGTGCTCTGCTTTGACAAACCTACAGCCAAAGAAATGACTTTCTTGCAGACAATACTGGATCTCATCACTGGTAAGTTCAACATCTACTCTTGGCCGCGTCGGATTTTAATGCTGCGAGTAGAGTCTTACAACAGATTACCAAAACAATGTCCATCGCCTCAATCCAAAAATATCACAATACTCTCACCTTCCCAAGATGGCGACTCGCCTTTGCATCAGTTCCTGAAACATCCAGTGATTTCACAGAAGAGCACATTTTGCCATGCCTTATTTGAGGCTTCACGCTTGACACTTTCTCATCTCTTTCTCAACCCTCACAACGACTTTATAGCACGGGCAGCTAACTCAAGTAATTACGATGTGGTCAGGGTCTATCTCTTCCATATTAAATTCCGAACGATCTGCTCATATGATAGAAGGGCACGAAAGTTCACCATCGATTTGACCGACCTTGTACACATCTTGAATTTCTGGAACAATCATCTATGCAGCAACTCGAAGTCAGCCTATGGACGGATGATCCGGAATCTACTCCGGTGGAATCGTATGGCCAAGCCTTGGTCTAAGTCGTTGAACGAATTTTCTCTTGTAGACGTCCCGTCACGGTGGATTGGTCATTATTCGTGCATTCATCCGGCACCGAAAAATGAAAAGGACTTGACGGAAATTCAGACATGTGGAGAGGATTGGGACACGGCGAATCCCCTTGTGTTGGATTTCAGTGAAGCCCTTCCAGGCGATTCGCGAAAGGGCTGGCCCCTGATCTTCAAGACAATCCCTGCTTTCGGAGAAGTTCCCAGTACAGGGCTTCGCTATCTGCGAGGCATGGCTTATTTTGAAGATGTCAGCAAGCTGCAAAGCGTGGGTACAGAAGTTAGCGGTACACACGATGATCAAGGTCACCTGGCGCACCCCAACACGCGGGCACCGAATGCGTTGACGTCCCTCCGTCTTCATGGCCTCCTCCACAGAATTCCAGATCAGTGGGAAATACCCGGATGGTCACGAATGTTATTCGTCCTCTACAAACCCAGTGTAATGTACACACTTAATACCCTGTGGTCATTCTTCACCAATATTCCAAATGAAAGTACCATTTCCGGACTAGACTATACCCAGCTACAGGAACTCGAGCTGCTCCAGGATCTCTACATGGAACACATTCAGTGGCAGCAACAACAGGGCCAAGACGGGCAGGCTCCTCCACCCATCGAAGCAGAGGACATGGAGCTACTGACAGCAAGAATTGAAACGTTACTCTCTGGATTTCGGCTGACTCAGGCACAAGTTGCATCAATCGAAGACCATTACCATGACCCATTTGACCTCACTTGGAACGATGTCGAGTACGCATACGCATACGAAAGCATCCTGACGCCAGGAGGAAAAGTCATGCTTGGGAGGTTCTGGATGCTCGATCCAATAGCATTATGGAACTATGGCCTCGTGCACAACGGTACTGGCCCATTCACAGGCTCCGTATTGGATAAGAACGGGGCTGAAGTCCGGGGAATGAAGATTGGTGTTTCGCAGACAGATCTGGGCTGCCACGTATTCTGGGCTGATACTTGAATACAGAAATTGGGAAGTTAAGCACTTCACGGTCTGGACAGAAGCGATTGTACGTGATAATCTCTTTTGGGCGGTGTTGTTAAGGGGACTTTGGTCACGACGTTGGAAAAGGATGCAAGCTGCGGGGCGTTCTGGCCTACTTCTGGACATGCGGATCTAAGAAATAATACCAGTACAATGACCTCAAATAATTCTCAGAGACACATGATTTTATTACTTTTCTTCACCGTGAATTTTCCCAAAACATCATCGTTGCTGAAGTGTTGATGATCCAGTACTTGATCATTATCACATATAATAAATATATGTAAACGATAACTGACCACACAATGTTGAAATCCGGGCTTTCTCATAAATGGGAGTATGCCGCAAATCTGCCACAATGTTCATCGACGAATCATCATCTTTCACAGCCTCAGAGGGTAAGTATGAACCCTGCTAGTTCCTCAGCCTCGTTGCCTTTTTGCGTCGTTATCATGCCTTTTGCATCAGCTGCGCCTACGTGGGTGTTGGGCAGCACCCCGCGTTATATTTCTTTTGTATACCGTCTTTGATGCGTCCTTCCTCCGCGCCGACTTGCTTATCGACTATTGCGCATATGATGAGAATTTAAATCATCAAGAGAGAGAGGAGGGCATCGATGTCATAAGTCCAAAGCTTCAAGGCGACATCGATTTAACCTTTGATACACGTTGCAAACCATCATGGATCCCATCACTGCTTTCGGCTTGGCCTGCAATGTTATGCAAGTGATAGATTTCAGTCTCAAATTTGTCCACCTGTGCAAAGAAACCCATGCAGAGGGATCATCCAGGGAGAATCGAAGTCTCGCGGACACCTCGCGATATCTGGAAGAAGCCACCTCGGAAGTTCAACAAAATCTCAACCGGGTCTCTCAAAGCAGGAGCTCTCTGACTCAATCGGAGAGCAGACTTAGAGACCTGGCGTCTCAATGCAGAAAGAGTGCTGCAAAATTGCAGCTTGAGTTGAAGAAGATCGAAAAACAGAAGGGTACCAGTGTATTTTCAACGATGCGGACAAGCTTCAAGGCGCTTACGAAGAAGGATGCTATTGAGGAAATCAGGATAGAAATTGTGCGTTACCAAACTGTCCTGCAGACCGAGATACTGGTTCATATGAGGTATGTCAAGATGTCCTATGCTTCCGATTTTGTCTTGAAATACTCATTAGATACATTTCATTAATACCATTTCAGATCCGAACAGGCGCGAAGCATCCTTGAAGATGAGAGCAGATTCAACCAGCTGGATAACAAACTGGCGTTGTTCATCCGCAGACTCGCTGATGGTCAGACAAAACTGTCGGATCTACTTAGATCTGAAGAGAAAGAGACACGGCTGGTAGTCCAACATGAAGGGGAACATATCAGAGATCATATTGATAAGAAATTTGAGACCAGGGAGCTCGATACGTCTATAAGGACTTCCCAACAGCATCTGCTGGAGAGCTTGAGATACCCTCAGATGAACGAAAGATGGAATTCGGTGAAGGATCGTCACGAGGACACCTATGAGTGGATATTCGATGACACGACTGAGCGTCCTTGGAGCCCGTTGCTTCCATTCTTAAAGAGTGAAGAAAAGCTATACTGGGTGAGAGGAAAACCGGGATCTGGAAAATCGAGTTTGATGAAACTGATTTACACGGACCCGCGAACAAGGGAAGCTCTGGAAGAGTCACACCCGGGAACGCATTCCACGTTGATCCAATTCTTCTTCTGGATGGCAGGCACGCCATTGCAGCGAAATTCGAAAGGACTTTGGTGTTCGCTACAGTTCCAACTTCTTGAACAACACCAGAACATCATACCAAGCCTACGATCCGCCCTTCAGGGTTTGAGTACGAAGAGAAGCATCGATGACTGGTCTCTCAAAGAGCTTTACGATATCTTTGGCCTATCAGTGGAGCTTATATCAACACCGATTTGTATCTTCCTTGATGGCTTGGACGAGTTTGTTCCAGGTGATGGGCCTCTTGAAATTCGCCGACACGTTGATAGGTTAACGTCGCTGCCGAACGTGAAACTTTGCGTATCGAGTCGTCCAGAGCCCCATCTTGAACCCTGGCTTCGAAACAATCCTCAATTGAGATTGGAACAATTAACAGAAAACGATATACGTCGGTATACAAAAGACGTACTTTGTGGCGCATCGATAGGAGATTCCTTTGGGGTGCTTAGCGAGGGTCAACTCTCATCTCTGCAGGATATGGTTGTGTGGAAAGCTGATGGCGTCTTCATCTGGGTCTACTATTCTTTGAATAGTCTAGTCAAAGGACTACTGGGCGGGGATAATTGGGACGAGCTCAAGATGCGGCTGGAACAGATGCCGAACGAGATCATGGCTTTGTACAACCACATGTGGAATCGATTGAACGAGGACAAAGTTATTTATCGCTCAGAGGCAGCGCACTATTTTCGCTTCGTACTGGACTGGGAGCGTTGGACGTCCTATATGTATTGCGACGTATTTTGTGTGACGATTGCGGGGAATATGGACTCGCTGCGAAGGAGAGTGCTTGAGCGAGGAGAGCACATTTCCGCTGCAGAATTCATCAAGCATTGCCATAAAACCGAGCTTCGGCTAGCTTCGCGCTGTGCAGGGTTACTGGAGATCAAGGAAGAAAGTGGATATGAGTCTCCGCTCAGGACAGACTTCAAATCTTCCGAGGTTCTTCACTTAAAATCATACTACAATAAAGTCGTCGGATTCATCCATCGAACTGCCTATGATTTCCTGAAGGACACACAGGATGGCAAAGAAATTATGGTTGATTGTCAAAGAACCGAGCCAGAAAGCATCATTTACTGTCGTCACGTCGAAATAATCAAGTATCTGGTACTCCAGCCACTGGATTTCATGGTGACCTTTATCGGGATCTTTGACGAAGGATACATTCGGGAGTTTCCACCCGAAGAATACTTGAAGGTGTTCCAACTTCTCGTCCGTTCACTGCAACGTAGATTGAACACAGAAGGGATCACATGCCCACTGGATGGGTGGAATTTCCCTCTACCTCTATCTCCACCAGTTTCTGCTTCATTTCCTGCAATGGACTTTGTTGGTCACGCAGCAGTCTGTGGATACAACTCCTTTGTCCGATCCTTTATCGCAAAAGGAGGATGTGGCCGGAAGCTAGAGAGAAGATATCGGGATTATCTCCTCGTATGTGCTTCCACCTTACGACTTAACGACGCTTGGTCCTACGCCAGCCAAGACCTACCCTTAGTGCTCGATAACTTCGCAATGATACAAGAACTCTTGGACGAAGGGGCAGATCCGAACTTTGAGTACCAATGTTACAATTCCTCACAGAAACTTTACTACTTCATAAACCCGTTCTCGATCTTTTTGTTCAATTGGGACCTCAAGGAACGTCCTGAGTACCAGTCCGCTTGGCAAAGCACTTTGAAAAAGTTTAAGGAGGTTGGCGTGGATCCTGAATCCAGTATTCTGATAGTAGTTGATGCCATGAGCCCTGCGCCCTTTTTCCACCTTATATACGACTTTTTCAAAGGTCGTCAACTATCAATGTTAGTTGAGATAGCTACCGCTGATCTCTCAGATATAGTCTCTTTTGCACGTTTCGGAGGAGCCTCTTTCCACGTGCCAGATCGGCGGATGAGAGTGCACTACTTGCGAAAAGATGAAGAAATCCCTCCTGATGAGGGGAAGGCAATGGCACGTGCTTTTGAAGAGAGGTACTTCAGGATCGCAAACCAGGAATCGGAAATTCTCGTGGCTGCTCTGACTCAGTACTGGCAAACATCTACCGAAGATTCTCGAGTTCTTTTGGAAGAACGAATGTACAAGGTCGGTGCGAGGAGCAAAAGCATTGAACTAGAGCAGTTACGTGAGGACCTCTTGGAGAGAGGATGGTTCGTGAATTCAACTTCTACCTCTGATCCTGGGCAGGCTTTCGAGAGGGAGGTGAAGGACGAACCAGATGGATTGGAAAGAGATGATTCACCCCCAGGAACAGCTGCTAACAAGGGCTCAGTACATGGCACAAAAAAGGGGCTCACTTGATCTTGAACTAGTTGGACTCTACACATTGGGAACACAGTCGATTCCAGCAAGAAGTGACCAGAAGTGAACTTGTCAATCTCTAGTTTCGATATCAAAATACTTCATACATTCCCTCTTACTCTCCTCCTGTATCGATCTATACACCTCCATCTCATCCCTCAGCACAGCATCCGCCCTCGCTAGGAATTGCTGTATTTGTTTCCTTCCTAGATCTTGCTCCTTGGATGGTACTGAGGTAGACGACGGCGCCGCCGCCAAAGAAAGTCCATCTCGATCACTGCTGAGACCGAGGTTACTCTGAAATATTCCCGCGGCAGATAATGGCAGGAAGTCTTCGTATATCTGCGGGGAGAAGAAGATCTTTTTCTCGGCCAAGAGTTGAGTAATCATCTCGTCTGTTGACAGGAGTGACTCCGGCGTCGTCGTGGTGCTGGAGTTGGGGTTGGGTTTTGGAATTCCAGGAACGGGTTGATAGCGCACCCAGATGAGATTTGCGGCACGCATGCTCTCCCAATCGTCCATCCCAGCCATCTCAAGCAATTCGGCATGCGAATTTGAGGAAGCCAACATCCGATCATACAATTCTCGACCCGCCTGCGTGACAGCCGCACCACGCTGTTCGATCTCCCCAAACCGCGCCGCATGCCGTCCCGTCTTCCCGTCGCTAAAGTAAACCGTCTCCTCAACGGCACAGAAACTGGTCTGCCGGAGCAAGATCGGACACACGCTCGGCGGCGGACCCTCGATGCCGCTGGGCTTCGCTTGAAATTTCGGGTCCGCGAGAAGCGCGTGCTGGACGGCGTCGATGTCGAGGGTGCGGGGGGTCAGGTGGTTGATGTGCGGGTTTGGGAAGGCGATGATGTCAGCTAGCAGGGGGGAGGATTGGGCGAGAAGGGAAAATTCGTCGGATGTCAGGGTGGTTTTGCCGTGGAAGGCGAAGGATGGGATCGCGAGGTCGGTGAGTCGTTCTGCCTTGCGTCGTGGTAGCCGGTTACCGTGCAGTGAGGCTTCGGCAACCAACTCATCCACTTCGACCGGGAACAGCTTCCCTCTCTCTCTGATCGCCGACCGGACCAGGTCCTGCACCACCGGGTCCTCCGACGTCGTCGTCGACGCTACAAGCTCCGGCCTCAACAACGACACAAACAACCGAAACGGGCTCTCCGCCAACTCCTCCACCCCCACCGCCCGAAAACACGTCGCATGAATCGGCAAACACGCCGGCCTCTGACTCAAATCATAATACCCCACCGGCTGCATCCCCAGCACCCGCAAAAACGCCGTCAGTTCGACCAGCTCGTCCGCGGAACCCAGTCGGATGGCCCCGTGACGCTCGAGGTCGAGCCGCGACAGCGAGTTTGTGGCCGTAAGGTGTTGGCGTAGAAGAGGGTCACGGGATAGGGTTTGGGTGTTGATGGAGGAGACGAGCGTGAGGAGGGAGGTGTAGAGGGGAACTTCGTGGCGGTAGAGGGTGGAGAGGGAGGAGGCGAAGAGGGCGCGGAGGGTGGATGGGGAGACGAGGGGTTCGTCTGGATCTTGGTGCTGGTGGTTCATCATTGTTGTTGCTTGCTGTGATGTCGTGGTGATCCCTGTAACAACATAAATTGTATTCATTCTCTCTTCCTGATAACCTCCAGGCGGCCACTTTCTTACTTACTTTATGAATATACACAATGACATCTATCCATTTGATATGTACCTTAGGTACTGATGTCCTGGTCACGTGTGTTTCCTTCGGATGTGCTTCCGGTCCATCCCGCTTTCTTTCCCTCCCTGTCTTCCCTCGCTTGGAAAAAAGGAATAACCGAGTTTCTCTCAAAGGGGAAGGGAGAGGTTGTTCTCGGTTGAGATGGTTGCTTATCACATCGTATCATACAATGGACTGTCTGTAGGGTTAGTGTCTGAGCTAGGTCCGACCGCTGACGGTTGGGTACTGGAGTGTACCTTACCTATCCGTTCATTCATTTAGAGGCAGAAAGAGGTAGTTAAAAGTGCTTTGGTGTTTACGATTACGAGAGAGAGAGAGAGAGAGAATATGTAAATAGGGTAAGGTTTGATTGAGGTTTGAAATACCTAGTACCATAGTCATAGGTACTAAGGGGGGTTTTAAGGCATTAGTAGATACAACATCAAAGACTACATCCAGCTTCATCTCCCCTGTCTGCCCTTACTATTAATAAATAATCGCCGTCGCCGGCGGAATCCGGCCCCCCACCGTCGGCGACTCATCATTCACCTTGTCCCATTCATGCGCATCCAACGCCGCTCTCCTGCTTTTCAAAACAGCCCCCTGGGCCCGCGGGATCATCTCGGCTTCGTACGCGTCGACGGCTTGTTTGAGGGAGATGGTGCCGGCGTGGACGGCGGCGAGTTGGTCGACGAGGAGCGCGGCGTCGAGGATGCCGTGGTTGGCGCCTTCGCCGCGGTACCTGAGGGGGAGAAAGGGAGATGTCAGTAGATGGAGAGAGAGGGAGGGACAGGAGGACGGAGGGTTTTTGAGAGGAACTTACATGGTCATGGCGTGTGCGGCGTCTCCTGCCAAGGTTATCCGTCCGTCGTAATTGTCCCACTGCTCGGGCGGGAAGTCTGCTAATTGTAGTCTCGTCGTATAGTCCAGGTCGTCTGGGATATCGAACACGGCGCTTCTCAACGGTTCGGCGAAGTTGGCCGCTCGTTTCTTCATCAGCGCGATTCGTTCGCGATGTGTCTCCGGAATAGCGTCTTTGACGGTGTCTTTGATGAGCCACGAGACGAGGACGAGCGCTTTGTATGTCGTGCTGCCATCAGGTTGCTCGTTAGACTCTTGGAATGAAAACCAGAGGTAGTTGCCGGTCTCGGGGTCGAGGGCTTGGAACAGCAAGGGGTCCAGGTCGAGGATCGGAGCGGCTTGTTCGGCCGTGAATTCTCGGACGACGCCCACGAGGTTGACGGGCAGTTTCGTGAGATCCTTCTTTGCCATGTTCATGCTCCTCCGCACATTCGAGTTGTTTCCGTCTGCACCGATCAATATCGAGCCCTTGACGATGCTGCCGTCGGAGAAATGGGCAATTACACCCCCCGCCGCTGGGGTTTCGAATGATGACACTTTCTTGCCTTGTTGAAGGTCGATGCCGGATGCTAAGATGTCCCGGAGCTTCTGTCGGTGCAGACGTAGCCGTCTTTTGGCAGGTGGGATCTTGTATTTCGCTTCACACGTGACAGCGTTCAAGAATAGGAAATTTCCCTTGTCCGGACCTGTCATCGTAGTGACCCGTGCCTATTACAGTCAGTCAGATAATAATTCATGTCCGGCTTGGCCTCTTCCTCCGATCTCAAGATTTTGACTCGCAAGGATGCTAGCGGGAACTTTGACATACATCAGGTAGTTGTGCCGTTCTCTGCTTGCCGATCGTCCTCTCGAGTTGATCCAAGCACCAATGCAGGGTAAGAGCCCATCCCTGACTCCTTTCTCCCGTATGCGAGTCTCTCTCGAAGATGGTAAACGGTATCCCATTCTCTCGGCATCCCTGTGCGAGCGTAAGGCCGACGACACCGCCACCAGCGATCAGCACATGGAAAGGCTCCTGGCCGTTCTTTGTGTCCGCCGTCTCTGTCTTTTCGGGAGCAGGCAGTAACGGCTGTGATCGGCCAAACCCGAAGAAAAGTGCAGAAAATCGAGATAGATAATTTCCCATTGCGAAGAAATTACGAAGGAACTTTTGCGGGAAAAAAGGTGACGATCGTGTTGAAAGGAACGACGCACGTCGTATAGGAACTCTTAAGGCGATCGCTACAATCGGTACGTTACAGCTGTATCGCTCGATATGCACGACTGGGCTTTCTCAGGTGACTGTCGCTGCAAGACGGGCACGAGTCAGAACACTAACCTCTTCTTGGATTTGCCAGATTTCATTGCGGATGCATTGGATATCAGACTTGCTGTAGCCGAGCTGCATCTTCTCGACTGCGGGGGGTTGTTCGTATCTCGGTAAGCAGCTCAACGTCCAATCTAGAGCGGGTCAGCATCCGTTGATACGGGGAATTTTAATACCTCGGATGCCTTCCACCAACCACCATTCCGTCCTGTTTCCCAACCCATCGCTCCGAGTCTTTGCAAGACTTTTTCACGACATGAGTAATTAAGCTCCTCCATTGAAATGGCATGGCATACAGAGAGCCCGAGATCGGCTTCATAGTGGGTCGCGAATAGGCTGAGAGATGAAAGGGCATAGAATGAAAAGGGAAAATGCCTCTGAGGAGGCTTAGTGTTCGGCATTGATGTGTACGTCCGCCAACGACCACATTTCTCGAGTGCCATAACCCAGCATATCAGGCCAAGGCTCAAAATACTGAACAGTCAGTATGCGTGCCGTCATCATACCAGAGACCGGCGACTCCAATGTCCTGAGGCTCTCCGATGACACGCCAAAGCCAACACCAGGGCCTACTGAAGTACTCGTCAAGTTGGACTACGCAGGAGTGAACTTTATTGATATCTATCAACGGACAGGCTTATATAAGCTGGATCTCCCTGTCATTGCCGGTCGTGAGGGGGCTGGACATGTCGAGACTATTGGATCTGATGTCTCCCCGGACTACGAACTTCACGTTGGTGATGCCGTGGCCGTATTCGCTCAAGGAGCTTTTGCCGAATACATCGCGGTCCAAGCTGCGGGGGTTATGAAACTCCCAAAAAGTGTGTCGGTCAAAGATGGTGCTGCATTGATGCTTCAGGGGATCACAGCATGGACGATGGTGAGAGACGCGCATGAGGTGAAACAGGGAGAGTTTGTGCTCGTCCAAGCTGCAGCTGGCGGTACCGGTGGTCTTCTCGTCCAGATGGCCAAGCATCTGGGCGCATATGTCATCGGAACTGTCTCGACGGCAGAGAAAGCGGCAATAGCCTCTAGCCACGGTGCAGACCATGTCATCAACTACTCAGAGGCGAATGTTTTGCAAGAAGTGCTGAAAGTAACAAACGGCGCCGGATGCCACGCCGTCCTCTCAGGCATCGGAAAAGCCACATTTGCCGACGATCTCGCATGCACACGACGGAAAGGCACGTTTGTTACCTACGGAAACTCCAGCGGCGCCGTCGACGGTTTCCGACCGCTCGAATTGAGCAAGAAGAACGTCAAACTGGTCCGGCCGACTCTGGCGAACTACATCACCGAGCGAGAAGAGTTCGTGCTGCGGTCGCAGGAGATGCTGGACCTCGTCGCGAAGGGGATCGTGAAGGTTCAGTATGGGAAAGAATATGGTTTGGAAAGCATTGCTGCGGCACAGGATGATTTGGCGGAGAAGAGGACGACGGGGAAATTGGTTGTTAAGATCTAGGCTGCTATAGCTAAGTATGTAGGGACAACATTTCATGGCAGCAGACCGGAAATGGATTTGCACAACGAGTACTTTTCTTGTCTATGGGATAATAGCCGTGACCTTGATCTCCACGTTCAACCGCACATTAGGCAGAGCCGCAACCTGCACACACGTCCGACTCGGTGCCAACCCCTTATCCTGCCACACCTTATTCCACTCCGAATTCATACCCGCGTAGTCCGCCATATCGGTCAAAAACACCGTTGCGTCGACCACATTCTCCAGCCCCGCCGTACCGTTCGAAGCCCCCGCGATGATCGTGCCGATGTTCTCGAGCACGGCGGAGGTTTGCTGCTTGATGTCGAGAACGTATTTGCCGTCGCCGGCGGGGGATTCGATGCAGCCGGCGTATGTGCCGTCGCCCCGACGGGAGGATGTTCCTGAGACGTAGAGGACGCGGGATGTGGCTGGGACGGAGCGGGCGTGGGGGTAGTTTGCGAGACCTTGGGCGGCGGTGGAGGGGAGGAAGAATGGTGTGCCGTTTTTGGAAGGGGAGGACATGATGGAGTGGGATGTAAATGGATCGTGCTGGATCTCTGTTGGCTGGAGATCCTTGTCTCGCAAAAGGAACTCCCTATACGCGGTGATGACCAAACTCTGCTTGTTGGTTCACAGAATCCTATAATAACACTCGATCGATCTACTATGTCTAGTAAACAACTATATGTGGTCACGATGAGGAGGAGCGCGCAAATCCGAGGTGTAATTACCGCTGCGGATGTGCATCCGGGAGTTCGATGTTGGATGCCCTTCGTGTGTTTCTGGATTTATCTGCCTGCACGTTTCCGAGCTCGTTATGGACGGTCTTAACAGACAGCGCCGTTCTTGAGTACAGACAGAATTTGAGGCCCTGTAGCGTCATGTGCTAGGCCGATCGCATAGGTGTTCGAAATATGATTGTGGCCCTCCATGATGTAGACGTCTAGTTTCTCGCCACAACGTCGCTCATACTCCGTTTGGAAGGACTCGTTGGCGTTCTTGATTTCAGGAGGATCAAGCCCTGCGACGAACAGTGTTATAGGTACAGTCCGCAGAACAGCCATGTCAACCCGCCTGAGCAAAGCAACGGCGGTATTTTCCATGACTTCTTCAGTGCTCTCGGTCTGATGATACTTGAGCATAGTCGCTTTTCTTCGTTCCTGACTTAGGTCATAAGACAATGGAGCGCTCATCAAGACCATGCCTTTCAGCCCAATCTCTGCCTTCTGTAGCATTCCCAGCAGCAAAGACATGGCCAGATGCGCACCTCCCGAGCTTTGCCCCACCGCCAGGACTGCAGAGGAGTCGCCTTGAAATGATGCGATGTTCTGCTTGACCCAGAGCAACGTCTGAGTGACGTCTTCTGCGCCTTCTGGATATCGAGCAGAAGGAACCAAACGATATGTGGCTAGAACGCAGACACAACCATGCAATGCAAAGTAATATGCTAGAGACGAAGTCAAGGCTGGCAGAGATTGAGTCACATAGGAAAGAACTTACCTATATTAGAATGTAAGGCGTCGTTGATGTCATTGTCGCCTCCAACAAATCCTCCGCCGTGGAAGAAGACGACGACGGGATAATTAGTTGATGCTTCGTCGGCCAAGGGTTCATATACCTCACGCCTATCAGTGTCGTGTAGCGCAGTCACGGTAGCATATTCTTACATCGAGTCTGTTCCTCGAGTCACCACCGTACTTGATACTCTTTGTGACTTTGACAGTATCGAGAACCTTTGGTCTCTCTTCTTCGTGAAGTGGCGTGTAGGCAGCGATCATCTTTTGATTGACAGGCAGAGACCAGACGTTGCCATGCTGCTCGATGGCAGCTTTGATTGCATCCATAACGCAATGTTTGCTCTGACTCGACTCCGTGCATACGCCTCAAAAACATTACCTAAAATTGAAGTGCTCCTACTCGTGTCTCTTATGAACGATTGCCTAAAGTCGTTTACCCTTGCCCAATCTGTTGCTGGAGCATTGCCGGATCATTACCCGTGAACTGATAGAGGTGTCGGTAGCCACCCCGTACCACTATTTCGAGCAAGCTATATGGCCGTTACGATCGGGTTAAGGCGGTGGTGTTAAATGCCTGACAGAAACTGAGTGAAAAAAACCAAAAGATCTTGACATTGAATATTGCTGTGATGGGAGACTATACGAGCGATCAAGACTGGACCGATGAGATGGCTACGGCTTCGTTGTCAGCCAGCGGTCTCGACGACCCCGCAAGAGCTGAGCAAGTGCTGAGAGCGGCGTACGAGAAGCCCCTGGAGATACGTAACTTCATCAACAGCAGCTTCGCTTTAGCGGGAGACGATACCAAGTTCCTCGAAGTCCTCCAACCTTCGACAGGAAGGCAATTTGCGAAGCTACCCATCACATCGCCAGAGATCGTAGAGGACGCCATCAATGCCGCCGATGTTGCCTTCAAGTCATGGTCAAAGACGACTCGCTTCGAGAGGTCGCAGTATTTGCAGGCTATCGCTACTCTTATCAAGCAGAAACGAGAACTATTTGCTATCTGGGAGAGTATTGATCAAGGGAAGACTCTGGAGAGAGCACGAGTTGAAGTAGATCGGGCGATCTCGAACTTCTCGTACTTCGCGACGTATATTCTACACGAAGAGACCACCGCACGAATGATTGATGGTGTGGCGTTAACCTATGAACACCGATCTCCTGCAGGCGTTTTCGCCTTGATTTCGCCTTGGAACATGCCATTATATCTTTTGACTTGGAAGATTGCTCCTTGTATTGCATTTGGATGCACGGCAGTTGCGAAACCATCGGAAGTTACAAGCATGTCGGCTTATCGTGCGTCAACGTTCTTTACCAGTCAGAATTTATATGGAAGCTGACTCTCTCGCAGTCCTCGCTTCAGTATTTGCAGAGGCAAAGCTCCCACCAGGTGTGGTCAATGTCATTTTCGGAACTGGAGCAGTGACAGGCAGTGCTTTGACGCGAAGTCCTATCATTAAAGGTATTTCCTTCACAGGAGGCACGGCTACTGGTATTCAGATCCGTAGGGACACAGCAGCAGATATCGGAAAGCATTTGTCATTAGAACTGGGAGGCAAAAATCCAACTCTCGTCTTCGATGATGTGGACATCGAATCGGCGGTGGCACTGGCTGCTACTGCTGCCTTCACGAATCAAGGAGAAGTCTGTCTCTGTGGTTCCCGGATATATGTTCACCAGAGGATCTATGATGACTTTCTATCACGATTCAAAACCCACGTTACACGATCATATAGAATCAAGGAGGAGGTGGGAGCAGTGGTGTCACTCCAACATTATAACAAGGTCAGATCTTATCTGGAACTTGCGAAGGAAGAGAAGGCTGTCTTCGAGACTGGTAGTGTCCCAGTAGCGCAGCCAAGCGGAGGTTACTGGATTGAACCTACAGTGTTGACCGGAGTTGCGACAAGTAGCCGTATTATGCGGGAAGAGATATTTGGACCAGTCGTCACAATCGCTCCATTCCAGACGGAGGAAGACGCCATTGCATTGGCAAACGACAATCCCAATGGCTTAGCCAGCGTACTACTCACGAAAGATGGAGCACGGATGCGGAGAGTGGGCGAACAGATTGAGGCTGGACTGGTCTGGATCAATTGTTGGCTTGTTCGCGAGCTAGGGACTCCATTTGGGGGTATGAAATCTTCGGGCACAGGACGTGAAGGTGGCGCTTACAGCCGGGAGGTTTTCACGAACGTTCGGACTCTACATATCCCATCAGTCTGATTAGTTGCACCAGCTTCTCTAATCAGTGGAAGTATTATTGATCCATTGACTCAAGGACCTGCTTGTTCGCGCGATAATTCGCTTCCATGTCGCCCAGTCTCCCCCTTATCTAGATCGCCCGGAAGCTATCCGGGCGACAAAGATATCGCATCGGTGCAGTCATGAACACCGACCGAATCTGCCGAGCGCAACGACCGAGTCGATCGACTCTGAAGCTGACGAGTCTTGCTATAATGTAATCAATTCCAATTAAGTAGGTTTGATATCGTGTTGTAGCATATCATTCTTGAGACGAAAGAAGCAATCGTTCTGTACAAGCAAACATGTCGCCAACCGCAGATGTTGCCTCACCAGGCGCCCAAGTTGGGTCCCTGGGGAAGACTACAACTCCCAAGGAGGCCTTGGAGAGTACGATTCGGGCAGCAGAGATGGTACCATTATGGAATACTGGAGCTCCACCAACCTCACCGGCACCTCGCACGAAGCACATCCCAGCAGTCTGGAGATATGCTGACTCTCGGAGCCTGCTCTTGAAGGCGGCCGAGGTTGTCGACCCCAAGGAGTCAGAGAGAAGGGCGGTCTTGTTCATTAACCCGGGGCCTAGATCGAGTCCGCACACGAGGTATCCCTCTACGCATACTTTCGGGCTGGGCCGGTGGCTGATGTGATTGCAGTGATGTGCTTCTCGCAGCCCACCAACTGATTCTACCGGGAGAGCAAGCACTATGTCATAGACATACGCCCTTTGCCGTTCGATTCCTTATCGAAGGGGAACAAGGCTATACCGCCATTTCGGGCAAGAAGATGTACATGGTTCCTGGAGGTGAGCAGCTTTCTCAAGCGTCGTGGTGAAAGAGTGGGCTGACCACGAATCTTCCAGATCTTATCATTACGCCTTCGTGGAACTGGCATGATCACGGCAATGAAGGGACCAAGAACGTTATCTGGCTCGACGGTAAGGAGGTCCTCCTGAAGAGTGCATCCTAAATCTAACATGGAGCAGGTCTCAGTATACCTTTCTTCAAAAATCTACCGGTGGATTTCACAGACCACTACGAAGAGGAATTCGGCTCTTTCACTCACGAGTCAAAAGCTATTCCTGATTCGCAGTGCCAGGATATGAAGTTCCCATGGTCTATCATGCAGGCAAAGCTCGACGGCCCAGGCGGCTCCTACGCCTTTTCCGAATACCTCTTGCCTGATGGAAAGCCAGTGAATACGGTGATCGGGGCTTACGCTGAGAGAATTGCTGCTGGCGCACAGAGCCCAACCAGGCAAGAAACCCCAGCCAACTGCTTCCAGGTGCATCGTGGGCGTGGTTGGACCGAGGTCAAGAGTCCCAAGGGTGAGAGCACTCGTCTCGATTGGGGTCCAGGCGACTGCTTTGTCGTTCCCGCGTGGCACAGCTTTGAGCATTTTGCAGAAGCGGAGGAGTCGGTGTATCTGTTCTCATTTAGCGACAAGCCTTTACATGTCAACCTTGGGTTCTATAGGTCCAAGGTATAGTTGTATTAGCCATAAGTACGTAAGAACAGTTAGCAGGTCCCTTGAGTATGCATAGTGTTTGACTCCCTGGATTAATAGGCTGAATTAATAGGAATCTCGAGAATTCGATGGCAAAATAGACATAGCATGCGGGATATACTGTAGCATAAAGACAGACGAGAATGATCTAGGCGTCTCGTTGATCTCTATAGTGGTGAACCAACAGGAGGAAGCGAGGAGGCTAAACATTTTCCCTTATCAGTGGGGTTCCCTCATCCCCGACTTCGCCATCTACCAACTACCAACGACCAACTACCTACTACTTCAAGATAAGTATATTACTTATACTGGAAGACCATGGCGCACTTATATTTGACGAATCTCCTCTTTCGTCAGGCTCCTAGCTATAGGGTCTGGCTATGCTGTAGAGTCCTCCATTGATGCGTTGAACCGAGTTTACTTACCTCAGGTTCCTAGTCTAAAAACTTGTTACAGTACCCGGAACTACTCTGAATTGAGTACGCAACCATAGAAATGAATACCCAATCAACATCGCCCAAGAAGGGCTCAACTACAAATCATGGCGCGAGTGAGAAGAAGGAGTTGACGAAGAACGTGGTTGGGAGAAATTCGGCTCAGCGTCGAATTCCGGCGAATCCAGCAACCCCGTCGAAAACGCCCGTTTCAAGTGCCAATGTCGACCATCCTCCGCAGGAACGGCAGCGAGTATGGCGAGCGTGCGAGGCATGTAGGAAAAAGAAGGTCGGTATCTCAGATTCAGTGACTATTGTCATGACTTGTGATGAAATGGCATGACTGATCTAAGTCTTAGGTGAAATGTAATGGCAAGGAGCCGTGCCAGACCTGTATTGGTTTCAACCTGCAGTGTCACTATCTCGATAGCGACAGGAAGGTCGATCTACTCCACATTGAACGGCTTGAAAGTCGTCTGAACTCGATGGAATCCATGTTTCGAGAATTTATGGAACGCTTTCAGAGCAATCAGAACAATGCCATGACTATGCAGCAAGTCAACGAGCATGTGTCTTCCAACAGCGTTGTCGATCATGAGCTTCAAGCCATTGGTTCTTCTTCCAATGACCTGACAGGTCAAGATCATGAACATCATGCCAATGGAAGTGTACTGAATCCACAGAACATCCCCAACGATGACGAGGATACGGCCGGCGGTCATGACCTTGGTGGTGATGAACCCATGTCGACGGAGGCAGAGAGGCGGGTCATTCATGCTGATAGCTTTGGTGAGCTGGACATGGATGAAAACGGGGAGCTCAGATATGTAGGGCTTGGCTCGATGACAGCCATCATCGACACGTGTATCGGACTCCGGCGGCACATCTACACTGGTCTGGAAAAGAAAGGGTACTTGCGGAGAGACAGTACCTTGTCTAGTCCGCCTAGCTCATACATTCTCGGTGATCCACCGACACCTGGGCATCATAGTCTCGTTCTACAAATTCCACAGGCAGCGTTGGTGGACATCTTGGTCAGCACATGGGAGAAGAGTCTCTATCATCTCTTTCCTGTTGTGCATGCGGACGAGCTTCATGCTTTGTACGCGGATCTACAAGACCCAGATCAATTCGACATTGGATCTGCCGCCATTGTGTTCGCTCTTCTAGCCATTTGCATTCCTACAGCAAGAAAGGTGCATGGAAATGTGTTAGAAAACCTCCTTTCGAATTACGGGAACGATCCTGCCCAACAGTTCTACAACACAGCCAAGCATTTCGTTGATATACCTCCATCTTCTTCCCAAAAGAGCCGCAGGAGGAGCTCCAAGGTGTTGATAGCGTTAGCCTTGATGAGCATGTATCTCACACAGGTCGGTAGTGAAGCTGAAGCATGGATCACAGTAGGAAGAGCTATACGTGTGGGACAAGATCTTGGATTTCATGTGAGTTTTGCTTGACCAGCTCTGCACCTTCCACACCCACTCAATCCCCGAAGAACCCTTAAGAGGAAGCGGTCGCAATTGTGACTAACCATGTCGTGATACAGAGGTCCCCAGATAAGCTTCGACTTCCTAACGACGAAGCGCAGGCAAGAAGACGCATATTCTGGACTCTGTACATCCTTGATCGGCAACTTAGTGGAGCTCTTGGTCGTCCTTTGGCAATCAACGACGAAGACTGCGACGTAGAGTTTCCCGATGTAGGCGCCGACAAATCAAACTGGGCACTGGAAGGTTTCGTTGCCATGGCACATCTCCACAAAATCATCGGTAACATCCTGCGGACCGTGGCATCTGTGAAGAATGCCCAGACCTGGCAGAACAGCGAGAAATACGACGAGTTAAGATCGAGAGTCCTGACTTTGAACCATCAGCTGCGTCAATGGTCGGTGGAGAACGTCGCCGAGACGATCAAGGATGCACAATCAGAAGAAATGCTGGTCTATCGTCACATAGCATTGTCATCATTCTTCTCGGCAGTCCTCAATCTACACCGGCTATACATGAGTAACCCGCATAGAACATCACCCTTGGAGAATTCCCAAGCCCTGCTTCAATGCTCCAAAGCAGCCACCAGTTGTATCAGGGGTACCAGCAATTTCCTGAGTTGTGTTCCGACCTCTCACTACACGCTGCTCCACGGGCATCATTGTTTCGTCAGCGCCACAGTACTGCTGCATTGCATCCGAGCGAATTCAGAGACCAGTTTTGTCCAGACGGCTCTTTCAGATGTCGAAGAGGCTGTTCGTTGCCTCCGGTTGCTTGAACCTGTCTGGCCAGGTGCAGATCGCTGCCGCGGCATCGTCGAAGAGTACATCGAGTTCACCCTCACCGTTCTCCAAAATGGCAGAAGAGGTCAATGCTGCTTCACCCACGACCACCACGACCATCGCGCTGCTCACGGAGTGGACGCGCACGACTCTCTACAACCAACCGCCAAACGTACCGTAGACCCTCTCCGACGCCCACACCTAGCCCACCAACCTCTTCCCCCGCCTCCCCCACCACCATCCTCCTCATCTCTGAAACGAAAATGCTCCAGCTACGACACCCCCCGCAACAACTCCGGTCCCCGCTCCCTCCACGTCCCCCCCAACCACCACCACTCTCGCCCCGAACCCATCTCCTGGCTCTCGAACCACCAATCCCACCACCACCACCACCACCACACTGCCCCCAACTCATCTTCCCCGACCGCCCCCATCATCGCCACCACCAACAACATCCTCGCCGAAGACGACACCATGGACTTTAGCGAACTAGATTCCATGCTCGCGAACTCGACCGATTTCTTGTTCGGGACATCGGCTAATAATACCGCAACAGGAATAGCAGCAGCAGGAGGAGGACCAGGAGGACAAGGAGGACAGTATTCTTCTTCTTCTTCTTCCAGCACTATGCCGACCTTGCCGGATTTCGGGACGGGGTTTCGGTTCCCCGAATTTCCTCCGGCTTCGTTGTATTATACGAAGATTTGATGATTTTTTTTGGGGGGGGTGGGGGAGTGGGTAGGTAGGTAGGTAGATTGAGAAGGGACTTTTACTGGTGGTGCTGAAATAATTACTTTAGTTGTTTCATTGCGTTTATTAAATGTCCTGGAAATTCTGATGTTCCTATATTTTCGATCGGGAGCTTACGCCCCAAGTTTCTAATATTTTTAATAATTATTTGGTGCTGAATGAAGTATGTATGAGACTAGGTGGTTAGTTCCGTGTGCCATTCCAATGGGTTCATTTCATTCATACCTACCCAGAAGAAAACAATGCCTGTGTAGTATCAACATGCTGGTCCTCCTCCTCCTCCTCCTCCTCCTCCTCCTCCTCTTCTTCTTCCTCTCCCCCCCCTCCCCCCAAATCAGTACAAATTGCAGAGTGAATTCAGACCGCAGCTGATACAACACGTGTCGTGACCGTCGAACCCTGCAGCAACGCTTTCGACTGCACAACTTCCGGTTCCACCACCACCTCCTCCTCTTTCTTCTCTCCATCCTGTACATGTCCTAGTCCGATCCTTCCGAACGCGTTCCGCAGTCCGCGCTGATACCTCTCCTCAAACCCACCGTCCAATTTCAAAAACGCAATCGCGCTCCCCGCCAACATATACGCGCGCTGCTCGCCCGTCAGAAACGTCGCGAGGCGCTCGTCCGAAGCTAACATCTTGCCCGGTTCGGGTACCTCGCCGAGCGGGAAGGGGTAGTCGCTGCCCATGAGGATGCGGTCTTTAGGCAGCTTTTGGCATAGGTACTGTAGCAGGTCCGGGTCGTGCACGAGGCCGTCGAGCCAGATGTTGGTGCCGGACAGAAGGTGTTGGGTCGGTGTGATGCCGTGGGAGGAGGCGGCGACGAGGTCTGGGCGGCAGTCGTAGCCGTGTTGGATGCGGCCGAGGAGGGCCGGGAAGGAGCCGCCGGCGTGGGCGAAGCAGAGGCGGAGGGTGGGGTATTTGGCGAGGACGCCGGCGGAGGTCAGGGCGAGGATCGAGAGGGCGGTTTCGCTGGGCCTGTGTGTGGGTTTGTGAGTTAGGGGAGTCATTTTTAGGCTCGCTGTGGGAGAGAGGGAGATCAGGAGTCGAAGAGAGGAAAAGCCTTACATGCCCACAAGCCATGCCCCCCAGTACCTGGTCCATCGTTTGGGATTTTCCGTCGATAGGGAATAACCCAAGGGATGGACGAAGATAGGCATATCAAGATCCTCACACGCCTGCCAAAACGGATAGAGCGTCTCGTCATCCAAGTTCATATCGCCAATGGTGGTTCCGATCTCCACGCCTTTCAGGCCCAAATCCTTTGCTCGCCGCAGTTCCGTGACACTCGCCTGCACATCCTGCAAGGGCAGGGTCGCCAACCCCACGAACCGTTGAGGATGCTTGCGGCAGACGTCGGCGATGTGATCGTTTAGGGCCCGTGCCAAAATCGTGACTGGCACAGCGGGTTCGTCGTAGAAGAACAAGATCGGTACCGTGCTCAGAACCTGTACGTCCACGCCCGCATCGTCCATCTCTCTCAGTCTCGTGTCGGGGTCGAAGCAATTGTCCTCGACGGTCCGGAAGAACTTACCACCCACGTACATGTCCACCTTGGATGGGTCCGTCGTATTGGGCTTCAATTCCATCCACGAGTCACTCGGGTCTTTACGAGGGTAAGCGGAGAGATCGGGTAACGACGAGGGCATGATATGTGTATGCATGTCGATTCTGTAGAGTGCAGAGGCATCACGGACCTGTGATAGACCTTCGGGCCTGGCACTGTGACATTGGGAACACTTATGACAGCAAGACATGTTTGATTGAATACGCAGAACAGTCACAATAAATCCAAGGCCGATGAACTGTTGGGCCTCTGGTCTTGGATTGAACGAAGCCTGGACAGACAAACTGTCGCATTACACATTTTGACCTTTCAATGAGACCCATACTCATGTTGATCTTAGTTGGGGACCTCACGCTTTGTCGACAGCGGGTGTGCACCGACAAGGAAAGCATCAGAAGCGGATCCGAACCGGCTCGTGTTGTAAGCGGCGCTTGTTCGCGACAATGGCAGTACTCATACATAGTACAGCTTTCGCCCACTTCCATGAGGCTGCGAAGTCCATCATCCAGCAAGGATGCTGCTGACGAACCCGATCAAAAGTGGTCGCTTGATCTCATAGCCCAGCCCCTGTCGCGCCATCCAGGACACGCATATTGGTCGGACAGTGACAAATTCGCGAGGGGATTAGCTGTCAAGCAGCAAAAAGCATCAGGAGGAGCATATCGGAGCAGACCAACCGTTGCCCGTGCAGCTTTTCTCCTATCTAATTCTCATTGAGACTTCCAAGTCTGTTCTGGCCACGGAAATAAAAGGTCGAGATTGGGAAAGTCCACTCGTCAGTTCCCATTGGCGGCAAGCTTCCGGTGGTTCCACCCGATAAGATAAGAGTCGCTTAGTCACTGTCACGGCAACTCTTCCGGGGTCTCCAGTCTCCAGTCTCGAGTAGAGACTCTAGTCACTGTTGGAAGAGACCCAGTCACGCTTGTCTAGTTCAGTATCAGTATCTTCCGGCTAGCAGGATATCAACAATGCCTGTAGATAGATTGCCATCTAGTCTCATCAGCTCTCTTCATTCGATTCGCTTCAACGGGTTATTCCTCGTTAAGATAAGACGCGATCGATACGACGGATAAGGTGGGAGTAATATACCTACTATATGATAACTATCATGCCTACCCCTGGACACCTTGAAAATCCCGCATCAACGATAGACTCTTGTCAGTGAAGACGTCGCCTTCCTTCCTCTTCACAGATCTTGGTCTCTCGCTGTCGCCAGAATGGATGTAATTCGACGCAACAAGGGGGCGTTCCTCGTCGCCATCATTGCCAACACTGGCTCCATGCTGTTCGGCTTTGATACAGGTGTCGCCGGCGCTGTCACGTCGTTGATGAGGTCAGTTACCATTCTGAACCAAGTTTTGCTATTGCTGAGACCACCGATAGCTTCCGACGGGATTTTAATTTGGCTAAAAGCCCGACCAAGGCGGCCTACTCATCGTCCAATATTGTAGCCTTGCTCAATGCCGGCGCTTTCTTTGGGTCTCTTCTACCATCGGTCGCTGGCAACAGAATCGGCCGTCGTCACATGCTTGCGCTTGCCGGCTTCCTTTTCATCATCGGTGGTATCCTCCAGACTGCTGCTCAAGCGCCATCTCTGTCGATGATCTACGGTGGTAGAGTCATTGCAGGTTTCGGCGTTGGCATCATCAGTAACACCACTCCGGTGTTTGTGGCCGAATGTTCGCCAAAGCACTTGCGTGGTCTAATGATGGCATTCTTTGAGATGTTCCTCGTCTCAGGCGGCATGATAGCGTACTGGACGACCTATGGATGTTCTTTGCACGTCTCAGCTACCTCTTCTCGCCAATGGAGAATTCCACTTTCGATCCAAATCATTCTTGCTGGTATCGTCACCATCGCATCCTGGTTTGCACCTGAATCTCCTAGGTGGCTTGCGCGCTGTGATCGGTGGGAAGATGCTCGTAAATCCTTGGCTACTCTCCGAAGTCTTCCCGAGTTCGACGAAGCTATCAACGTGGAGATGGCCGAGATCATGACTCAGATCGACGAAGAAATTGCCGCAACCAACGGCAGAAGCATAAAAGAGATGTTCACTGGCAAGAACCTCATTCGTCTTGGTTGGGGCCTTGGTGTTGCTGGCTTAGCAATGTGGACTGTAAGCTTAATCTTTGTCTGGACGGATATACATTCATCTAACAAGTTTCTCAGGGTCACAACAGCATCCTTTACTATGGACCAACAGTCTTCAGACAGATCGGCTTCACAGCTCAGGATGCCGCTCTCTTCGCATCTGGCATGATTACTGTGATCAAATTCGCTATCACAGCTCTCTTCGTTTTGGCAGGAATCTCAGTTTTCAAACGCAAGCACATATTCATTGTAGGAGCGTTCTTCATGGGTGTCTTTATGTTCGCTCTTGGTGGTACGTTGTCTACCAATCCTCCTCATCCAGGCAGCCAGCATTCTCCAGCTGGTAAGGGGATGATGGCGATTGTCTATTTGTTCATCGTTGCATATTCATGCTCATGGGGTCCTGTGTCATGGATCTATATGGGGGAGATATTTCCCACTCGCCTTCGTGATTGGGGTATGGGTCTCTGCGGTCTCATGACATGGGGCATGAATTACTGCGTCTCAAAGACTACGCCTATCATGGTTCTGAACATTGGATGGAAGACATGGATGATATTCGGAACCATGAATATGGTTGCCGTCATCTTTTCGTTCTTCATGCCAGAGACCAAGGATATCAGGTTGGAGGATATGGACGTCTTGTTTGGTGTTATAGATGAGGAAAGCCGAAGACATGATGTCGAGGATCATCTCGCAGCTATCGAGAAGCGAAATCAAGCAGCTCCGGAGGCGGCTGCAGTGAACGTGGAGCCCAAGGTGACCTGATGAGCACTCAATTGAGTAGAAAAAAGGCATGTCACGTACGGTGTGAGAGTATTGCGGTTAGAGAGTAGTTGGAAGTTCGTGGGTTTCCAATGAAAGATCTGACCTGAATTCTGATACCTCCTATCTTTGTTCCTTAATGTACCCAAGTAGCTTAAAATGCACCGTCCACGTTTGGTCAAATCCACAAATATGCATGACGGAGATATAGTAATTTCAGGGCCCTGATCTCTATTGAACCATCTTACACGACCGATCTATCGCCTGTTTCTAGCACTGTGTGAAAGAACGATCGATTATGCACTCGATAGTAGCGTCTATCTGTAGCATGGGTAGTTGAGCTAATCGCTCTGGGGCGGAAGCGCTCACTCGGCCAATCTCTACTACTTGGCCCTGCCTGATAATGGCTGACGGACGTATCCGAATCCTCATGAAGCCTTACAAATCTACACCGGCACATCTTCCAGCCCCACTTGTGGTGGAGCGGACCTAATCTCTCAGATAACGTCTCTTGGCCATTGCAGTAAACAAATCCACTCCTCCTGGGGATCTGCAACAGGCTCTCTCGTCCTCGACCCAGGCGAAGAAGATGCATAAAGAGCTCAGGACCACGCCAGGCCATAGTGTCAAAATGGAGATACCGATCAGAGACCTTCACTCGTCTCGTCATGTTGCTCCAACTGGTCGTTGTGCTATGCGTTGCACTCTCGAGTGCCCAGCAGGTCTACATCACCACATCGGGTCCAGTCCCGAGGCCGAGCTGCAAAGCAAGCGATGTTGCTCTCACTGAGCCTTCTTACTATATGAAGCCGTTCTCTTGGACACAGACCGAGACTGTGAGATATGCCACCTCGGTTCCTAAGCCAACGGTGACGTCAACCTATGCCCGGCCGTACCCAGAGTTGAGCCACTTCATAGCCAACATCTCCTCGACGACATGGGGTAGTTGGGATCGCAATGCAACGGTCAGGCCGACGGACATAGCTGATCCATACGGTCAGGCGGCATGGACAGCATTGTGGGAGAATGCCCATATTGTCAACTGGACGACGTCGACACAGCTGTATACCACAACTGTCAGTCCGACTCCCGTTGCAGCCAGCGAGCTTGTCTTGCCACCCCCAAATTACTATGGTCCGACCGACTGCTACAGGTTTCCCAAAAACTTCATGCTAGGTGTTGCGGGCTCGGCCATGCAGATAGAGGGTGCAACAGCGATGGAAGGGAAATCGCCAATGCAGCAAGAAAATGTCGGCCCGGAAAGTATGCATGTCGCCAATGAGAATTACTACCTGTACAAGCAAGACATCGAACGGATCGCAGCCATGGGCGTGAAATACTACTACTTCAGCATATCGTGGTCTCGGATTTTGCCATTTGCTTTACCTGGCACACCCATCAACATTCAGGGCATTCAACACTACGATGATCTCATCAATTTTGTAATTGAGAAGGGCATGGTCCCTGTTGCTGCAATGTGGCATCTGGATTCTCCTCTGTCTTTCTTCGCTGGGAATCTCAGCATGGTGAATTACGTCCCACCAAATGGCTTCGGTTTCCATAACGGTGGCTTTCAAAACGAGACGTTCGAAGATGCCTTCGTCAACTACGGGAAGATCCTCTTGACACATTACGCCGACCGCGTGCCGATCTGGTTTACCTACAACGAGCCTTTTCTGGATTCTGTCAACGGCAAGTCCATCTACACCGTCATCAAGTCCCACGCTCGTCTCGCACATTTCTACCGGGAGGAGCTCAACGCCACAGGCACGATTGCCCTGAAGTTCATTGATAATTTCGGCGTGCCTCTGGATCCCCACAACGAGACGTCGGTCGCGGCGGCGCAGTGGTACAACGACTTTCACCTCGGGGCCATTGCTAATCCGTTATACCTTGGCCTCGACTACCCAGAGAACTACAAGAAGACAATCGCCGACTACGTTCCCTTGACCGCGGAGGATCTCGCTTACATGAACAACACTGCCGACGTCTTCGGAATTGACCCATATACGATCAACGTAATCACCCCTGCAGTGGGCGGATTGGAAGCCTGTCTCAACAACGCCTCCAACCCATCATACCCAGGCTGTGTCTCAACCTCAACCCTAACCCAAACCGGCTGGGCCGTCGGCTACGGCGGCTTCGCCTGGGCACACAACACGCCCACCTACCTCCGCACCTACCTCTCCTACCTCTGGACCACCTACCACAAACCCATCATCGCCTCCGAATTCGGCTTCCCCATCCTCGGCGAAAGCACCGCCCCCCTGGCCAACCAACGCTTCGACACCTACCGCAGCGTCTACATGCTCAGCAACCTCAACGAGATGCTCAAAGCGATCTGGGAAGACGGCGTGAACGTGATTGGTGCGTTCGCGTGGAGTTTTGTCGATAATTGGGAGACGGGGAGTTATGCGCCACAGTTCGGGATGCAGCTCGTAAACCGGACGGATCAGACGAGGCAATATAAAAAGTCGTTTTTTGATTATGTGGACTTTTATGAGTCGAGGAAGATGTGATTGAATGGAAATCAAACTATCTACCTATATAGATTACGCAGGCAAGGCAGTCAGTGTCACTTTCAAAGTCGTAAAAAATATGCAGTATACCATAGACCAGAAAGAACTACCATCTCAGCCATACCAGGGCGTAGAATATATACCATCACAAGTACGTACCCTTGAAATCGAAAACCCGCCCATCCTATTCCCTACCTTCGAAAGATCGCCCCAGAACCAAAATCGGATTTTACTAAATAGTCCATAATTTTACCCATCATCTACCCACCTCCTTCTACTTTACCTCCTCCCTCGTACTTTTTACTCACTCATCAACGGAAGAGAACGCGATTCAGCAGTGTGGTTGGTCTGGGTCTGGGTCTGGATTCCCATCCGAAGTAAGCAACGCATCGATTCATCGATCGGAAGCGATCCGATCCAATCCAATTCAATCCAATCACCAAGCCAAGTCAAGCAGGAAGACGGCGGGTGGGTAACCGGTTTCTGTCCAAATCAACTTGACTCGGGGAGGTACGTAAGCTATCGTAGCGAAGGATAGGGAAATGGAGGGGAGGGGGGGTTATGTATGATGTGGTATTGGTAGAGTACCTAGGCTTATCGTTTTCTTTGACTGCCGAACATTCGGAATAGGACGGAGGATACCGTACTGTCTAGAAATCGTGCAAGGAACAACGTGAGTTAGATTTATTTCTTGATACTTATTAGTACCTACGGAGGAATATACAAACATATACACATGCTCTTTGTTTTGTTTGGTACTTTTATTTATCGCTCATAGTCGTCGCTGATTTCTTATCAGAAAAAAAAAGAAGAAAAGGACAAAAGGAACTTGGTTTATATTAACAGTCAAGAGCCAACTAACTCGAGGTCCTTGACCATGGCGATGGGGATGCCGTTGAATCTTCCGAAATGGTACGTTCATCATACATACATACATACCTCCTTGATTCGTGCTCTCTACGCAACAGAGGATTGATCTTCCTGCTGCAGGGTCGAACAGAATGCGGACAAGTTGAAGCCACCGATCAACAACTACTGCGTCTACCACCCGGCCAATCCGCTCACGGCGGGATTGACGGTCATGGTGGTCGGCGGACCGAATGCGCGGACGGATTATCATATCAATGAGTGCGTTTCAATCATGTGTTCTTCCTTTTTCTTGTTCGCATGCTATAAGACTCATACCTGACGACCTTCCCAGAACGCCGGAGTTCTTCTACCAGCATAAAGGCTCCATGCTGCTCAAAACGATCGACACGACCACCACGCCACACCGTTTCGTCGACATCGCCATCCACGAGAACTCCCTCTTCCTCCTCCCCGGAAACGTGCCGCACAATCCAGTCCGATTCGCGGATACCATCGGCGTGGTGCTCGAGCAGCCTCGACCAGCGGAGTCACTGGACAGATTGCGGTGGTACTGCAAGGGTTGCAAGGAAATCGTCCACGAGGCAGCGTTTCACTGCGATGATTTGGGGACGCAGGTGAAGGCGGGGGTGTTGGCTTTCGAGGCGGATCTGGATGCGAGGACGTGTAAGAAATGTGGGACGGTGAACGAGTCGAAGCCAGGGCCGGGTGATGTTGAGCAACCACCGAGATTTCCACCGGAGTAGATTCGGTTTGGGTACATGGGCTCCGAGGTGTATTGAGACTATACGATGCCGATGATGACTTTGACGAAGTCCATGTTCGACTCTAGGTTTGCTCTCTTCGGGTTGATTGATCACAATCGCTGAATGAGAGGTTTCTTTCAGATGTGCTCATGACTCTTATGAAGACACGGTCTATGAGAAGTCTCCAGACCTAGCTTGCTTTCTCGTAATTGTGTAGTACATATAAGACACCAGTTGAATGGATGTCGAACATGTCCTGGCTGAGTCGAGTGGGACGTCCCAAAAGCGGCGTCAAGAATTGGCAGTCTTATCGATAAGCACCAATCACTTAATCGCAAGTTTTCGTTTTCCTTCGCGTATGAAAGTGTCGTCGATTGAGATATTGTTCTCTCAATCCATATCACGAGCCAATGTTTGACTTGATTCTACATCCAAAGTCTCAAAGACGGTGCCAATAATCATATGAGACCCGAGTATATAATCTCTACGTACCATTCAACCCTCATCCATTTGTAACATCACCCACCTCGCTCTACTCTACGCACATATCACCACCATGACAGGCCCTCCGAACAAGCGTCAGAAGCGCGAGGCCTATCAAAAGGCTCAAGAAGCCGCTCTACAGTCCACAGTCACCGCTGATAAGAACGGGAGCAATGGCAAAGCGTCGTCAAAGAAGGTGGAATTGCCGAAGAAGAAATTTTATCGGCAGCGTGCTCATGCAAATCCATTCTCCGATCATGCACTTATCTAGTAAGTGGGCTTCACTTTCTCTGACTCAGTCCTTTTCGAGCTTTTGCGTTTTGAGGTATCTGCTGGTATTTGACGGGGAGATGGATGGTGGGTTGGTAAAGTACCCCTGTTGGATGGAGGACGGAAGACCTTGGGCTTGGCAGATTCTGGCACCTTACACGTCTGGCCAACATGGCCGGCTTTCAATGAAGCCTACCGTGTACTCCACGTTATGCTGGACCGTCAAATCCACAAGCTCTTTCTCTACCCTTACACGCTCGGTTCGGATGATTTGGCAACATCATGAATACCATACAGCCCGGCAGAGCAGTCTACAGGGATCTCTTTCCCTTACAGTCATGTCTTCATTCTATCTCACCTCTGATGGGATTCAAGCTGACATGTTTTCTCATATAGCCCTGATTCACCAGACAACATGGACTGGTCACTGCACTACCCTTATTTTACAGCGGACCTAGAAAACAGTTCAGAGGAGACCTTCTCAGACGTTCAACCACGATCCAAGAAACAGGTCGAGATTGCAGACATTGGATGTGGTTTTGGGGGATTACTTATAGCTCTCTCACCCGTGTTTCCGGATACATTGATGCTAGGAATGGAGCTTCGTAACCAGGTCCTTAGCTATGTAACCTCGCGTATCTCTGCCCTTCGGGCCCAAAACCTTCCGTCGCCAACATCTACCTCTGATACTCCACCACCATACTCAAACATCTCCGCTCTACGAACCAACAGCATGAAATTTCTGCCGCAGTATTTCCCCAAAGCATCTCTCAGCAAGATATTCTTATGCTTTCCAGATCCGCACTTCAAGCAACGGAAGCACAAGGCTAGAATCGTCTCGCGGAGTTTATGCGCAGAGTATGCCTACGTACTAAAGCGTGGGAGTGGCCTGGTGTACACTATTACCGATGTCGAAGAGCTTTCGCTATGGATGGCCAAATGCTTCGATGGTCCGAAGCGGAAGTTGGTTGTAGATGAGGGTCAAGAGGAAGATGAAGAGCAGGTGGAAGATGAGGAGGATGAAGGGGATGACATGGGTGCCGTAGCGGGGGTAGAAGAGCTGTTCGAGCGAGTACCGGAAGAAGAACTCGCCACAGATCCGTGTGTGCGCATCATGAGCGAAGAAACCGAGGAGGCTAAGAAAGTGACAAGGAATGGAGGCAAGAAATTCATCTATGTATGGAGAAGGAAAGACGATCCTGAGTGGCCGTAAATGTCTGGACCGGTCGGTCGCATTATAGATTCACTTCACTGCGGGTATCAGCATATTCACCAACATGTTCCGTTACTGCCCAGAAGATCTATTATCACAAGCCATAATCTGTAACATACATGATACCGTCCAAGCAAAGATTCATGAGCGACATTCCTCATTCCAGCCTATGACTTTCTTTCATCTCTTTACCCCCTCCCCCCACCTCAGCCACGAGCTGTACAACACTTATCATACCTACCTGATATAGACCTCCTCCACCATCTAAGCCTTGAATACACACAATCTAGATCTCTCATTTCCAATCCGGTTTCTGACAGCTTCTCCCCTCTTTCCCTCTTGATCCCACCGCTAAACCCAAGTCGGAAGAAAAGGCCGATTAACAACCCCTGTCTTCTCCGTCCTCTCTCGTCTCTCGTCTCTCTTCCCCCAATATATAATGATATATATTATATTAATCCCTGTCACTAAAATTCATCTCGCGTCTCACGATTTCCCTCAAACGAGGGCCCTCTCCCCCGCTTCTCTTTCTCTTCTTGATTAATGCGAGCGCAATTAATTAAGGTAA
The DNA here is from genome assembly GCA_003868215.1 of Pseudophaeomoniella oleicola. Classification (NCBI taxonomy): domain Eukaryota; kingdom Fungi; phylum Ascomycota; class Eurotiomycetes; order Phaeomoniellales; family Phaeomoniellaceae; genus Pseudophaeomoniella; species Pseudophaeomoniella oleicola. Next base: position 351,450 of record QWDQ01000013.1, on the reverse strand, counting down.
TAATATATGTGTACAATCGAGCCAGACGCAACCAATCGAAGGAGAGAGAAGAGATGAAATCGTCATGATTCAATAAAGTGGTAGGATATTGTTCTCGTTATGATTGATTGGTTACTTTGACTGTGCTGGTGGTGTTGGTGTGTACGTACGTATCTTGGGGTATAAGTCAACTCACTGCCCTGTCCTTCTTAACCAATTTGTTCGCCGCCGACACGGACAGCCACAGCTAATTACCATAAACCCATCTTTGCGATATGACCGATGACTTTTCTTTTCCATCGTGTGCTTTTTGATTTGAGATTATGAAGCTCTTCTTTTGTTGTTCACTGGGGTTTGCGGTTTAATTCTATTCAATTTGTAGAGAATCGTTTCGTTCGCTGTCGCTTTTTCCTCGGTCGAGTCTATACCGTACGCCAGCCAAGGTTACTGCTGGGAAGTTCTGGTGCTATTGGCCATTCGGACTGCTGACAGTGTCGGACTAAGGACACTGAGTGAAATATTCTTGAGATTGTCTTGTTCAAGCTGGGTTATGCGGTCTTGACAAAATCGCGCCTTTGATTCGGTTCTGTTCTGATCCCGAGGCTATTCATCATCCGAGATCACTGGTCGACGTTCGTCCTGCTGAAAGCGATGTGGTCGCTCGATCGGACCTTGCATGTGTTTGCACTGTTCGCGGTGCCACTAGTCATTGCGAGTAGCAGCAGCGATGACAACAACAATGCTGGCAATTTTACGATTATAGGTGGTCAAGTCTATACACCGGGGCTCGTGATCGTCGATGCACCGCAACCTTTCACACCGGAAGGAGGAGGTAAGCATCAGCTTTCTCTTCCAGTCTTCCTCATGTCTTTTCTGCTCACAACTTGTGCTCTCTCTAGATTTCCTCCAGATCGCCCTCGACATCACGGGCAACGGCCAACTCCCTTTCCCCAACAACCCCTCCTCATCCCCCACATTAATCCACAACATAACCATCTTCCTAACATCCTACACAACGAACCGCAACTTCACCATCTCCAACGCCTCAACCTCCGCCACCGCCTCTTCCCCTCTCACGGATATCCTCACCCAAGAACCCTCCAGCACGGTCAAACACGTCAACTGGCTCTGGCCATCCTGCCTCGTCGGCAACGGTCAACCTTCTTCTTCCTCTTCCTCATCCTCTCGCGGCTCCTACAACATTTCAATCCACCAATCCTTCCGCCTAAACTCCTCGGATTTCTACACCGTCTTCGACCTGCCCATCAGCGTCACCAACGAAATCCCCTCGGAACCATCAACCTCCTCTTCTGACAATCCATCGCCCGGTCCGACTGGTAGTCCCAGCAACTCACGCATCGACTGCGCACTGCTCGAGAACCAACTCCTCGACCCGTCGCTCATCGCGTCGAGCATCAATCCTCCACCGACGCAACCGTATCTCGGCGGTGGTGTTGTCACCAGCGGAAGTGGAAGTAGCAGCAGCAGCAGCAGTAGCGGTAGTGGAGGCAACGGTCTCGGAACCCCACCATCATCCTCTTCTTCTTCTTCTTCATCGTCACCATCTACCAGCAGTACCAGCAGTAACACGGGCACAAACGGCAACGGGATCAACAGCACTTCTTCCGCCTCCTCTTCTGTATCTCCTCCTTTCTCCCTTCGCTATCTTTCGTTCTCCTCATCATCTTTAAGTCTGATGTTGTTGTACTTCAGCACTACCACCGTCGTCGTATTCTGCAGCTGTGGTGGTGTCGTGTGATTTAGTAGTAGTCATTTAGTTAGTATTATTTGCACATTCTTTACGAATATCAATATCAATATCAATATATATATATCATTGTGTAATAATAACCGTCCGTCTTCCTCTCAGAGACCGTTTCTATTCCTGTTTTGGGGTCCTTCCTTTTTTTTCTTTCTTTGTTATTAAATTTTCAATGAATGGGAAGAGTTTTGCTTGGTGGTTGAGAAACAGAGAGAGAGAGAGAGAATCGCTTTTCAATTTTCCCTATCCATCGATCGCCCTTCTATTTCTATTTCTATAATCTATAATCTATAATCTATAATCTATAAATGCTCCTCCTCCTCCCTACCGCTTGCTTCAAATTTGCTTGAGAGAGCCAGTAGTGAAAAGTTGAGAAACCCGCTAACAAGAAATTGCTTTTCCGTTTCCATCTAAATCACATCTATCAAAATCTATAATCTATATATGCTCCACACCGCGGCAGAAAGAAATGTCTAGATTGTTAAAAACAGAAATTCAGACGTGCTGAATTATGATGAGACGGCGTAGAAAGTCTTTGGATAGCCAGGAGGGTTGTTGGGGCTTCGGTGGTGCTAGGGTGTGTGTAGGTGTAGGTGTGGGTGTGGGAGTAGGTACGGATACGGATGTGAGTGCGGCGGGTTTGTCGGTGGTGCTGGTTTCGTTGTTGTTGGCTGTTCGAGCAGATGGGTGGTGGATTACTACTACCCCAGGATGATGGTGATGGTTATGGTGTACTGTTGTTGGTAATTCCTGGCGCAGGCGAGCGATCTGTTCGATTTCGCCGACCTTCCATGTGCGCACCATCCACATACAAAGGCTTGCGGCGATGTACATGAACGCGGTGAAGATCTGGACATGCAGGAACACATTGTCGCTTCCCGGTCGGCGCAGTTCTAGAGCGATGACTTCGGCGAAAGTCGTGGGGAGAGTCATGCAGAGCCACGTCATGCTCAAGCCACCGGGAAGTTCGCGGATGCCGACGACTTCGGCCGTGACGGGGGCGACGACGCTCCAGAAGGTGCCGCAGACGGAGCCGCCGATGACGGCGAAAAAGGTGAGGAGACCCATGCTTTTGGCGGGGATCCAGAATACGATGCAGAATATGGCGCAGAGGAAGGTGGCGAAACTGCAGACGTTCAGGCGTCCGTATCGGTCGGATGCCAGTCCTGTGAGAGATCGACCGACCATCTGACCGGCGTTGAGTATGGCCCCGACTATGGAACCTTGCCGGGCCGAGAGGCCTATACTCTGTGCATAAGCAGGAAGTGAGAAGAGGATTACGATGTAACCCAGCATCGTGAAGAACGTCCAACCTTGGTGGAGAATGAATTCTGGCCTCTTGAGTAACTTCCAGTCGAAAGGTTTGATTTTGCTTCCAATAGCGGCATTTCGATCTCGTAGGATGTTTGAAGCAACTAAATTGCAGACGCACGACAAGATTCCGAGGAGTCTGTAGGCCCACGGCAGACCGTACTTGTCTATTATGGCTGAAGTGGCTAATGAGTACGCTAATCCACCAGCTCCGGAGCCGGATGCAGCAATGGCAGTCGCAAGACTTCGTCGCTTGGAGAACCACTGAGGTACGACACCGATGGACCCGACGAAAACGAAACCCATCCCAACGCCAAAGCACACTCCTTGTGTCAAGATCAACTGGTATTCTTGATGAGAGAACGAAGCTGTTATAAGCGACAAAGTCTGAAGGAAGATGCCGATGTGTAAACAGGTCCGGGTTCCAAACTTGAAGACAGTCCATGTGGCGACCGGAGCAATGAAGACTGCCATAGATATCGAAAGGCCTCCAACAAACGCGTACGCTAAGTACGAAGTACCTTTGAAATAATCGTGGGAGAGGTAGTAACTGAGGAAGACTCCATACGTCTATGATAGAGTCAGCAACAGCTCAAGCATGCAACTCCGCCTCTGCGCACTTCGGTTTCAGGGTTGTGGCCGCATTAGACCGCATCGCCAATGCTCTCAATGAGCAGCCGAGCTGATGTGACATTGCATTGATTCCCACTACCGACCGACATCGACATATACGCAGCTAAACCTAGTGGTGGAGAGGACGAAAAGAGATATTTGGAATGAAAGGTAATGCCAAGTAACAGGGCGTTGTCACTGAGCGAGGTTGGAAACCATAGAGAGGCCTACAGAGCAGGACATGATGACGGTAATGTCCAGTAGCTCGAGACCTAGAACTTGGGGAGGTGAACTGGAATTGGACAAACGTACCGCATTAACACCCCAGGTGTGGGCATTGATGAACCACGCGCACGCAACGCAAACCCAACCATATCCCCCATCTGGAGGTATGTCTGTTTTGGTCTTCTCGAGCTGTAAGGATTGTGTTTCTTCGCGATCAATCGCGGTCAATTTACGCTCCAACTCAAGACCCCCCATGCCGGCTGGCGGGAAATCATTGGATGGTATCACATTGTCCACTGGGCCTTCTTCAGCCATCATTTCTGCTATATCGTCGGCCATATTTTCTGAGGAAAATGTGTCGCCAGGACAATTGAACGTTCTCTCCGACGTTTAAGGCACCTAGGGTAGAGGGTCTTCCCTAAGTAGGAAGACATCATGAGGGGCATCGCCATCTAAAGTGAGTAATATCCCTTGTTTCTAAGCCAAGAACATAACCAAGATATCGAATTTCTTCTATCTTACTGTGGCTGTAACATCGAGTGGCCTGATATTCTAGAAAAGGTTGACGGTGGGGTTTCGGGCCGATCTGGTTAGGGGATCGATATACGCCGAAAGTTCCAATCAGTTATCAGCTCGTCAGGTAGGTAAAGGTACCTGAGTCCAACACCAATCAGGTAAATGAACGCGATCCATGGGCAAATCCTTTCCAACACAGCGGAAGATGGAGACGATGAAGATTATACATAGTAAGAAGCACCTCACGCGCTACTGTATCCAGGCTGGAAAACCTCACTAAGTTATTATCGATGGCGATGGCGATGGCGATGGCGGAAACATACTCGGAAGAAAAGTCACAGGCGGCGGTTATGATTGGTTCCCACTAAAGATGATGTGTGTGGCCCGGGAAAAGGGAAAAAGATACGGGGCACGGCGGTTGTTTGGGTGACAAGGCCGTTGTATACTCGCACGCCCAAAAAGGAAAAGTGTTTCGGGGTCAGACATCGTTACCTGTGCATCACTTGCACTTCATACCTAATTACCGCTTAACGTTGATAACAAACATCTGTACTACCTACACATGACCGTCTATGAGTAATGTTTGATGATATTTTTGCATTGCATATTATTATTGTTGGAAGTACGAACTGAGATCTTTCTATTCGGCCCATTTCGTACCCAGTTGCATCTCCGATAAACAACGTACGATTACGGCTTCACCGCCTCAGGCACAATGCTACACAAGACGCACAACAACAGAGACGTCCGGAGAAAGGTCTCACCACCTGGACCAACATTCATGACAGAGTCCCAAATGTGTGAGTATCCCTGTTTCTAAATCTCGAGCACTACTGCCTTTGGGGCCTCCTTCTGCCATAATGCTTACTCCAGACGCTTTTTCTAGCGGACTACCTAGCAAACTTGAGACAGAATCGACCAGCGCGGCCAGCTGGATCTCGCCCTCTGCCAACCAAATCAATTTCGACGCCAGTAGCATCTACCCAATCGTCCATCTCCAATGCAAACCTCTCGGAGGAACAACCTATTACAAATGTGTCTGTGACCGCACTGCCCCAAAGGGACGATGATGCCAGTCATTCACCACAGGAGTCTCTGCATAGGCGCGCACACTCAGAGATGCGATTTGGCTCGATAGGTTCTAGAAAAAGCATAGGACGACCTTTAGTTCAAGATCCTCCACCACAGAGCTACTCCATCCGTGGTCGTAAGGTTTCTCCAACTGCTGTCGTCCAACCGTTGGTTGATACTGGAAGCCAAAGTCAATATCGGGAGTCTGGTACTAGGTGGCTGGAGAGGCAAGAGGCACTGTCACTCAGAGATGCCCTTCAAGAGATGGACCTACGTGATGAAGAGACGCGCATACATGACGCAGCTAAGGATGAGGCAGCTGACTTAGTTTGGAAACATCAAAATCCCCGATCCTTGGAAGAGGAGAAAGCCGCAGCATACCGAAACCCAGATCTGCCAAGGAATCCGTTCAAGCAACATCTACAAAAGGGAGCGCACGCAAGGAGCCAGAGTCTCACCTACGGTGAACTAGCCAAACGGATCCCTCGTTCAACGTCTGAACGATCGGTATCTGACACTTCAGCGTCATCCACGGAAAGGCAGAGCACGGAAGTCAACAGCACTCGAAATACTGACAAGAAAGAAGCGGACGCAGCAACCGTTGAGGATCGAGCAGGAGTTGAAGAGGTAAGTCCAGAGGCAAGCAAAGAATCCCGTGACATATCAGCGACTCCACTACGACATGTGTCTGGAACTCCGAGAAATGCCAGCAGTGGTTCTACGAAGGGTTTATTTCGTAATCCTGATGATGAGATCTATGAAGATGCGCAGGGACCTCCGATCAAGACCAACAGTCCACATGTCCGTTTCCAGACAAATTCCCCATTGCAGGCTACTCAGCGAAATCCGCAGCTCCGTGGCTCAAGGCCTCTTCCTACCCCGTCAGAAAATGTACGAAAACGTTTCAACCCTTTCGAGATTCATCAGAATCCTCCTACTAAGTCAAGGGATGCTGCATATACCCAGAATGAGTCCTCTAAACCTGCCCCTCCCGTCGAAGTCAAGGTTGAGAACAGCAATACGAAGGATGGGCTGGAGATCAGAAGCGATGAGATCAGAGCTGCTACAAGCATGAGACTGAAGGACCGGAGCCCCAAGCTTCCGATCCCGACAGCAGTCAGCGATCGGCCGGGTCGCCCTATCGTGAGTTTTGATCCTGCATGGCAACCGAGCAAGCTTCCGGCCAAAGACAGTCCTCCCTCCAGCCGGGATAGTTCAACACCTTCCAATTTCAGAACTGTTCCCAATGTAACCGTGTCAAACGTCATTACGCCGACCATCAGTCTTCCTGATGAGGAATCCGGGCCTGCTGTACCAAGTATCGTCTTGCCGGGGGAGGGCAATCCGGCAGATAAGAGAGGCCCTGCGATTCCAAGCATAAGTCTTCCTTCAGATGATGTTCCGTCTAAGGTGCCTTCCATCAACGTCTCTGGGAAAAGCGCCGTCCCTGCCAAGCCTATCGCGACGTCATCTCGTCCTCTTCCTGACCCTGCCACTATCTCAAAGGAAAGCAAAAAGACGAGACTCCCTTGGTTGGATCGAGGTCCACCCTCGATTGCTCGCGGTGGTGTTCCCACAGCAACATGCGACACATGCTCCCTTCCAATTGCCGGAAGAGTTGTGACGGCAATGGGGTCGAAGAATCAATCGTCTCAGAGAGCTCGTTTCCATCCTGAATGCTTCAATTGCTTCCATTGCGGTACGAGCCTCGAGGCGGCTGAATTCTATCCTGAACCGGATGACAAGCGTACTGCGCGGCTTGAGAGGGAAGACCTCCGGGATGGTGATGAGGGAACGGCTCTGCGATTTTACTGCCATCTGGATTTCCACGAATTTTTCAGTCCTCGATGCAAGAATTGTAAGACGCCAATTGAAGGGGAAGTCATTGTCGCGGCCGGATCCGAGTGGCATGTCGGGCACTTCTTTTGCGCAGAATGCGGTGATGTATGTCTATCCCTTCCTCGTCAATGCAGCAGATACTGATGAAGGCTTTTTCTTACAGCCATTCAATTCTACGACTCCATTCGTGGAGAAGGACGGCTACGCGTGGTGCGTGGCTTGTCATACCCGGCGCACATCATCACGTTGTCGAGCGTGCAAGAAGCCAATTCTGGATGAGGTCACGATCACCGCTCTTGGGGGGCAGTGGCATCCTGATTGCTTTGTATGTCTCGAATGCAGTGGTGGCTTTGGCGACGAAGGCAGATTCTTCATTCGGGAGATTGAAATTCCATTGACGGAGAAGGAGAGAAGGAGGGGACTGAAGCCAAGAATGGAAGAACGTGCGGTATGCAGGGGTTGCGAAGAGCGAAGATTGAAGGCCTGAGTGAGGGTGGTACTGTTGACATTTTGCAGGATCGGAGAGGCATTGGAGTCGGGAGAGGAATCGCGTGCATTGACCATGGTGCATACATACATGCCTTCTGCAGGCGTTCAATAATTAATTACTGTATTGACCAGAAGAAGTATTTACGATTGCTTTCATTTTCGCTTAAACGTCTTTGTGTCCTGTGTCCTGTGTCGTATGTCTTCTGCAGTCCACCCGAGAGATGCGCATTCGGAGTTAGGCAAGAGTCAGTGATCGTCAGGAGATTTACTATGTGGTGCAGGCGTTTGATCCTTGTAGAATGCCGATGTCCCGTCCAATTACAACGACGTCGATGCCCACCATCGGTCAGGGTAAGCTAATTTACCTAAGATAAGGTAGGTAAGGTACCTAAGGCAGCAGGGTTCCAGTACAAATTACCTTATCCTGGATACGGACGACACGGGTCCGTAGTCAGCCACCAGGACGTGTACATGTTGTGTTGACAATAAAAATGAGACTAGAAGGTCCGGGCGGACGAGACGGATTGAATCAGGTAGGACGATGGCCACACAAGATAAGCAAAGCACGACGAAGCCGATTCAAGTGCATCCAGAAGTGACACGCACACACCGAGACTCACACATCTCAGCCGAAGGGAGGGTCGAGGTGTGCCCATCGGGGCCAGAATCTGATGGTGGGCGCCAGGGAAAGGTCGGCATTCCCATGGAACAGCTCAAGTGGATACTGCCCAGAGTAAGGGTACAGTAATCAGTAATCAGTAATACCGTACTGTACTACGTACATACGGTATGGATCCCGATCCAACACCGGCTGATCTGCCTTTTTCCTACTTTTTCATTGCAAAGGACATGGGAAGCTTACATCCGCGATGCCGCTGATTATGGATCCCCTTTTGGGGTCAATACACACAAGACATCTAACCGAAGTCCCGTGTGACACCGGCGATGCCCGGAGTGGTCATGCTTTGCTTTTTCTTTCTATTGCTGTTCCCGTGGTTTGCACTAGATTCACTTGATAAGAAATCAGGAGTCATCAGAGGGGAGGAACCAACTGCGTCTGTGAATTTTCTGTTCATTTTTGACTACTGCGCTTTTCCTTCACCCATCGGATACTTTCTTCAGCGACCATGTGAGGGCAAAGGGTGGGTGGGAATGGAAGGAAGGCAAGGAAAGGATGACCGAAAATAACGCGGGAATGATGGGAAGCGCAGCCCCGAAACCGTCGAGGCTAAATCAAGGAAATTACTACGTAGCATCTTCTTGGCCAGCCGGTTTACCCACAAATAGCGGAGGACAGACGGTCTCGCTTTTTCGTGGTGGCTCGACGTGGTCTTCTTTTCTTCTGATATGGTCGAGGTGGGATTTGCCAGTGTCGCTTTTCCTCGGGTAAGGGAGGCACCGAGCAAGCTGACTGGACTGACAGTAGGATGTGTAATTAGAGAAATTGGGCTGGTGATGGAGGGTTAACCGAAATACATACATACATATTTTTTCATTTACGGAGGGATCTAATTAGCTTCACTCGCCAAAGCACCGGGAACAAGCAGATCCTAGCAGGCTGAGAGTCTCTTTCAGGGATATGTGCATGGAAGGGCTTTACCGATCGAGGAAGGATCTCATCTATGCTGTACGGAACATCATTCCCCTCTTGCAGTTTGTACTTACTACGGTATGTATACAGTACATTGCGACTGCTACTACATACGTAGTACCTACCATAGTGGATTTTATCTTACGGCGAGATGGATTCTCGTTCAGCAATAGGCTTCCTTCGGCTTGTTCGACACCCCCTCAAGATCCGCCCAAGTGAACAGTCCTACAACCAATGGGCGTCATTGAAAAACCAATCAGTAAGTGAAGAAGCAGCCTCAAGTCTCCAAGTGATACTCGTCCGGTGAATCCAGTCAAACCCTGTAGAATTCTAAGACTAATAGACTTTCCTTTCTTTCCCCGGTTCTTGATGCATTACGGAAAAGATGCTTTCCATTCAAGCCGAAGCCTGTCACCCAACCTTGATTCCTTTTCTTACCTACAAGAGAATGATCCTCTCCACTAACGCTCGGTATAGTACCACTACAGTACCGTACGATCAAGTTACGATACGTCACGTACCCGCACTCTGGAAATCCGGCACCCGTCCCTTCTGACTTATAGGCGTTTGCGTATTGGTTCAGCTGCCGCAAGATCACCAGGCATCAAACAATACTCTGAGATGATCGTGGTAAAATCGGGTATACAGACGAGAAGAAACGGCCTGCATGGGGCATAGATTCAAGACTGGTTGGATTGAATGATCAGACACGTTTGCCTTGCCTTTCTGTCCCTCGTCTTTCCTTCGGTGTCCTATGTTCCTACTTCTCTTAGGTAAATACCTATACTTCCTAGGTAATCCTTCTTCGAATGAACCCCATCAATACAAGTAAGTTACCTTGAATACTCGGATCCACTGACCGTATCCCCCGTCCTTTTCCCTCAAACCTTTCCTTTCCTATTTCCTCCAGGCCAAAAAGAGCCCCCAAACGGAGAGCTTGTTGATTTACTACGTAGTACTATGCGGTACTACGTCGTACGGGACCTACGATGGGCCTTTGTAATTGGATGTAATACGCGATTCGCCCGAGAAGCGCCAAGCTTCACTATTGTCAACCCTCCTTTCCGTCCGAAAGTTCGTTCCGACAAACTCGAACTTCTCCCTCTTCCCGCCTTCTTTCCCACTCTCTCCCCCCCCCAAATCCACTTTCCTTTCCCTTCCCACGTTCCGTTCTATCTGGATCTGCTGTTGTGCATCTTCGACTTTTCACCTATCACCTCAGCTCAGCTCATCCCTTTCCTTTCCTTTCCATCAGGCAAAATCATCCATCACCGAGAAGAGTATAGTATAGAAGATTGCATTCGCGGATGACTCTCTCTATCTAGCTAGTGCTACTACCAGCGAACATGAGTGAACAGACCACACCACGGATGGAGGCCGACACAACGGCGAACCATCTTCATGAAATCAATAATAATAACCACCATCAAATGACTCCCGTCGCCGCTACGGCAGTTGCTGCTGGTGCTCTTACGCCCACCAGTGCTCCTCCGTCTGGTGACAAACCCAATAAACGCCAGAAAGTCGCCATCGCGTGTGACGTATGTCGGGCCAAGAAGGTCAAATGCGACTCGGTCCGTCCGATCTGTGGTCCATGTAGCAAGAGACAGCATGGAGCTCCCTGTGAGTATACCACTGTCACGCGGACCAGTCACGGTCCCACGAAAGGCTATGTCCACCATCTCGAATTGAAGCTTCGGGAACTGCAAGCTGGTCGGGACATAGATGATATCCTGGGCCGCAAAAAGGAGCCCATGTCGCTCACCAAGTCACCTCAGAGCGAAACGACGACGACGATACGGCCAAATCATGGGGCGTTCCCGTTACATGGAACCAACTGGGGAGGGCCCGGTTGGCAACAACAAAGATCGCCAGAGGACCATTCGAGGCAGTCTCTATCCGCTGGTCCGCCTTCCACCAATGGTTCTCGTGATCATCTTATCAATGGCTCAGGGACTCCAGACATGGCTGCCGAACGCCGTGTCATTGAACCTGAACGCCGTGTCATTGAACCTGAACGTCGTGTTGTTGAACCTGAACGTCGTGTCGTTGAACCTGAACGTCGTGTCGTTGAGCCTGACCGCCGAGTCGTTGAGCCTGAACCTCCAGCTGTTAATGGTCGTTCGAGTTCCATCGTACCACAGGTCAAAGAACAACCGGTTGAACCCGCCAACGATCATAGAGTTGCGGTGTCTCGGTCTCCACTAGTTGATCAACAGACGCCTACGACAGCAGTGATTCGGAAACGACCGAGAAGCGTGGACTACATCCTACCTTCGCGGAAGACAGCCGACGGTCTGATAGAGACCTACTGGGAGACAGCTCATGCATTATTTCCAATCATTGACTACGAAGCATTCAACGCTGCCTACCAGTCCATTTGGTCCGGTTCGCCGATAGAGAATGAATCGCAGATCATGTGTACCCTCAACATTCTTTTTGCTTTGGCATCTAGCTTCACCGATACCGTTGACATTCATCACCATGGTCAACATGCGGATGTTTTCTTCGATCGAGCTCAAGACCTCTTCGAAATGGATCTATGGAACGCGACCGGTCAATCACTCGAATCAGTTCAGTGTCTCTTGTTAATCTGCCAATACTTGCAGAGTCGGTCAGCGTCAAGGCAAGCGTGGGTATTCATAGGATTAGCTGTGTCAATGGCAGAGAGCTTATTCCTGCATATGACTACCGACAAAGTCTTGACTGAACGCCAGAAGATAACGCACCAGGTTGTATGGCATGGTTGTCTGTATATGAAACGGTGAGCAGCAGAGAGAACTTCCTCTTCAAATATGCCGCAAAAGCTAACAATTTGTCAGTATCCTCGCAATGCATGACAAGCGCCCATCCATGATTGACCCTCTGGCCGTCACTATGGTCAGCAAACCGTTCACGAGGAATCTACATGCTATTCGACCTGAAGAGGCGCATTTCTATTACTCGCTATCGATGAGCGAGATCTTGGATGAAATTCTTCTTCAAAATCACAAATTCCGCACTGTCTCCGACACTGATCCGGAGTCTCAAGAGACCATTTTTACCTCGATCACGAAGATTGATGCTCGACTTTTTGCATGGCGTAATTCCCTTCCTCAAGAATTGGTTCACCCACCATACCATCGCAGCGATCCGCGCACACGTCTTGTGAACAGCATTCGACTCCAGTACTGGAATGCGCGTATCCTTCTTTTCCGTCCGATCTTTGCGTCGTGGTGTCGCCTTCAAAGTAGCAATCAAGATCACACATATTCCGACTCATTTACATCGCATACCAGCCTCGCTTGCGCTACGCTATGTCTCCATAGTTCTCTCGACAACATCGAGTTCATCTACACTCGCCTTCCCTACTTCGAACCCCAAAATGCCTCATACACTGCCCCGCCAATCTCCAGTCCCTCTCAAACCCAGGGCAGCCTCGATCCATCTCACCCTCAACCTGCCGGCGCTCCTCCCGCTCCACTCAACGCTGCCCCCGTTGTCTACCCCCTTCCAGCGTGGTGGGACGTCGTGTCCTATCTCCACACATCCGCTCTCATCCTCCTCGCCGGCCGCCTTAACCGTACCCTCTGCCTCTCCGTCCCCAACGCAACGATTCAACACGCGTTCGAAACGACGATCAACTGCCTCCGCTGCTTCGCCAAATACGGCGGCTCCGTCCTCGCCGAACGCAGCTACCGCTGCCTCGAATCGCTCGCCGCCAAGACGGAGCGCGCGAGAATGGACCTCGAAATCGAGCAGCAGGATCAAGTCGGGGGAAGAAGCGTTGCGGGTCCTGGTGGCAGGTTGAATGAACTCGATCCGAGCGTGAAGGGACTAGAATGGGTTGAAGTTGGGGTTTATGAGTTGTGATTGCTTTTTTTTCCTTCTCTTGTCCGAGAATGCGATGGCAACGACTAGGACCAGGACGTGTACGGATCCAATGGACGAACGGACGGGACTAAAACGGAAATGGGAAATGGAAAGGTAATGAGAAATGGGAAATGGGAAATGGGAAGGGAAAAGGGCGCGCGCACAGCTACGCCCACAAACAAAGGAGGGGGGAGAGGGGAAAAAGGATTTCTGTTTGTACTATTTCATGGTTCATCGTCCTATCATCATCGTTCGCGTCGAAGGAAGGCCGTTGTTACTTGTGTGTTTTGTTTTGTTTTTGATTTTCGCTCATCTGTTTTTTTTTTATCTGACCTGTTCGTGTATGTGTCGTTGTTTCGGTTTCGGTTTCCGGCGAGGTGTATGTTTAAGTCAGTGTCAGGTTCAGTGTTAGTAGATCCAATGTGTGAGAGTGTGTTGTTGGTAGTAGTAGTAGTAGTAGTAGTAGTAGTTTAAAATATACTACTAATCTACCTAGCTACTTGACTACCTAACCTAGTAACCTAAGATAATATATAAGGTAGCTAAGCTACCTTAGCTGTTAACGTCGTTGGTGGTTGGGTCACGCGTGTAATGTACGTGGATTTCAAACATAAGGTAGAAAACAAACCAATTCAAGAATCTACGCGTAGTCTTCGATCTACCTATCTACCTATCTACCTCCTCCACACACACACACACGCAATCTTTTCCAAATCCCCAGACCGAAATCACGACTCCTCCAAAAGCACGACGATCCGAACTCTCCTCTTCCCGACCTCTCGGCTACCGATCCCGCCTTTCTCTTCCGAACTGACTCTGCACTTGACCTGTTGGAAGAGTTCGATTTGGAGAGCATTCCTAGGAGGTGTAGTGGTTTCGTCTGCTGCTGCTGCTGCTGCTGTTTCGGGGTGATCGGGGTGATGGTGATGGGTCTTTTCCCAGATTGTTAGTTTGTAGTTTTCGGGGTCGAGGTCTGAGGTGCGAGGGCGGGGAGGAGGTGTTGTACCAGTGGTGGTCGCGGTGAGGCCTTGTTCGGTGGGGGTACCGGGGAGTTGGAAGTCTTCGAGGCGGACGAGACCTTCGATGCCGAAGCGGGGGATAAAGACGACGGCTCCGTTGGAGAAGACGCGCATTACGTAGCCGTCTACTTCGACGCCGGCGGGTTTGTCTTTGGATTGGGCTTGGGATTGGGAGAGGGATTTCAATGCTTGGCCGACGTAGTACTCGATACTTGCTCTTCCAGCCATCTGAGCGTTTCGATGACGGAAATTGAGGTTTCGACATACGGCTTCGAGTTTGGATTTGTTTCGAAGGCCTGTGTCAACAATCTCGGATCCTTCACCTTCGTAGTTGATAGCGTAAGCTAATTGACGGTGAGCCAGTAGATCGCCGTAACGACGGATAGGACTAGTGAAGTGGGTGTAGATTTCCGAGGCAAGACCATAGTGTCTATATTCGGGTTCAGCATGACTGCCTGAGCAGAAATACTCGGCGGAAGTCATGCAGCGTGTCGCAAGAATACGTATGAGAGTATTGAAGAAGGGGTGTTCGGGATCGACGCAGCGATCAAGAGAATCAGCGAGAGCTTTAGAACTAGAGACGTCGAGTTCAAGTCCTCGTTTCCGTTTGAGCTGTTCTGCTAATTCGGCGAAATTGGTTGCTGGTGGAGTTGCATGTCGGCGAAGGAGAGCGGTCTGAGGAAAGACGGATTGGATCTTAGCGGCAACAGTTGTATTGGCCAAAAGCATGAATTCCTCGACGAGCGAGTTGGTTGAAAGAAGCGCTTTGGTCTTAACGTCTGTTAGTGGGTCTGACGTCTCATTGTCACCGGATTCGATTCGAACTTCTGGACTGGCGAGGTTGAGAGCTCCAGCATCCATACGTCTCTGGCGAAGTTTCTTCGAAAGCATCAACAGTGTACGAATACCGTTAGTCAGATCGTCATTCGCCGTCTTATCGTCTATTCTCAGTTGGGCTTGTTCGTAAGAAAATGCCTCTCGGGAGAAGATAACTGATTTTGTAAAGGACGCAGAAACAACCTCGGCATCAGGCGTGATCTCCCATAGTGTCGAGAACGCATAACGCTCAACATGTGGTTTCAGAGAGCATAAATCGGTGCCAAGAAGCATAGGCAACATGTCTATCCGTTTGTCAACAAGATAAACAGTTGTTCCCCGTGCGCTAGCTTCGAGGTCCATGGCATTATTTGGCTTGACGAAATGTGAAACGTCGGCGATGTGTACTCCAACCTCGTAGTTACCATTGGGAAGCGGCCGAGCATGTAGAGCATCATCAATGTCCTGGCATCCTGGAGGATCTATGGAACAGACCAATAGGTCTCTCAAATCCTTCCTCCCTACCCAGCCTTTGTCATCCTTGGAAACCGGTACCTTCCAATCGTGTCCTTCAGATGGCAAACAATCGAGGACGGTCTGTGGAAAAGGCCGATATTGCACATCCCATTCCAACAGTAGAGCCTCCGTCTCGGCTTCCTTGGTTTCCAGTTCTCCGAGTGACCGTACGTAATGACCAACGGGGTACCGTGTGTCTCTTTCCCACGAATCAATCGTGGCAAGAATCCTTTTTCCCACAAGCTCATCTGCTTGTCTTGTCCGTATCCTTATTTTCGGTATCCTTTTATCCATAGGCAACAGAAAGACTGCTTGAGCTCTTCTACCTTGCTTCGCGGAAGGTCCGATTGACGATGAATCCACTGTGCCAACGTACTGTCTCCAGTTCCGCTTGATGACTCCTACGACTTTCGCCGTTGGTTGAGCGTCCGTCTGCGACCCCTTTTGTGCTCTCCTTACGTCCTCGTAGAGTGCCTTTCGTTCTCTTTCAGTAACGACTGTGTCCTCTTCGTCTTCTTCCTCGGCGCCTTCATCTTTGTTGATCGTTCCTTCGTCAATAATCTTCGTTGATGGAGCTTTCCATTGCTCCTTCGGTAAGACTTCGACAACTACGGAATCCCCAGAGACGGATCGGTTACTGTTCTCCCTGCCTATTATGATGAGTGGCTTATCAAAGGAGGGAACACTGACGGTGCCCTCGAGGTAGTTGTAGGGCGAAACGTGGAATATGCCTTGATGTAAAGTGCCTGCTTTCAAGCCGGTCTGCAACTTGGACATTGAGTAATACTCGGGGTAAATCAAGTCGGCTGCTGGTCTGTTTCGCAGCTCCCCCGTCCTAGATTCCGAAATCATGTCAAGAAGTGTTTCCCCATCTTCCAGTCCAAGAACATAATCCTCCAGAGCTAAAGCAGTAACACTGTCGGACTTGCATTTCTCTAGATTTCCTCGATCGTTTGTGAGAACCACAATCGCAGGTCGCTTTTTACTAGGCAAATGCTCTTCATACCACTTTGCCGCTCGTCGTACAGCTCTGTCGTTTCTGTCGTTAATGGTCTCCCCCTCGTTTCGGCGAACGTAAGTTTCTACACGAAACTCGTTGAAGAAAAGGTAGAATCGCTTTTCCTCGCTTTTCAGTAGACCCAGTAACCGGTTGTAAAGAGGTAACGACCGCGCCCGCACTTCCTCAAGCACGGTCTGGAGAACTATGACATCGTAAAAGGCGCTGGGCTGTTCGAAAAGATCCATTGCAGAGATAAACGCATTGGTATCGGGTAGCAGATAGTGTCCACCGGGGAAAGCTTTCGTACCCGCAGGCTTACTCGACAAGACAAATTTCGGCACTGTTACATCTGGTCAGTGACGAAGCCTTATACATTCGAGCGCAACATACCATTGCCATTTGCGTCTGCTGCAGCGTTGGCCGTACACGTGGGACATAATTTGGACGAGCAAGGTACATCCTGTCTCAAGTACTGTTCCCTCACAATCTTCTGGACCTTTCCGCTCTTCGTAGATCTCACATATGTCTTGCTCGAGATATTGGCGCCATGAGGACCAGCTCCATGCGTCCGCTTCAAGCTCTTCATAATGGGTTCTGCAGTCAGGGATAATTTGCCGCTAGGGGTTACACCTGGAAACACCTGGTGTTACACACCAACGGAACTTCACCAGAGACGGATTTGTACTTTTGGACCCTCCTATACCCTCAACCTCGAGCCTTATGACAGTGACGTTGGTATCCTGCAAGCACAAGAATTTCGGCGCAAGCTCAATCGCCGCGGAGCAAATCTCACATATTGGGGGAAGGTCTGCCGGTAGTGGGGTTTATCGATGTGGGGAAATACACTCGGTGAGGCGTGGAAGTATACACAAACTACCAATGTAGTACAGCATCCCTTGACGATGAGTAGACTACAGTGCATACTACATGGCTCATATGAGAGTGGGTGTCGAAGACCATGAGATGGAGGGTCTCTCTAAGGCCATTCCTTCTTCTCATGGATGCTTTGATTCCTATCTAATAGTCTACTTCATCAACTCGCTGAGCAACAGTACTCGTTATATGCGCCTGTGCTTATTGACATTGAATTGTGTTATCGGACTAGATCAATCCAGATTCTAGTATACAGTCGGTCACATGTTAGCGTATTGATGCTTCACCGAGTTCTCAATGGATTTGTGTCGAGAGTCGTTAGCGCAGGTAAGACCGTCTCCCATGTCCAAATCAACCTTTCATTCCCCTTTGTTTCCAAAGAAACGACTTTTCGGGCTGTCAATGCATCTGCGAAGCTGCTCCTATGGCCCCTGCGATGGCTCTGTGACAGGTCATCGTGAGTCTTCAGGCAACGATGAAGAAATTGGTCTCTGTGCCGCACGCGAGCTTCGCTAAATGTTCTCGTTTTGCTCTTTGCAAGCATGAAATTGTGCTCCCATGTCCTCTAGAACCAATCTCCTTCTTTGAACTCTCTGCCTGCCTCCTTGGCACGCGCTCGTGGGTCCTCTCCAGTCTTATATGCTTCAGCCTTAGAGGCTTCCAACGAAGCCACCAAGTCATCACGCCTGTTACCAATCTCGACAGCTTCGGGGCTATCTGCTTTATCATCCTTCCGCAATGCGTCAAGTTCAGCGTCCGCCTGTTCTCTCTTCTTCAACGTATCCAGCCACTCTTGCAACTCATTTGGCCCCCCGAAACAGACTCCATAACCATCGCAATAGCATTCATTCATCGGTGGACAGTATTCCGACTGACCTGCAAAGAGGAATTGCCAGTTATATTCCAAGATTCGCCCAGATACTTCATCGCCCAAATCTGTGTGCAACAGCCAATCTCTTAATTGCTCGTACCTTGTCCGCGGATGTATCCGGATCCGCTCCCGGCTCACCGCAAACTGAGCGCAGCATGGCTGACTCAAGGCGGCCGGGGTCGGCGTATCCCCATGTAGTTGTCTCCACACCTCACTGGTCAAGAATTGTTCCTCGTACTTCTTCACCGAGTCCCATTCGCTCTCCGGTCGGTCAATGTGCAGCCAATCAGGACAGCCCGGATCATGATGGCATCGGGCATTCATATAGCCTTCCCTTGCAACTCTTGCGTCGCTTAGTCTCCCGATTTGCATGGCATTGCTGACACCGAGAAGAACGTTGTTATGCCACCCCATCAAATGAGGATGGAAGAACATGGTCGTATCCGACAGATCATCATAATGATCAATGATATAAGTCAGATAGACCATCGACTCTCTCCCTTTATTCTGAGGCACTTTGTTCTCCGCCTCCGGATCATCAACAACGTAGATCGTAGTGTTCACATTCAACGCCGCCGGATCAACCCAGTCCACGTTCTCCGAGCTCAACCTTCCCATGACCAGCATCCGCGTATACGGTTCTCCCGCAGGCTTCGCGAACCCTCGCGTGTAGTTCAACCGTATCGGAGGAATAGGATTGTCAGCAGGACCACCACCACCGTCTCGATCCTTGCCGTAGATATGCTCAAGATCCGCTGGCGACAGCTGGCTCAACAGCATCGCCTGCCGCCGGTACAAGAACAACACGACCGCACATATGACCAGATACGGGATCACCAATTTACGACGAGATCCCCGTAGCATCACGTCTTTCTCTCTCCTTCTCTTCTTCAGTTCTGAAATAACAAGCCAAATCCTCTCTCTCAACCAACACAACCCCCAGAAAAAGAAAAATTCCTCCTCAAATCACCATTCAGATTTCCAAAAAAATATATGAAGAAGAAAAATATATTATAAATTCCAACAACCGACAAACGACATCAATAACTACTAAGAATCAAGAAGAATCAATAATAACCAGAATGGTCTTTTTTCAACATCATATCACAACAATTCGTCATCTCCAGCCTGTCCCGTCCCGTCCGTCAATGAGTCAGTCCCGTCTGATTCAATTAGCGCCCCCAGATCAGATCAGACCATAAAGATCGGCGCCTCACCTAAGTAAGGATGGGTAAGGTAAGTTACAAAAGGTATCGTAACTTACCACCACCACCTCGAGCCACGTAACCACTTGATTAAATCCTCATATAATATATCAGATCACATCCAACCGCTGTCTTTCTGTCCCTACACAAGGTATATATATCATTATTATATGATAATGGGCCTGACCTGGAGTAATTAATTACCTTGATGATCCATAATATTCAATATTGCTAGGTGTAGGTATTTACTAATTACTGCTACAAATACAGTCTTTCCTCCCTCTTCTCTCTCTCTTGTTCAGCGCCAACCAACCGGTTTTATGTACAGTGGTGGTGGCTTTTAGTAACTACTAAGGATAAAAGGAATAGTCACTATGTACATAAAATATGTTACAATTGATGCGGGTACACACACCCCGTCCTCGGATCAATTCATCAACTCACTCACTCGTTGCCCAAACCAATGCCCCTCTTTCTGCCCTCGATGACAGCCAAAAGACATTTGCCCACACCCTCCAGGTCTCCGAGCAGTCCGACGTGACCCCTCTCGCTCTTGACCAAGCCATCCTTGACGAGCTTGTATCCGTCCGGTAACATGGCGGCCTTCGCGAGGACGACGCCATCGCCGGTCGCGAATGCGAGGTCGTCGTAGGCGTCAGAATGCTTGATCGCTTCTCTGGAAGCTACCCGAGCTCCGTAGACGGTCGGGACGGATTTCCCATAGAGCACTGCTGCCGGGGGATACACGTTGTTGGATTGGTGGTCCGCGTTGAAAGTACATGAAAGTTTGAAATCTAGCACCGAAGGGAGCGTCCGGCGTAGATACTCAAATGCTTCGTCGTGCGGGATAGTTACTCTCGTTGCGATAGAATTGGACGCGTTCTGGGCCGGATCGGATGAGGTTTGTGGGGGCGGGGAATTCATGTATGGCTCGAGCGCAACATTATTCACTTGCTTGAAGGGTGCTCCGATCGCTTCTTTCGTCCTTTGGGCTGAAGGCGTGGCCGATTTCGTCGTAGAGCTTTCCCGGGGTATTGCAGGGATCGCCGTTGACGCAAGCTTGGGAAGCGAGGCAATGCTGCTGGATACAGTATCGAGCAACCCCCTTCGATCTTGATCCCTATAAGGAGGCAACGGTGGCTTCAAACAGGGTGTCAGGCGATATTCTTCCCATGTATTTGCGTCGAAGAAATCCACGTCATATCTTTCCTTGGTCTTCCCGTTGAAGAAGCACATTCCGGTTTCTGGCATCAGCGCATAACTAGTCCGCAAAGTGAAGTTGACTTGCGCCGTCAGAACCCGCGAGCTAAACAGTACGTCGTCGCCGTTCCTCAATGGTCCAAGAATGTTTACACAGTGCTGTGGTACACCAGCGTAAATGACGCCAGCAAACAGATCGGGTCTTTTGTTAACAGCCGAGCGCACGATAAGGCCGCCTAAGCTATGCGCAATGACAAAAGCTCCTCGGTGATGTTTCGGCGTTTCGCTGTTGTTACACTGTAAGCCTTCCAAGTATTCTATGAATTTGCGGACCAGGCGATTGGGATTCAACCGCCAGTCATAGCCGTAGTCGTGCACCCGTAGCAGTCCTGTCCTTGCGTGGTGACATTTGCCGAGCTTTTTGAGGAGCCGCCTACAGATGTCGATTGGACCGACATGAGAGAGCGTACCAGAAGGAATAATCCTCTCCTCCATAGTCTCCTCGTCCTCGTCTGTAAGTCCCACCTCTAGGTCCACCTTACGCAGGTTAAGCCCGACTTTGACCGGAGCCCAGACCTGCATATGAGGCGGCTTGGCAGATCGAAGAATCGATCCACGATATCCGCCTAACACCACAACATCCCCAGTAAGATCGGTCATCGCATGGGTCAAGCTGGGATACGTGTTCCTATCGCTTGGTTGCCCTCCAAATGACCGCTCTTCTCGCGACAACTGATCTCCTGCATTCGTTGTGGGCTTTTCCGATCCTGCAGGATAGCTGGCAGGGACTTGTTGTGGCTGGCTACTGAATCCGCTATCAGGACGTCCGATGAAGGGGGGCTTGAATGAAGATAGGTCAACATTTGGTATTCTTGAGAGATTGCGGAAAGCTGAATCCTGAAAACTATCCTTGATAGCTTTGAGGCGACTGTTGACCTGCTCCTGCACATTCTCCCATCTAGCATAGTCATCCAGTGTAGATGTCTTCGACAGTTCCCTTCGCAAATACAACGAGTTGTCCGAGGTCGCACGCCTCAGGCTAGGTGTTTCGTCAGTCTCTCGGGTAATCTTCGGACCCAAAGGCGCATGCCCGGGTTGGTTCGCAGATATGGCGTTGAAGCCCTTGGGTGCTGTCGACGAGCGCTCTGAGGAAGGACGATGAGGGAGTTCATCGTCTCCGCCGGGTGCGTGAATGCGCTGGGATGGAGCACGCGGCAATGACCCCTGCCATGGTGAACGTCCACTAACCATGAAAGTATTGGATCTCCGAGGACGACCGTCTACGTCCTTCGAGCGCGGCCCAAAATTGAAGGAAGCAAAGCTCGGGCTCCTAGGTAGCGACAACGAAGGCATATCATTGAAGAGCTTCTTGAAGCTTTCCGTCACAGCCATCGCCCCCGAAGAAGATCGTCTCCTTCCAGCGGAAAGTGTATCTCTGAGAATAGAGCGAGTACTGTCAGACCTCGGCGGCTCCCTCCCATCCGGAATCTTCCCGAAAGAGACCTGTCTTGGTAGAGCGCCTGCGTTATGCCCAACCAGCGATGCTTCGTTCGCGACGCGTCTTCTCGGCTCAGTGACCTCATGATGGACATCATCCACGTTGACATCATCGTCATCAAGGCCAGGAGCGCCCCGAGAATCCTGTAGTACCTGAGACCTCTCCGCAGCAGGTGTCGTCGCAGACTTGTAATGAGACTGTGCGCGCCCAATGCTAACTCCTATGACGCTGTCTGCCTCTTCTCCCGCCAAACGCGGATCAGCGCCGCGCTGATCATCGTCGGAC
The DNA here is from genome assembly GCA_003868215.1 of Pseudophaeomoniella oleicola. NCBI lineage: Eukaryota > Fungi > Ascomycota > Eurotiomycetes > Phaeomoniellales > Phaeomoniellaceae > Pseudophaeomoniella > Pseudophaeomoniella oleicola. The sequence continues at coordinate 328,920 of QWDQ01000013.1, read as the reverse complement.
ACTTCTAGATCCGAATCTGCTCTTTGCAGAGATGCATTCGCTGCGAGAAACTGAGCGGCATTTCCAGTAGAGTCAACTGACGTGGAATCGTGACCCGCGGAGGAGGTGGTTGTGTCTAGCTCCATGTCTTGGACACGATGGGAGCATGATTACCGACGCTGCGAAATGCGCACCAGGGTAGAGGCGTTTGCACCAGACGCGAAGATGTACCAGATGCGATAGAAAGCCGAGAGACCTTTGGAGATTGTCCACACATTTTCCGAAAAAGAAGGTCAAAGAACAGCCTGCAAAATGTGGTCGTGGTAAGTGGAAAGCGGAGCAGCCATAGACCCGATATCTCGGTATCCTGTTGTCATGAAATAGGCCGCGAATCTTTCTTTCAGCACATGCCGTTTACGCCGGCCGATCGTTCCGAGCCGGCCAAGCTCCCAATTCAGGGACCATCGCCCATTCATCATCATTAATTAATTAATTAGCAATATTATTATCTCCGTAGTATTCCCTTTGCCTTTCCTTTGCTTCTAAGTGCGTACGTCAGATGTACTACGTAGTACACTTTGAGGTGATCTCTCTCGCTTATCTCAGGAACACATGTGATAATGTACAATCGCGTTTCGAGGTAATTAGCAGTTTACAAGCCAGATACGTCGTTGTATTGGCTGCCTAGCATGTACCATGCTACAAATGAGGGTGCACATGCAATTGGTTATGCAAATGAATCTCACATGGACTGATCAGATCGTAGACCCTTCATGTTACATTCAGGTCATCAAAGATGTATGTACATGGAAGACGTGTTTACTAACGGTCTCTATTGCAAAACCCAAGAGTTGCCTCGATCTCGGAGTCTAAAGGTTCCGCTTCCTGACAGACCCAATTTTTGTTCCATCGCTATGCACATAAACTCAGACAAGACAATCATAAGGAGAAAGGGTCGGAGGGGGCTCATCGGCGACGGTGAGACTTGTGTGCTAGAGGGGATGCGGCTGTAGAAGCATTCGTTTCCAGAGAACCACGGAGCCGGCCGTTTCTCATGGGCGTTTGTGTACAATATATACATATGTAGACAGGAGGTACATTCTGCTGGCCCAGCCCGACGCATTTCATGTGCAACCATTTGGAGCACGATTCACTAGCCATTCGTTAGAACAATATCTCCAGGACAGAGCGCTCTCAATACTCACCATTGGATCATGAAACGCCCAACTTGGTCTGCGGAGCTGCACACGCAACGCGTGCTTCCGCTGATCTGACTCTCTCGATCAGTGCTGGGCGTCGCAAGATCAGGATCGGTAATCGTCGTTGGTGAAATATTGGCATGTCCGTAGAAGTCATAGTCAGTGTGGCGTATGGGAGGGGACGAGCCGAAAGCTTGCAACTGCAAATTTGGTTGCGATCTACTTGGAGGAATTTGGCCTCCATACTTTCCTCGCGTCCGAATGACGGCTCGTAACGCTTCTTGCGCATCCCCAGACGAATCCTTGACCGGGCTATTCGTACGCTGCAGAGCCATCATATCTTCTGCTCGTCTCATTGGATGAACCATTGTTGACCTGTTGATACCTCTAGTCGAACTAGTCCTTGAGGACATATCCACGGAGTTTGAAGATTCGTAGGTGGACGAATACGAACTACTCTTCGAATGGGACCGTTCCGGCGCACGCAGGAAATTTGGGTTATGAAAGCTTTCATCGGTGGCCGAGAAAGCAAAGGAGATGTTCCTGCTCGGAGCAAATTCGACGTTTTCCGCGTCGAAAGAAAAGCTGCTCGTATCAGATGCACTATCATCCGTATGAGCGACGACCGGACGAGCGACCGTTTTAGCTCGGCCATCTTGGTCAACCGTTAGACAGAGAGATACTCGATTACGAGATGCTGGCCTCTCTATATCTGGTGATGCGTCCTGCAAAGGTCGTTTCAATGGCGAAGATCGGCCACCGCGTGGAATGCCCCTGACACCTGGCTCTTCAGGTATGGTGTCTGAGAACGAGATTTGACTATGATGATGAATATAATTATTATTGACGCCAACCCCACTGTGCGTATTGCTTCTCCTGATACCAGGCCGGACTTGTGGCGCGAGAGCAGAGGTGTCAATCTGTACAGGCGGTTTCATCCGCGAGGGAGGCAACTCATTTTTTGCTCGTCCTTTTCGTGAGCGTTCTTGCTTCTCTCGTTTTGACTCTTCAATTTGGTGATGATAGGCTTCTTGGCGATGGGTTGCTGGTAAAGTGACCGACTTCGGTACAGAACCGAACCGCCGAGCCGGCGAGCTCAGAAACATGGAAGGATCATCAGGACGAGAAGACGCCACACGCGGGGAAGCAGTGAAAGATGCATGAAATGCAGTAACATCGAAGGGCGACGGACTTGAGGTCCCTATGAAAGGGCTAGGTGTAGATGCGTTAAAGTCGAGAGGCTGCTGCAAAGAAGGGGCTGCTTGCGGCTGTATGGTTCGGGAAGTCGGTGGTGACTCTACAAACGAGTGGGCATTTGGAGTGGTAGAACTGAGGGGATCTCCAGAGAAGATAGCCATATCGTCATTCGAATCCCAGAACAGACGGTTCTGCATCTGCACCGGCGCTGTCATATGGCCGCTCATTGGATATTGAAAAAGATCAGGAGAGAATTGTAGGGTCGGGAAGAGCTGGGGGGACGCTTCTGTGAAACGGTTGGGCGTCTCTGGAGGACGCATGTTACCCGGTGTTGAGACATGCTGCCCATCTGCCATGGTCGATGACAGGGATATATTGGATCCTGTCTCTGCTGATCTCGTAGGGGGAGGCGTTTGCATATAGGCAGGACGTAGCCCTACCCTATTTGCTTCTCGGTGTTCGTATCCTGTGTCCGAGATAGTTTCTAGGCTTCTCGAGGACGACAGCTGGGGGTGGCTTAAATAATGACCGTGTGGGAGACGATGTACATGAGCCGCGGACTGTGCTCCGAAGATGATGTTTGGCGTTGTACCGGTTACTTGAGGATCGAGTATATATTTATTTCTGTGTTCCGGGACGTGATGCCCTTGTGTAACCGTCGCATATGCGCGGGGTGTTTCCCAGCCTGTGTCACCGTCTTCGAATGTAGGTGTTGTGAAGATGCTGCTGTCGAACTTGGCAGACTGGGGGGTCCTTATGGGGGTAAGAGGATGTTCGTTCACATATTCGAAACTGTAGAAGGTGCCATTTGGTCAGCAAGCGTCCTTCACCCCAGCATTGGGGACCCGGGTATAATAGCGGTACAATTGCACATACTGTTGCACGTCTGTAGACGGTTCCCAATTCATATCAATTCCGAACCCTGCACCACCCATCCAACGAGAGACCGCCAGAGATGAATCTCTCTTCCTCAATGAGTAGGATAAGAGATGTTTGATGGAGGGGTTGCCGTTTATAGGGTTGCGACACTTCGAGGGACATGAACAGGCACAAGACAATCAGGGACAGGGATGAGGTACCAGCAAGCTGGAACTTTATCGACGAGACCCCTTTCGACGTAGATTTCTATAAAAGTTATTCGAATCGTAAAAGTGGTCCAGACTATGACGAGTCAAATTGGTTGCATCTGTGAAGAATGTGGGAATGTAAACGGAGCGATCCCCAGTGAACAATCCGAGAATGAGAATTATCCCACGACCCTCATGTTGCTTTTTTGAAAAGGTTGAAAACGATGCTGAGGCCCTTTTTTTGCTTACAGGCGCCAACCTGTATTATCTGACGGTCAGGCTGCAGACGTAGTTCTGGTAGTGGCTGCAGGAGTCAGACGTTGGCCTACAGGCAGAACAAACCATCGTGTAAGAGCTGCAGGAATGCCCGAAACGTAGGGCGGCCCTGGTTACGATAGAGTAAACTGATTGGTACAGAGCGGGTCGTAGCGAAAGTGTTTGTACTAAGACCTTGCCAGACCCTATACTAAAGCTACTATGACTTCGACCCGGTATTTGGGGTGAGAAGGGGGTATCTTGTCTCCCGAACAAGGCACGGCATACCTTGAATGGTAGCCTGACTTCCCTTGTTCCATACGATATTATGTTACCGACTGGTTTGAACTTACCTTCCCAGCGAAGCCAGCGAGCCAGGTGGTTCAGCTCCATCGATATGTTCACCACTCACTTGCCAACATAGGGCAAAGGCACAAGGCGTATTCTCCACCAGTAACTCAACTAAGGAAGATCGCTAGACTTTCAGAGATACATACCCGACACTCACTCCAGCTCACCATGGGAATAACGTACCAAACGTTAGAAGAAATTCTAATGCAACCTGCAAGGTACAACAAGCCTCTGACTGGCTTTGTTCCTCGGCATCACGGCTGAAGACGATCGAATTCATTCGTTCGATCACCCTATGGCGTGATGCACAGCGTAGCTCGGTCGTCCCTCGTCTTTTGCCAATCCCTGGAAGAGTTGCCGTGCCGCGACGATATAGGAGACCAACACCGACACTCACCATTCTTTTCTTTTCTTTTCTTCTGGACTCAATCCTACTTCTCTTTAGCTGGGGATCACTTCGTACATAGGGACCAGAAGCAAGATATGTCCAATATGCAAGGACTACAGACCATTCGACCATGCTAGCCCATTTCCTGCATTGGATTGGCCCTTTAGTCGGAGATCGTAACCTCCACAATGATGGAGATAGATTCCCCCGAAGGTCCGCATTTACGACGTAGTACAGGACTACTATGTAAAGAGCCCGCATGATTTTCGTTAATACTTTCTTGCCTGGCGAGCTGGCCATTTTGTCAATGTGTCTTGCTGTACAGTCATCGCGGTTATGTACTAGGTAAGTACAGCCTGGAAGAGAGTGTCGTCCTCTGTGATCTTGTCTCAGACGCCTGAGGTACACCACGTCGTAAATGATGATACAGTATGTGCAATATTCCGTATAACTTATCGAGGAAGAAACGAAGACCCTTTTTCTAGTTGGCCCCCGAACCTCGTTCGAGCTCCATACAAAGACATTGTTGGATTCTTTGTTCAGGCTTGAAGGACTACCCGGCCGGAGGTAGCCAACGCCAGTAGAATACTACATCTAAGCTCACTTCGTTGTTGAACCCGAAGACAAGTTCCATACTTGTATCGAGCCAACCCCGCTGCAGGCCAGAATGAGAGCGGCTTGACTTTAGTCTCTAGGACTGTAAACCAGACCGCTTCCGTTTCTACATCACATCGCATGCAATACGTGCCCAATCACTGCAAGATGTGTCAAAACAATTAAGATTGTCTACAGCAAAACACTGATGCTGACGCATACGTCTATCTGTATGGCTGTATCGGACCGTAGTAGTTCCTCTGCAGAAATTTCTATTTGTAAAGTGACTGTATATCAATTAAGACAACAATCACAGCTCCGCAAAGTGGATGCTGCAGAAAAAAAAATTTGAAGCTTTTGAGAGACCGTGTATACGCCAGGTATAGTAATAATGACGGTGGACTGAAGGACGGTGTAACGGACGAAATGGCATTATATAAGGACAAGGTCTTTTCTCACCAGGACTGATAGTCTTTATTATGACTGAGATGATATCTGTGAACTAATTAAAATATCACGTCTGGATAAGTCTTCCGAGGGAGACAGCTCACCAGCAATTAAATGCTTGGCATTGAGATATTCATCTCTCTCTTCACTTTGTGGTACATACCTGGCCATCAAGTCATCGTTTTCGCTAAGGACATTCAAGAGCCAGTGAAGGTATCATGATCGAACTCTTAATATTCCTTTATAAGGTAAGCCAGGTACAAGATGCTATTTTCATCAATTTTTTGGTCGTATGATTAGGGAAAATATGACTTGCGAAAAGAGGTGTCATCTCCCACCCAATTTTTGATGACATCAATTCGACGTACGATGTCATGTCGTCAAAGCAGAACATTCAGTTACGTCTTCAACTATGAGGTACTGATGTACCTACCCTATATATTCACAAAACTTCCATATTCCTACCCCAATCTTCTTTTCCCATCTCCATTCGTACGAATTATCGATCTTGAATCTTTTGGAAGACTCGCACCGCAGGCGCTACCTTTAAATATCGGAAAAACACATCATCTTATATCTTCAATTACAAAAGATACAACATGGCATCCGACCCAAAGCAAGGCGGTGACCTCTTTGACATGGCTTCTCAGCCAAACACTGTGAAGATTCCTGGCGATGCTGGCAACATGAACACTATCCCATCCAAGCCACGACCAGATCAGATTGCTTCCGAGGCAGATCCTAATGATCTCGGTGGTTCAACACTAGATTCAGCAGCCACCAATGCAGGTGACATCCCGAGGGTACGTTTCTCCCTTCACATTTCCTATACACTCAGAATGCTGACGTTAAGCCTACAGTCAACGGGTGACAAGACCACCACCACCGAGGTACTAACAGGTACCGGTGATTCTCTACCGGCAACTGTCGATTCCAAGCGACTACACCCAACACCCGGCGGAATCATTGACGACCCTGCTTCGAAATCCCACCCGAGATACGAGAAGCACCACAAACAACAAAGTGACTTCGAAACCGGTGCCGCGGGCAGCCACCTTGTCGATAAGGATGTACCCGGCTTGGAAGGGCAAAGTGATGAGAGCGCCACAGATCGTGTGGAGCAAAAAGTGATCTAGAGTTAATATCGTTGATCTGGAATCAAAACGAGCATAGCTCATTCACATGTAACGGGCTTGCATCTGCACACACATACACACAGCTCCCACATGAGGAGACCAAACGCTGCAGACTCTCATGGAGCGAGCGAGCGGGATGGGGGCTCCTATTGTTGCGGCTACATCACGCAACGCTTAACTTACCCCCTCCCAATCTCACTATATGAAAAGCCTTATATAGATCACAAAATAATGAAAAACCTGTAAAATGTCAATTCAAAAGGACTTCCAAACTCTCCCTTTTCTTTTCTACAAATCTTCCCTTGCGATCTAATTAATAGACCGTTCTCCGATACGTACAATGTCCCATCCACCATCCTCTTCCCTCCCTCCTCACCTTTGTCTTAATCATCTTATATCACTACAAACCAAAATCCCCTGAAATCGAAACTCGGAATCGAATTCATATCACCTCCGTTCCCCCCTTTTTCCGACAGCCAGAACTTAAAACCCCTAACGTACCCAAGAAATCCCACGAGTTTACAAGATAAAAGTTTGAATTGATACATTAGGATTCAGTACATAATGTAACTATATGCATAAAAGAAGAAACAGAGATTAGTAGAATTCCTAAAAGCTCCCCTTCTGCCAATCCAAGAGAAGAGAAAAAAAAAAAGGGGGAAGAGAATCCGACGTGATGATTAATGATAAATATATACATGAATACATATAGTACATGACACCTGCTGTGTTATTATTATCCTTCTTGAAAAAAACGAATGATGAATTCAAAAAGGAAAATTCCAAATTGCCAGGTCCGCATCATACCGAGAACAAAAGACCAAGAACACCGGTTGAACGTCTCCTCCTTGAGGGTGAGTGGATGAATTACGTGGAGACAAGCGCGTAGAAAAAGAGCGGGGGAATGAGTTCATTATCGCATGTCTTTGCAAAAAGAGCAAAGAGTGAAAACAGGGGCGGAGGGTTCCAATGATGTACACTGTATCTTGATAAGACCAAGATCAGTAGAAAAGGATAAAAGGTCGGAATGGCGATGCTTGCCGTATTAATGACCGCTCTCTGTTTGGAGAATCGTCGCCCTACCACTGTGAGGGCTTCCCCCTGTACTGACGACACGCTCTCTCAAGCCTCGCAGGCTGTCACTGCTGTTTCCACCACTCTTCTTTCTTGAGCTCCTGGTAACCATCTGTCTCATCTCGTGTTCTTGTTCCTTTTCCTGACGAACCCGTTCCGCGAGAGACGGTGACTGGTTGTCTGTAGGAAGATTATTGGTGTAATCGAAGGCATCATCACTGTTTCTTGCGGGATCCTCGTTACCTGGGACAGCAATGGCTCCGACAGAAGACGGATTATTTGCAGCCAGATCCGCATCGTACTTCTTCTGAGCAGCAAGTTTAGCTCGCTCGTAGCGTTCTGTCACATCACCGCCATTCCAGCGCGTGCCCAGCCAGGAATCCCAGAAAGTGAAGTATGGTTGCGAGAAATTGGTCTTTATACCAAAGCTCTGGTGGTGAATGTCATGGTACGCGGCGTTGTTAGAGGTAATATGCTGGAAAGGATCCCAAGGTAGTGCGTAACCGCAATGATCATCAACCGTTTTGAATGTCGAGACAACGAAAAGAATCATACCCTGTCTCGTCGTCATACAAGTTAATAGGTACGCAATGCCAGTGCCCAGGGTGTCCAGAGCAAACCCTTCCAGGGGATGGTTGTACAGTGCTCCATAGGCATATGGAACATATAGCCGATGATGCCGAGAGTGGAACCAAGCGTAGAGGGTCTTGTTCATGTGCATCCAACGATGGAGCGTGTATTGCCACGTGTCAATAAAGATAATCGCGACAAAAAACTGAAGGACAGGGATCAGCAGATAGTAGATGGCCTTTCCAGTCCAGAGCTCCCACTGTGCAAAGGCAGGGACAAAGTTGATCTCGCCGGTCTCAGTGATAATGCTTTGCACTAGACCCGGATAGTGACCGCCGAGGAGAGGTCCTGCTAGCAATGGGTGCGTCTTTGCAAGAGAATTTCCAAAGGTCTTTGAATCTAACCCCACCAGAGATAAAATGCTAGGTATACCCTGCTGTAGCAATCGAAGCCTTTGCGCCCATACAGCGACATCATAATCCTCCTTGCCGTACGTCGGAATCGGGTCAAACCATGCCATTCCCAGACCGAAAATCGTTTGCACGACCTGTTGAAAGATGACATCTCTTGCAACTTCATATCTTGTCGCATGGTTTCTTTGCATTACTTCCGCGGGCGTATGAAGCCGGTATTGTGGCCAAGTATCATATACATCGATGTAATGGAAGAACATCGACATACCCCAGTAGGCAATGAGAGGGAGTGCCATCTGGAGGACATTGTCGGATATGCCGGGAACAAGTGAAGGTAAAGGTTGGAGGGTGTAAGATGGGAGAGGTGGTAGATCGGAGACGGTGGTAGTGGTATTCATCGTATCGATTATTGGAAGCTGCCGTTGACTATTGCCGTTCGATGGCTGCGCAGGGGCAATCGCCCACAGGTGTCGTGTCGCGCTGAGATTGAGATTAAGGAGCGTACATAGGTCTCGATCAATGATGATGCGGCAGACCCAAAAGGAATCAGGAGCAGAATATCGAGAAGGAGAGATATTAAACTTGAGAAGAGACAACGTGAATGTGAATAGCACGGAGGATTGGCAGACTTTCCTCCTGATGTCGCCTCTTTTATGAGAAAAGAACAGGAGATGAGAAAGTTAGGACCGTGGTAACACCGTTCAGCCTTTCCGGGAAATGCCTTGACAGAAACGGAGATTGGGCAACTAACGAGGGCTCCAAAATCTCGTGTCTAGGGGACCAGTACAGAGTAGAAAGCGGAGAGATTTACGGTAACGTACACGGTAAGTAATTTATTTCTTCCTTCTCCTTTCTACAGGTAATTATTTTCCTGTTCTGATCTGTTATCTGATTGATCTAATCTCTTGGCATATGATGGTAATTTTCCTCCTTTCTTTGATCTTGCCTTCCAGCACTCCGATATGAAAGGGCTTACTACGTATGATTTCAAGGTGGGTGATCCCCATGATTTATAGATATATGTACATGATATCTTCTTCACGTTGACATGAGCTTCTATACTATGTAGAAGCCTTGATCTTGTTGGTGGGGAGTGAAGACAGAAGATTATCTGCCTTATGAGGTACCTCACCGCACCTATCCTACTTCCCCTGGGGATCCTACCTCTAGGTGCATAGTATCTATGAATGAATTTCATCCCTCACATCACATGATGTACCCGTCTTCATCACCAATGACCTCACAATTAGCGTACTACCTGTGGTGCGTATACGAGCAGTCACTTCTGAAGAAAGTGTACAGTGATCCCCGTTCATAGTAGAGTGATAGGTCCAGGTCCGTCCTTGGCCTCGTTGTCTTGTGGTTTCCTTTTTCGCTTGGGGAGAGGAGGCAAATCAGACTCCCAGGGATTGGGCCAGATGCAAGTCGTCTCTTCTCTTAACTAAATTCTTCAATCCTGCCTAACCTAATTTCGCTCTTGGCCTTTCGTTGGCCCTTTTCCAATCAATTTCCCCACCAACGAATTCTCGACCTAAACGATCCCCTCCCCCATCTACAAGAAAAACTTCGATAACAAACACTTCACATCCCTTTTCCCATACAGTTCACTACTTTCCAGTCGTTGCTGCAAATCTTGTGCTGCTCATATCGCCAAGATGATTATTTACAGGGTACGTTACATGTTGCGCAATCGGCCTATGTCAACAGGCGCCGATCGCACCTCGCTATTGCCCCGCGCATCAATCACTAACAAAATATTTTGAACAGGACGTTATCTCGGGTGACGAGATCATCTCTGATACCTTCAAGCTTATCGACGGGGGCGATGGTCTCTGGGAAGTTGACTGCCGCATGATCAACAAGGGTGCCGAGAACTTCGTTCTTGAGGGCGCCAACCCCTCCGCTGAAGGTGAAGATGGCGATGAGGGCGGTGACGGTGATACTCAACGAGTGCTCGACATCGAGGACCAGTTCCGTTTGAACAAAATTGAGGGCAAACCCTCGAAGAAGGCCTATTCATCGGAGGTCAAGAGTACGTTCGCGCACGGTTTATCGTCAAAATCAATGGCTAACGGTTGAATAACAGAATTCTTGAAGAAGACCCTTGAGAAGCTCAAAGAGAAGGGTGCCTCAGAGGAACAGATCACGCAACTTCAGAAGACTGCCCCTGCTGCTCTCAAGAAGATCCTTGCCAACTACGACAACTACGATATGTACATGGGCGAATCTATGGAGGAAGATTCCATGTATGTCCTCGTCGACTACCGTGAGGATGGGGTCACTCCATATGCCGTCGTCTGGAAGTACGCCCTCGAGGAGTACAAGGTCTAAGCGAGGGGTTGAGAAAGATATCGGAAAAGGAGAATGGGATGATTGCATACAAATGGTCTTTGTTCGGAACATAGATCGAAGTCACCATTTCTCTAGCGCTTTTAACCAAAATCATGATTGTCACGTCCGCTACTTTCTTGTCCAAGGACTTCTCCTGATTGCATAGTAGTAAGATGCCATGGCTCAACGGTACACTTGGAAGCCGGACTGAGAACCCTCCCGAACCAGAGTTCCATTGTACGTGGGTAAGGACAAGATCTACAATCGAAGTGAGCTACGGCCGCATTTCGAATGATTTCGACTGTACTACTACGCACTGTCCCACTGAATGATGTTGGTGAAAGATCAGCGCAGAGCCATTTGTGTAGATTTCTGCCCATGGTATCTTATACAATTCGACGGCGTTAAACATGCCAACGACCGGCGACTCGATTGGTCGGGTCAGGACCGCTTGTCGGATGTCTTCCGCAGTAATTATAATATAACCTCTCTGTGTCTGGTCATATAAACAAAAGGGATTACAACTCAGAGTATTGAGAAAAGAGCAGTCCAGTTCGATGTTTTAATCATTTCGAGACACGACATTGCCTCGACTATCGTTTGCCTAATAGAACGACATCACGCGACAAAGTTGTTGTATTGTTTATCCGTCCGCGATCTACCGTTATCATGCTATCCGTTCTTCTCGACAAGCGATCCAGTCAAGCGCTATCTGGCCTATGAGGTTGCCAATCCTTGTTTTACTTCCTGGTTATGGTATCGAAATTACCTGAAGTCTGGCACATTTTACCCGTCTGGTACTTGACACTCTTGCGGGAGACGTCAATGCTGTCAATGTGATGGCCATCATGAGAAAATACATGATCTCCAACGTCTATATCGTTACTGTTCTTGCTACTCTAGGAGGGGTGATGCAAGGTTTCGATGTCACCAGCATGTCATCTATCATTGGCACTCCACAGGTAAGGGATTTGGCGGGTAAATGACTTGTAGAGCGATACCAATTGACGCCAAACTCTTAGTACAAGGCGTACTTCAACAACCCCGGCTCTGTCGAGCAAGGAGGTATCACCGCTAGCATGGCTGGCGGATCACTGCTTGGGTCTCTCTTGTCTACGGTGATCAGCGACCGCAGAGGACGTCGTGACACTCTATTCGTTGCATCTTGCTTTTGGATTGTCGGGTCAATCTTGATGTGCACTGTTCAAAACACAGCTATGCTGATCGGTTCTCGTGTCGTAAACGGTCTTGCAGTTGGAATGCTGTCTAGTCAAGCGTATGTTTGTCCAGATGCAACCAAGTTGCGATATTGAACAAGCACTTATACCTTGGCAGACCTGTCTATATTGCTGAGATCAGCCCTTCAAAGAGACGTGGCCGACTTCTCTCGATCCAGAACTGGATGATCACATGGGGGGTGAGCAAAATGCATGAAATTGATACTGGACTTCCGGTGTATTAACTCCCGCTTGGCCAGATTCTCGTCATGTATCTGATTACGTACGGCTGTTCGCATCTCCAAAACAATGCTTCTTTCCGCGTTCCCTGGGGATTGCAGATGGTGCCTGCCCTTGTTCTCATGTCAGCCGTGCCTTTCATGCCACGGTCACCTCGGTGGTTGGCAACTCAAGGCCGATGGGACGAAACTACAGAGGTTTTGGCCGGTTTACATTCCAGGGGCGACCATAATGATCCTTCTGTAGTCTTTGAACTTCATGAGATCAAGGAAAACATTGCGTAAGCTATTCATTAAAGATACATCGACTAACAAAGGTTCGCTAACACTCCATCGCACTGACAGCCTTGAAAGATCATATGGCAGTACCTCGTGGTCGGAGCTATTCAACAGGCGAAATATCATCCGCGTGCACACTGCCCTTTTCTCTCATCTCTGGGCCCAATGTAAGTATCTGACCTCGTTGGTTCAACCGTGAGGTCTGATCAGTCCAGATTCCGGTTTAAACGCATTAATGTATTACATCGTGTTCATCTTTCGGATGGCAGGTCTTTCAGACAAGGCCAGCCTAACCTCAGCCTTGGTCCAATACATCATCAATTGTTTCATGACTGTCCCGGCAATCCTCTTCAACGATCGCTTTCCGCGAAGGAAGGTCATGATGTTTGGCTCCTTGAGCATGGCCACTTTCCTGTCTATTACAGGAGCTCTGATGGCTGGTTACGGACATGCTGTCCCCGGCGGCGTCGACGGAGTCAAGACGGTCACATGGAAGGTCACCAGTCCAGAGGCATCAAAAGCTATCATTGCATGCTCTTATCTTTTTGTAGCGTGCTCCGCAGTCAGCTGGGGGTGGGTAATTCGTCTTTTCGTTGATCATTTTGATCGTACTGGTGCTAATGATCTGGATCCCAGACCTATCGCGTGGATCTATCCTCCAGAAGTGACACCCTTATATATTCGTGCCAAAGCGGTATCTGCAGCCACCGCGGTCAACTGGGCTGGAAACTTCTCCTTGACATTTTTCACACCCCCAGGATTTCAGCACATCCAATGGAAGGTATGTGTCGCTCTATCATGCCCAACTAGGATAGGCTGACCCATGTCTTCGACACAGTTATACTTCATATTCGCCACTTTCAATATGTGTGCCTTCTTCCACGTCTTCTTTCTATTCCAGGAAACAGTTGGCAGAACACTGGAGGAGGTAGACTATATCTTTGAAAACGAAAGTGTCTGGGCGTTCAGAGCTCACACCGGTGTCAGCAGCATAAGGAAAGATTACGAAAGGCTACGGTGCAATGATCCTGACGCGATCGTTGACATAGACCTGGAGGACGAAGTTGCAAGCCCAAGTCATCATGGGGTAGACTACTGAACCTATGAGGTCGTTGACTATATCAAAAAGTCGCTGGGCCTTGGCTGTTAAGAGTCGAGCCCCAGGTTATCTAGCATCGCGGGTCGCGGAAAACCCCAGCCTTTGGACGTCCTATGTCCTTTGTTCAGTATTACTCTCATCGTGTCAATATCGCATGCTTTTCAGGATCCGACGTTGTTTTCATTCATGGGTTCTTTGTTATGCATGTTTCGAGTAACAAAGCATGTCATCGCTATTCACACTACTTTGAACAATGGTATCGATCCTTGCATTGTTACCTGTGACTGCATTGTTACCGACTCCTGTTCCGTGTATAAAAGTGTATTCGCAACTGTCGGTTCTGTTCTGCTTTACATGATCGCGATCCTCACGATGGAAGATCCTACCATGTCCGAAGCGCACGTAAACACCGGCGCAAATGCATACAATGAATCGCGAACCATGGCGACCGAATTCCTAGGCCCTTGCTATCACGGCAGCTGTCGAATCGTCCCCCGCTTCTGTTCTTGTGGTCGATACATGGGTCTACTCCACGAGATCGCTGCTCAGTGTTATATTTGTCGTATGTACGGTGAGCAATGTGAGCCTTACCTGGAGGAAGAAAGCGTGACAGCACAAAATGCCTGTTACCGTTGTAGACCAAGGTGGTGGTGTTGCGAAGTTTGTGACTCGGGCAGAGCGAACGGGGAAAGGGGATGCGGGGGTGAGGAAGGAGAGGTGGTGGAAAATGGATTTCAGAGGTAAGGAAGCAGTTGAACAACTGTTGACTATTGTATGTTAGGTATAGTATGTATCGAGATCAAAAGGTGAGCTTTGAAGCAATTTGATATCTTTGTGATAATACCAAATCCAACCAACCTTCCACTATCCGGCGCCGAACCTCCATCATCTGCTGCATACATATTGTCCATAATATATTGTTTTTTTTTCAGAGTACCCTTCAACTCTGTGATTGGCCAACTACTATAACATACTTCCCATTTCAATCTCGGATATCAACCATTAGAGTGCAATAACATCCATCTGATCAGGCACCAGGTCGCCACCGTATCGTATCGCTCAGCGGCATGATACGTACGGGATCGTACAGGAAGCAGATGCTGTCATGAGCAGACGAAAGGTCTCTTATACATGCGCTTCACGATAGATACACCGTTGCAGTCGGTGTCCGAAGATGCATGTCCTTCGGATCCAGAGGTTGGCGAAAGGCTATATCCCAAGACGTCCTTCCACAAGAGAAGCTCATGTCTCCACTACTCCGCCGACTTCCGCATACTAACACGCTCACCGACACAAAGAATGACGACCTGTGCTGGCAAGAATTGTGCCCGTATTAGTGAGGGGGTTCCCTTAAGCACGCAATAGCCTTGGGAGCTCAGTCCAATCATCCATAGGGATGACTCTCTCAGCACATAGTAAGTCATTTCAGCCTCAGCAAACGATGAGGGTAGTTCCGACTCTCGGTCATTGTTGATCGTTTGCCTTTTGCTTGCTTGGGCACCTAGAAACTCCTCACAGAGGTAGAGCTCCCGTTTCATTTACAGTCACGCATAGCCTGCAAACATCGTTATTTCTTGAAGTATGGCGAACCACAAGAATATTCTGCTCATGATAGCAGATGACCTGGGTAAGGTCACGTCGTCCTATGGTGGAGATTGTCAGACTCCCCATTTGGACAGACTTGCTGCTACCGGTACTCGCTTTGACATGGCGTTCACGAGCACAGCATCTTGTAGTGGCAGCCGGTCGGTTATATATACTGGGTTACATACCCATGAGAACGGTACATGGGGTCTTGCCAACGACCGAAACCACTTCATGACATTCGAGCATGTTGAAACTGCTCCCAAGCTTTTGAATGATGCCGGGTACCTGACGGGCATAATTGGTAAAGTGCACGTAGGCCCGCCGAGTCAATACCCATGGCAAGTTCGCAATGAGAGCTGGACACGTGATGTTGGCTGGGTAGCTGACCGAGCTGATGCTTTCTTTTCGCAAGCAAACAGTGACGACAAGCCGTTCTTTCTGACAGTGGGTTTCGTCGACCCGCATCGTGACGGCGTATCGCGTGGTGGCTTTGGCAACAAAGATGACGGTTACGACCCTCGAATCCAGGACCGAAAGTACGATCCTGCCAGCCTCAAGGTCCCGGAATTCCTCCCCGATCTACCAGAGATTCGAGGTGAGCTGGCCGAATATTACCGCTCGATCAACCGCATGGACCAAGGAGTCGGCCTGATTCTGTCAGCGCTGGAAAGGAACAGATCCCTCGACAATACCCTCGTCATTTTCCTCTCCGACAATGGCCCCCCTTTCATCAACTCCAAGACCACCCTCTACGACGCCGGCGTCCGTCTTCCGTTCATCGTCCGCCACCCAGGCTCTAAGCCCAATACTCAAAATCCCAACATGATCTCGTATATAGACATCGTGCCCACGATCCTTGACTACGCCGGCCAGAAACCCAACCCGGACAGCCCCCGACGTGGCCGGTCTATCCTCCCCATCCTCGAAACGACAACGGAACTACCCGACTGGTCCCTGGTCTTCGGCTCGCACACGCTCCATGAAATCACAAACTACTGGCCGACCCGCTTCATCCGCACGCGCCGCTATAAATACCACCGCAACCTAACCTGGCAACTCCCGTTCCCTTTCGCTACCGACCTCTACATGTCTCTGACCTGGGAAGCGATCCGCAACTCACGACGACCCACACCAACAGCCTCATCTTTCTCTTCAACCTCAAATCCAGCCTCCACCTCCACATCCACCACCGGCCCCTCTCCAATCGACATGGACGGCTCCCCCATCATGATCGGCCCCCGCCCCCTAACATCCTACCTGCACCGCCCGCCCGAAGAACTCTACGACCTCGACCTCGACCCGTCCGAAACCCACAACCTCGCCACCGCCACCGATGTACCCGCATCCCCGCTCCTGCGTTCCCTCCGCCACCGCCTCGAGACCTGGCAACTCGCGACCGGCGATCGCTTCTTGTTCCGCGACGGCGTCAGCGTGCCGCAGTGCATGGAGTATGACAGAACTGGCGACGAGCAGCCCATTCGCATCCCGGATCGGTGGGATCTGGATACGGAGAGGCCGGGGAATCGGGAGGGGGATGTTGAGGGCGTGGTCGGGTTTGGGGACGGGGGGGAGGTGAGGAGTTTGTTATATTGATGTTGGAAGTTTTTGGGGGGAGAAGTAATCTCTTTTGGGATGTCAAAAAAAAAAAAGCGTTACTATTTTAACACACCTCCTCTCTCTATATAGAATAAGTACAAAATCTGATCATTCTACAAGAAGAGTTCAACCTCAACCTCAACTTCAACAGCAGCAGCAGTATAGACATCCTAACCCCGTCTTATCTATACCCATCCCATCCCACTCCAGTCCTTACTATCCCGCACTCAAAGACTATGAAGCAGCAGCAGCAGCAACACGTATTTTCGGCGCAACAGCATTATCCGCACACGAGAAACTTCCTCCACCGAGGTGATCTCGATTGTTGATCGCGATGGATTTCCCGCTTGCGTAGAGGCCGATGATACACTATTTGATGATGGAAATTGGTTAGTTGGGAAATAAGTGCAGATGGATGTGGGATTGGAAAGAAGGGGGGGGGAGGGGGAAGGGACTGAGGATGGGATTGTAGCTTCTTACAACGCATAAACCGATGATGATGTTGAGTAAGTTCACAAAAGATAGGAATAGCTTGGACCAAGTTTTAGACCAGCGCTTATCGTTACTATTGAGGTGGAACCAGAAAATGCCGCTCAGACCGAAAGTGAACCAGCTCGCGAACAGCGCGCTCGTGAGACCGAGCAGGTCGTTGAACACGGGTACGCCCTCGGCGATGATCCAAGCGACAACCCAGAAGGTGGCGCAGATGGCGGCCCAGTACGCGTACGCGCGGCGGGTGCGTTGGTGCATGATGTTGTGGGGACTGTTGCGAAAGAGGCGCACGTAGATGTACTTGACGGCGACGTGGCCGTTGACGACGCCGGCGATCACGATGGTCGGCATGGCGATGCCGTATGCGACGCGGCGGACCGTGTGGCCGGTCGAGTCGAGGGCGGGAGAGGCGACGGAGGAGCCGGCGTAGTGGTAGACGACGGCGGCGGAGATGAGATACATGCTGATGTCGGAGACCTGGAGCAGGCATAGCGCTTTCGGGAAGTCTTTGGGCTGCTTGAGTTCGGAGATGAAGCTGAAGAACGCGACGTGGCCGGCGTAGGCGAAGACGATGTTTGCGACTGCGAGGAATGCTTCGTGGAAGGGCGGGTTCGGAGCCCACAGGTGAACGGTTCCTTGCGATGGCTTGGTGATCGAAACACCGATCATGGTGATCATGACGGCGCCGATGATGCTGACGAAACTCGCAATAGACCAATAGGACAGGTTCTTCAAAGTCCGCGGCAGGGTAAACAACAGTGAAAGAATCATGCCGACAAACGTGAAGACGACGGTACAAGTCGCATGTCCCGTGATCGCATTCATCATGATACCGAATGTCAGGATGTGCGATCCCATGATGAAGATGAAGAAGAGCACCTGTCCGACGCCTAAGATCTCGCGACCAATTGGCCCTGCTATTACCTCCCCGGCATCTGCCATACTGTGCACGTGCGGATATTGCAGCTTGAACTGTCCGATCACATAACCCGAATACGTCGCCATGGCGCCGAGTCCAACGATGCAGACCAGGCCAGGAACGAGCCCGAGCACAGATAGAACAGAGGGCAGCGAAAGGATGCCGAGTGAGACTGTTTCTGCGATCATCACCATGCCAGCCTGCCTAGTTAAACAGTGTCAGTGAAAGTTAGAGATATCCGACAGCCTGCCAAACGTACCACCATGCCAGCGTCTTGTATTGGACGCCGCCTTTCCGCTCGTCTGCAAATGGATCATGTTTTCCTCTGAAACCGCCATCCCCTTCGATTGAAACCATCCCTCCCTCAACGTCAGACGAAGCTCGTCTCTCCTCATCCTTTTCCGTGGTTGCAGCTTTGCCGGTGTTCCCTGAGCCATCGACAGCAGCAACAGCACAGTTGGGGTTCTCCACTACCGAAGTGCTCTGCGAGGAGCCGGAGCGTCCTGCGTCCTCGACGACGCTTGCCATCACAACGCTCTGCGCTTCGCAAGTCCCTACCCACACTAGTTGAACTGTTATAGATGAATGTCTGAAGCACGTAAAACAATTGGCCAGCCACTGAGTACCGATGAAAACTACCGGATGAGACTTCCGGTATCCTTGATATCCCAGAAACACATAGAGAAAGCTATGAGATCGATGGAGGGAAAGTAAAACAAAAGAAACTCGATAGCTCCAATTCGAGCGCGCAGAGCAGTCTTTAACTGTACGTCTCGAAAGCTTGCGACATGATCTGACGAGCAGCGACAACGGCAATTCTGAGATTCGAAGCTGATCATTGATAAGTAGAGGACGTAAGGTTTCGCAAGTATGAACCTTCATACAGAGAAAGACACAACAGGCATTGAAAGAGCGCCTAGCTGAAGTATATCGCCGAAGGGCCAGAGGTTGATAAGAAGCTTGACAATATTTCATATTGGAAGAATCTCGGCGCAAGGCCTGTTTATCTCACAAGAGATAGGTTGTCCTGGTGGGTTGAAACTTTCTGTGTGCGCAACAAAGTGTAAACGGCGACCACTCTGGAGGCAAGACGAAAAAGAAGTCCATGCCAGGTACACTCAAAACTGCTATTACATGTGACAATTCGCCAGTCCCAATGCAGGCCGCCCGTATGCGAACTAGACCATCTCTATCCGGAAATCTATCCAAAGAATACTTACAAAAGGGTAAAACCCTGTCAAAAGCAAAAGGCACCATAGTTCCCTATTTATTGGCTTGAGAGTCAGACCCTACCACTGGGTTGTGGCCTGGCTCAACCTTCGAATCACTCTCAAGCAAATCGGCCGGATGATCTGTGAAGTGTTAGCAGGAATACATGATGAAGCGCGACCAATCCATACCGTGTCTCAGATACAGCTTTTTCTCGTCGTCACTGAAGACAGCAGCCTTGCCACTCTCAACGTCCTTTCGTGAGATGGTCAACTTGGATTTCGGTAAGCCCATAGAGGCCAAAAATGCAACGCTGTCCCACCACTCCAGTTCCTTTCGTTTGTTGTCCCAATGGAGCTCCTCGGCCATCAGATCAATCACGTTCGGTAACGCTTCCAAAGCACCTTGGGCGTTCAGGAAGGAAAGTCGTGTTCTCCGTGCGATGACGTCAACAGCTGTCTGAGCATACTCATGCCTTACCGCATATCTAACCTCTCCATCGATGAATGGATAGAGTGGTGATATTCTAACTCCCCTGGCTGGGAAGCGCTTCTCTGTAGGGGCCGCAAGAGCCGCGACTGTCCAAGCGCGATCTCCATATGATTCTGTCAGATGCTTGGCGACGTCCGTCTCGATACCGAAATGCTGAATCAGGTTGATGAAAAGCGTTTTGGAGTAACCATGCGCACCAATGAGACGGACTTGATGAGTTTGACAATTGCCATCAAGAGGTGCAGCATCATCGATCATTTCGGTTCCACTGACCCTTGGGGCATGGATGATTGGCTTTGGGTTAAGTTGGAATCGCTTGATGGCTTCATCAACTGCATCTTCCGCCATTTGACGATAAGTAGTCCATTTGCCACCGGCGCATGTGAGAAGGCCAGAGTCGGAGACAGTCACCAGATGATTTCGTACTAAAGACTCCGTATTCTTCGCGTTTGGATCCTTGACCAGCGGACGAATACCAGACCACGCGGCAAGGACATCACCTCTACGGACGTTGATATCCGGACCCAAGTAATGACGAATTTCGTTCAGAATCCAGTCAATTTCATCATCGCCAGGAATCGGTTGCTGAGTGATCGTTGTTGGAGCATCAGTCGTCCCAGCGATTGTGTTTCCTTGCCATGGGAGGAAGAAGATGACACGTCCGTCGGATGTCTGTGGGTCAATGAGACCCATCGTGGTAGGGCTGTAGTAACCAGGGAGGACGACATGCACGCCTGAGCTAGGTGCGACAATTTCTTGAATGGCCTGATCATCAAGCTTCCGGATCGAGTCTGTGAATGGACCAGTTGCATTGATGACACCTTTTGCCCGAATGGTGAATGTATCATTGTCATTGCCGTTCTTGCTGCTGACCATGTTCTTAACGACTGCGCCATTGAGCTTACCACTGTCATCCTTGGTAAGTTGTACGACATCCAGATGGTTGGCAACGCTTGCGCCATAAAGCGCAGCAGTCATAGCGAGCGATACGTTCATGCGAGAGTCGTTGTGAGCTCCGTCGTAGTAGACCAGAGCACCAAACAAATCGTCTTTCTTCAGCATGGGGAATGCATCAAGAGCTTTAGTTCTGGTCAAGAAGTATGAAGTTTCGATCCCCTCAGAGCCAGCCAAGAAGTCGTAGAACTTCGTTCCAGCCCAAAAATAAGGTGCCTGCCACCACTTTTGCAACGGAATCATGATCGGCAGCCAGCTTGATAGATGGGGCGCTGTATCGAGGAAATACTTTCGCTCTCGCAAGGCCTCCACGACCAGCTTGTACTGATTGTAGTCGAGCTCCCAAACGGCCTTTTCCAGATACCGTACACCACCATGGACCAGCTTTGTGCTCTTACTACTTGTCCCAGCGGCGAAGTCATCCCTTTCAACCAAGGCGACTTTCAGGCCTCTCGTTACAGCATCGAGCGCAATGCCGGAACCTGTGGCACCAGCACCGATGACCAACAAATCGTATGGCTCTTCCGACTGTGCTGCGGCTGCGTCCGCCTTTGTAGAGAATCTGTCGAGAGTACCAGAGACGGCCGAAGCTACGGAACCCTTTCCAGTTGGTGGATTCGAAGCGCAACTTCGTCGAAGGTCTTCTAATTGTTCATCCCGTGACTTGACTCTTGGGAATTGGGGTGGAAAGGTCGTCGGAGGCGGAACTGCAGCACCTTCAGAGCCAGGAATATTTCTAGGGCGATACGCGTAGTAGAGGCCACCGCCTAGTGCACCAGCGGCGAGCGTGGTGTAAAGGACTGGACGCACAATCCTGCGGGATGCCATGTTGCTTTGACTGAGAACCTACACGGGAACAGCAAAGAATAAAAGATATATAGGAAAGGAGAATCGCAATCCCCGGTCGGCGACACTCTCTAGACAGCCAAATTAAAGATCCAGGCAATCATTTGAGATGTGCCTGTTGCTGTCCTTGCTGAATGAACAGATTGCCCCCTTGACAAGAAGTATCTGAGACCAAAAGAAATGTTTTATTAAGATAATCAGGATGAAAACATGTTGAAGATTTTCTCTGTCGAGCGCCCGGCACTGAAAGACCGAACTGCATTGGCTCGTTGGGATCGATGCAAGTATGCCGTCACACATCAAAGTCTGACGCGGCTTTCCGCGAATCATAGTTTGGCCGAAGTAGAAGAAGTGGATGGCCCCCATTATCTTAACTAAAAACGACGGGGCCATCGTGCCCGGTAAAGATCATCTCGCTGTCGAGAACCCCGTGGATATTTCTCCCCCATACCTACCCCATATTCAGGAGATGAGTATGTTTCTAGTACGGTACACGTCTGACTTCTCGTAATCAAATCTCTACTTCGACAGGCTACCTACATATGAAATGTCTAGAGACGAGACCGGTGATGAAGCCCAGTCCTCGAGTGCCTGATTTGGGAAGGGATCGTGATGAGAATGACCTCCTTGTCAGCATCATAAAGGTGGGCATAATACTCCACTGTGTGCGGCTCCCATCAGATCGACAGATTGTTTGACAATACAGGTTGGAGTATGGAGTTCATCACCCTATAGGACAGTCTAATGCTGGAATATCAAAGGATATAACAGGCGAACGTAGTACTACGTTATGTTTATGTCGCCTCCTTGTGAGCCACCATACCGTCAATCTATTCTTAATAGAGTATCATTATCACTTTTTAAGCTGGACAAGGAAACTGCACCGCCATGGGGTAGTACTACTACGTAGTACATAGTACGTATGATGGAGGATTTGTGGGATGTGATGTGGACTCAACGTCAGCATTTCAGTGGTTTAGAGGCATGCCATTCTGATGTATTTTATCTGCTGCCTCTCAGTTCTTGAAGGATGGATCCAGAGCCTCTTCCAACTGGTAATATGGCTGGTGCTCGCAGTAGATGTATTCAGCATCATCCTCCATCTTGTGGTTGTACGCCGCCTCTTCGTCTGTGATTAAGATTTTTTGAAGTCCATTGGCTGCACTGGCTTCGGCCTTGAGCTGTATCTCGCATAATCGCTCGCCCAGGCCGAAAAGGAAACACGCCTCGTCGACAGTTTGCCCGACAGTCAGAAGACCATGGTTTCTAAGAATGACAAGTTTCCCATCGCCGAGTGACTCTGCGATCCTTTCGCCTTCTTCCAACCCAAATACAATCCCACCGTAGGCATTGTAGACGGAATGCGATTTGTACAGCTTGCACGAATCTTGGGCGAGCATCTCAAGAGGCTTTCCAAACACTGACCAAGCCCGGCCGTTGATACCATGAAAATGACATGCTGCGTGGACATCTGGCCGGGCCTTGTGGATGGCTGAGTGGATGAGGAACCCAGCTCTGTTCGCAGGTCGAGTCCGATTGCCGCCAATCACATCGCCGTCTACGTTCACAAGGATCATGTCGCTCTTCTTGATCAAACTGAAGTGTACGCCTAGAGGGTTCGTCCAGAAGGCTTCAGGGTCCTCGGGATCTCGTAGACTGATATGTCCAGACATGCCCTCACAGTAGCCTTCACGGGCGATGAACCTGAAGGCTGCTGCCATATGCTCGAGCTGCCATTCACGCTTATCGGCTAGTGACTGGAACTTTGGGTATCCTGGAACGTATTAGCCCAACCCTGAGGAAGGTTCTTGGGCGATATGATAACAATTTACGAACCTTGAAGCGGTACATCTCCATGAGAGATTGCTTGCATAGGAGTGAGATCCTCGCCTCCATGTACGTGGGGCTTTTCGTGGGGTTGGACAGATTTCGAGATGATCTGGTCCGGGAGGACGTCCGCAAGTGCCGTAGGTGCCATGGCTGGTCTTTAGGATGGATGTACAGACACAATTGTGGCAAGACGATTGAGATTCAGTATGATATGATCAGATGAAAAAGAAAATCTAATTGAGGGCCTATCAGGGTATCAATATATCAAATTGTATGCCATCGGACAAAGCCGCTGGTATGCATGTTATCGGTGCTTACCTTGACAGTGCCGGCGTCTACAGCGCATTGGGAGATCGAAAGTCAAATGGTGCTCTATCTCAAGGCAACCTTGTGGAGGAAAGCGCATAGTGCTCAAGCGAAGATAGACATTCCTATTCCTGCACAGGCTCTATGTATTCGTCGTGGCCTACCCCGGCGAGGGATGGATCACAATACCTAAAGAGCATGTACATAGTACCCTAAAGCTGGGGACTTAGGCGATACTTTTGGGCATATTGATGCCTTAGGTTAAGTCACT
Source organism: Pseudophaeomoniella oleicola (assembly GCA_003868215.1). Taxonomy (NCBI): domain Eukaryota; kingdom Fungi; phylum Ascomycota; class Eurotiomycetes; order Phaeomoniellales; family Phaeomoniellaceae; genus Pseudophaeomoniella; species Pseudophaeomoniella oleicola. The sequence continues at coordinate 304,583 of QWDQ01000013.1, read as the reverse complement.
TGGCGCTCAGAGTCGGCTGCGTGTTCCACACTCCAGTGTACTGAGGGGTACGTCATTTTGGTTCCCGCTGTAAATTGTTGCCAGCACGAAACGAAATAGAGACAGCAAGTAGACAGTTTTCATCCTGGATAGTTTCACTGCAGAGGGCTGGCATATTGACAGTTCCATGCCACAAAAATGACATCGTACGTCCTTTGCCCACGACAGTACTCATAGCAGGTACTGCAGTAATGCTAATTAATTGAGCAGAAGCATTCTACAGATCCCCTTCAGGCATGCGTCAGCTGTCTCGCTTGCTGCTGCTATCAAGCAGTACATCTCCTCTAAGTATGACCAGTCACCAGAGATGTTCGCCGACGACCTGCGCATAATCGATGAGTTGCGTCAAGAGGCCGTTACTGTCCAGGAACCGCACTTTACTGGTATTAAAAAGCTACAAGCATATGCAGCCCAATTGCGGTGGATAGGGGGAAAGTTTCCCATCGATGTATGTTCCGACAGGACGACGAAGCAGGACAAACAGAACGGTTCTAACGTGGACTAGATAGGTGTAGATTTCTCCTGGTATCCGGCACTTGGGTACAATCTCGACCGGCCAGCGACGCAGAACAATTTACGCTTCGAGCTTGCGAATATCCTCTTCAACCTGGCTGCGCTCTACTCACAATTAGCCTATGCTCTGAACCGAACAACAAGCGATGGCCTTAAGTCAGCAGCACAACATCTCTGTGCGGCTGCGGGTGTTTTCTACTTTCTGCGGACGGAGGTGATCCCTGAAATGCGGTCAACGCCTCCCGAAGACATGGACGATTTTACACTACAGTCGTTGGAGAAGCTCTGTCTGGCGCAGGCGCAAGAGTGTTTTTGGTCCAAGGCAGTCAAAGATGGTCTCAAGGATGCTACAATTGCCCGACTGGCAGCGAAAGTATCGGATTACTATGCTGAAGCTGGAGATTTCGCGATCAAGTCAGATGCTATTTCAACCGAGCACATCCATCATACCAGTGCGAAGCAGCATCACTTTGTTGCCGCTGCGCAGTATCGACAGTCTCGGGATTGCTTGGAGAAGCGGAAATATGGTGAAGAGGTCGCGAGACTCCGAGACAGTGTTGTCTGCGTCAACGAAGCTCTGAAGGAGTCGAAGTGGATCAATCGTGTGGTACTAGGCGATCTCAATGGTCTCAAAACCCGTGTCCAGGAAGACCTCAAAAGAGCAGAAAGAGATAACGACATGATTTATCTCTTGCCGGTGCCCAGCAAAGCCGATCTTAAACTTCTCGACCGTGCCAACATGGTGTCCGCAAAAGCGCCGAAGGAAGTGGCAGATGGTGTGTCGCTGCTCGGAGACGGCCAGCCATTTGGCCAGCCTCTCTTCGCGCAGTTGGTACCATACAGTGTCCACATAGCTGCAAGTATATACAGCGATCGCCGGGATCGACTCGTCAACAATACTATTTTGGGGGAGCTTGAGGCTATGACCGCACAGCTGCGCGATTTGCTGCAGTCTTTGAATCTTCCTGGCTCCCTCCAGGCTGTAGAGAAACCGCTTGGCCTTCCTCCAAGCCTGTTGTCAAAGGCTGAAGAGCTGAGACAACAAGATGGCCTGTATCGACTCAAGCGATCTATGGAGGATATCGCGAAACTCAAGGTCAACGATAGAAATATTTTCGAAGAAGGGAAGTCGCTACTAAAAACAGAGAAAGAAGAGGACGACCGTGCCAGAGCAAGATATGGTACACAAAGATGGACGCGCCCTGCATCAGAGGTAGCTGGGCAAAAGCTCTGGACGCAAATTTCAGAAGTCGAGGGTTATTTGAAGTCAGCGGCAAGCAGTGATAACCTAGTTCAGACCAAGTTGAGAGAGTCTGAAAGAGCAATACAAGTCCTGACAGGAACCAACAGTGATCTTGAGAGCTATGTCCCGAACAGTCGGCATGTTACGCTGACCTCCGAGGTGGAACGTGAGGTGCACAAATTGAGCAACTGTTTACACGAAGTGTCCAGGTTGGAGACGAGACGGAAGCGGAGAGCACAGGCTCTTCGAGAGAAGGCCAGGGCCGATGACATAAGTGCAGCATTGCGAAAGGAGACTGGGCGCCTTGAACGAGAATTTCCAATGCAAAAGATTGAAGCCAGCCAGTTTGAAGATCTCTTCGAAGAACGCCTTCAGACATACGAAGAAGAAAAGAGAATGCTTGTAGAAGAACAAGCAGAACAAGAGGAGCTCGCCAAGAGAATCCAAGAAGCAAATACTGCCTTCCTGCACACTCGGAGAGGGGATAATTCGACTAAAGCTCGCGAGAAAGCCTTGCAAGAGCTGGAAAATGGGTATCTCAAGTACAAGGAGATTGTTTCGAACTTGGACGTCGGCCGCAAGTTTTATAATGACCTGGCAACCATTGTCACCAGATTTCGCGATGGCACAAGGAACTTCGTGAACCAGAGACGTATGGAGGCTAGCAATCTGGAATCGTGAGTCTACATGTCCCCTAGCGGTTTGCTCCCTCATTAACTCTGAACAGTGACATCACGTCCCACAACCTGTCTCAAATGACGCTAAACGAGACGTCCAACGCTCTTCAGGCCCAAAAGAACCTCGACAAGGAACGTTCTCGACCTCCACCACCTACCACCTTCGCGCACCCTCACACGGACGAAAGCTCGCCTCTCCCCGCACCGCAACCCACCCGGGCCTTGGGCGGGACCCCGAAACCAGGCATGTGGCAGCCGGATATGGGCATCAAGTTCGCCATGCCCTCGACGCAGCAGAGTGTGAAGAATCCACATGCGGCGGCGTATCCGGAGGCGCGGAAGACGAATGCGACGTGGGATCAGGGACAGGAGATACGGTTTTCGTGAATGGATGTTGGGTGGTAGTGTAATGATGACGATGGTGATGGTGATGATGATGATGATAGGTATAATAGATACGAACAGAGACATCGAGGGCGGCGGAAAATGGGATTATAATAATGTTGTTGGTTGACTGGCTGTCTGGCTGAATATTCCAAGCGTTGCTAGCCCAAAATATAATACCTCCTTAAGGACTGTTCCGTGAGTTGAAGATTGTTTACATGAAATCATCTTCCCAATCACTATTCCTATCCTGATTACTACTCATCCGCACCTGCTCCTCACTCATCATCTCATCATAAGCGTGATCCTTACTCCACCTCACCTCCTCCCGCTGCCTCTTCTCCTCCTTTTCCTTCAGTTTCGCGTGCTCCCTCTTCTTGCGATCGTCGCGGTTCTTGCGCCGGCGCTCGTCTTCGCGCTCCTCGCGGAGGTCGGGAAACCGCTCGACGCGGGTCTTGGTCAGACGGTTGACGATGGGATTTTCGCGGCGGGGGACGAGGAGTTTGCGGGTTTGGCGCGGGTTGTGGAATGTTACTTGGCCGGCGGGCATGGAGGCGTCTTTTTTCAGGTTGGACCACGGGGTGTAGATTATTGTTATGTTGTCTTTTTTGTTGCCTGTGGACCGGCAAAGGGGGTTTCGGTTGGTTAGGAGGGGATTGCCCTTTTTTTCTCTTTTCTTTTTTGAGGGAAGGAGTGATGATAGGGGTAAAGGGAGTAAAGGGAACTGGCGGAGGTACTGGGGATAAAGGGGCAATGGGTAATGAGTGTCTCTGGAGCATTGAGGAGGGGAAAAAAAAGGGACAAGTGGTGATCTAGGGATTCCGAGTCTGCCGCCATCATGAAAAGAATCGTAGGAGGAGCGAGTGTACAAATAAGAAGCCATTGTTATGACAGGAATTTGTGCCACTGCATCCAACGAGGACTGCATGTCCACATCGGCACAGTAGGGGAAATGAATGTTGCAAGAAACATCTGCCATCTGCTCTAACAGCTGACTTACCTTCTATCGAGTTCGCCTTCGTGAGCTGTGCACAATCGACGAGAAGCTCCTCTGGCAACTCATCCCATTTCTGGCCCGGCTTCATCCGCAAATACACATGGGCGCTCGACAAGTTGTCGACATGGAACTTTTGTGTAGAAGATGTCTCAGCAATTCGGGTTGCATTTCTTTTTGCATAAAAGGATGCTGAGCTAGATCTTGCTCGGAACGGCGCGATATTGGTGGAGAGAGATTCTTACCCTGCCATCACCCCTCGTTAGTATGCGAATCTTGGGGGGGACTTCGCTTTTTTCCCGCGCACCATACGTCTTCATCCCATCCATATCTGATCAAGTCTTCGTCTAGATGGATGGTTGGTCAAGTCAGTGGCTATTCCATTTCCCAGAAGCTAGGTAACAAGCTAGTCTGCCAGCTATGTTTCTCAGACTGTGAACGGGCCGTACTTTCGAATTTGTCTTTTCCGACGTATATGAAGGCTGGGTCGCCAGTCACTTTGGACGTGAAATAGTAAACCATTGTTGCCGATGAGTATCTTTCAATATCAGGTCAAGTAAAACAGTCATGGATGTGAGTTGTGGCTGAAGCAGACCCTGCTTGCATGAAGTCTACTTTTGGATTTTTTGGTGGTTGAGAGCGTGTGGTGATGACCGACTGTGAACGCCAAGACCTACATCAATCTTCTCCCAGTGCGATGCCGCCGTTGGTGGGCATCTAGATCGCTGGGCGTAGAATACACTCATCTCAACAAGCCATGAATAGACTATTAGCAACACTGCGGCATTAATCATATTGTAGTGCTGTATTCATGGTTTCTTTTGGGGTCTATATGTGAGTATCACAAACCTATGGACCAGGAGAATAGTCTGCTTGATATGTTCCGTTGATTCTTTGATGCGAAGATGTGAACAGATTAATCATGATTATGTATCGGCCAGAACTAGGTAATAGCGGCCACCGCAACAATACCTTGATAGATACCTTTTTGCTCCAGAGTACTGATGGATAAGAGTTGACCGGCACTTTATCTCTCTGGAAGCCAATAGGCTGATATACCGTGCAAACGACCATAATTCTACGCATATTCCTTGGGCAGACCGAATTGATGAGACTAACGATCCAAGTGCCTGCAGTGAGCATAAGGTGGATTTGGACATATCAATTGACGGACTAGACGCTGTCAGATAGATGCATTAGGTATAATTGAATAAAACGTTTCGTTGGATACAACCGCTATGTCACCGGCTACATCCGGATGCCCTGCCGATGGAGCCGTATTGGCAGGAGCCATGGTCTTGGTGCGACCCAGCGATCCAGCGATCCAGCCGATGCTGCTCACGGAGCAATGATAATAGATCCCATGCGACTTGCTCGTGCGTTTCGTACTCGTGAATCCGTAACGAGCTCCATTGTTAATACGAAGTCGTTGGCGCCTCAAAGATAAGCTGCTTGAATCGACAACCCCGGATCTTTGAGTTTTGCTGAGTCGTGGACCATCAACCCTATTGATCTCCTCGGCAGACATTGACACGATGATGGAGTAAGACAACAAGGTAACGCGCGGACAAGCTGGGTCCTGTACAAGTCATTCAGATCCACTTCGGAGCAACTGTCAAAAACTGGTCAATGATCAATGATCAATGATCGTACATACTACTACGTACGCAGTAAGTTCCGAGGGATTTGCAATAAAGAGAAGCGCGCAAGTTGGAAGTCTATTATCGATAAACCGCACTCTCTTTCCTCGCTAAATGATCAGACTCCAGAATGGTGTCAAACTTGATATACTTTCCTCGTCACAAACTTCAGCGAATCCTATGATGCCTCGGTATATACGAGAAGATAGAAAGTCAAATTTGGAGGCAGGCCGCTGGACGAAAAGAAGGTGATATTGAGGTTGAGATTGATATGACAACTCGAGAGACATGTAGACAAGGGCAGTCAAAAATAATTACCACCTTTGTCAATCTTGTCCGAGGCGCCTATCTCATCGTCATCGTCATCGTCATCATCATCAGCGAGATTGCACAGGATAACGAGGCTTATCGGCACGTGCGGTACGGCGCTGCCGGACCTCTGGAAGTTGCCATGGTCCAAGGTTCCTCTTCGCTGATCCTGGTCCAACGTTACTTTTCTCTAACTTCGCTGACAAAGTTTCACCAGAACAAGGTCGAAAAATGACCAAGGCTTGTAAGCGAGAGAAAGCGTAACGTTATTGACAACAGGCCTTCCGAATCGGTGAATTGGGTTATACAACACCTTCCGTCGGAGAGTCGGACAAAGTGAATTGGGAAAAAGGCTCTCGGACAAAAGTAGAAAATGAGCTGAGAGACGTCTATGGAAGGGCTACCAGTTTCGTGTGCTCGATCTGTCTATCAAATATGCCAGCATGATAGTCCCGCAAAGTTTACACACTCTTACATGAAATTGACTTCCTATCATGTCGGCAAGCCGGTATAGAAGAACAAGAAAAAAAAGTAAATAAGTGTAACAGAGATCCTGTTCGATGACAACACGGAGTATTGGGGGCCAATTACCATGGAGTCAAGCCGTCTCGGCCAAAACTCACATTATCGGAGTTGACTAAGCCGGATCTGAGATATCTACAGTCCATCTGTAAGAAGCGACAGGGAAGACAGGGAAAGACAGGGAAGACTCGAAGAAATGGCCGGGAGAGAAAACTGGGTCTACCAGAAGTGACCGTGCTACTGAGCCATTCCATTGCATTCCGAAACAGCAAACACCACCTCTTGACCCAGCTCTGACTTCAGCCCATCAAACCTAACTAATCGCACCATGGCTAAAACACGTTGGATTAGGCAAATGTTGTTGGGAAAGCAAAAAGATGCCAGGGGGCCATCCACGTCAGCTCGTTTTCACCGTACGGCAGAGGGTAAATGAGCAAGTTTACATAGTTCGTTCTGTGCTGCAGTACCACAATCATGGCTTGGGGCAAGGATACGTTCAGTTGGAGAGGGAGTATTTTCTCTTCAGACCAATAGAGGGTATGGATTCTGGATTAGGCCACTGGATCATCATGCCAGGTTCAATCATGTTCGTCGCTTCCAGTTGTACTATTAGAGCATCGGTGTTTATCATCCTTACCCTTCGATCGACTTGTCATCCGTGAGCCGGTTTTGAACACCCAGCTGCCCTTGTTTTTTTTTTTTTTGTTTTTTGTGGCAGGCTTGAAGAGTAAGGTGCCCTGCTTCCGTCTCTCCGTCAGCGTCGTACTATGCAGGACTGTAGGACTGTAGCATAGCTGTGTGGCCTCAACGTTGCAGTTTTCCTTGTAGGATAATAGCCGCTCCACATCGGAGCCGCCGATCTAAGATTCATACAGCATGGATCACGAGCGATGTACTACGTAAGTTATGTGTGTTATGTACTTACTAACATAGGCAAGCAGAGGTCGAGGATGCGAGCTTCCCATTGGAGCGGTACATCTAATCTCGACGAATGAAGACCCTCGCCTTGGAGGATAGATGCCATCCCAAAATCACCCCCTGGTCCCGAGGAGTTCTATGTACAGTACTTAGTACATCATCGGCCGAGAGCGTTTTCAGTTTCCGCTAGTTTTAGGCTAGAAGAATCACAGCCTGGTGATGGGTGAAGTACCTAGGTACTGTGCTTTGCATGTGGCACTTGTGACGCTCTGCGGGAAATAGTTTGGGACTAATCCAGTCCAGATACAGTAAGATAGCTGTAAGCAAGTCGCCAGAATCAGTGATAAGCTGACATCCGTCGAATGACGAGTGTGGGAATATTAGTTGTAATAAAAGCCAATGCGCTTTGGTTTCTAGAAGACTGTGCTCGAGGGACATGTACAGTACTGAGTGTATCGGACTACCTACCGGCAACTATAGTAGCTGCCCTTGGTTGTGAAGCGATTAGACGAACCTGGCCAACTGGATTCGTTGTTCCGTAGCATTCTGAGACGGGACGGCTGAAACCGTCGCCAATGTCTGATATCTAAACTAGCTTCCAGGCTTGATAGATATTATGGCATACAATTTTAGTCGCGAGCACGTCGATATCCGTGAAGGGGACAGGACGAGAGCACCATACAGGAACGATGTTGTTGAACATGACGGTGGAACAGTCCAGTTAGTCGCACCAAGCCAAGCATCTTGCCAGAAAAAAACTCTACCGTAGAACGATTTCACTCACGGCCGGATCAATCGTGAAGTCTCTTCAGTCAGCACCAGAATTGGCTTCTCAAGACCAGAAATTGAACCCTACCGGTAAACCCAAAGGTTGTAACGAAAAACCTAAGTCCTTCGTAGCCAAGCGCCATGCTGCAACCATCATGGAGCGATCTTTTTGTTTCGCAATAGACAGTTGGAATAACAAGTTATCGCCCTAGATGTTGGCAATATAATCAATGTAGTTGTACAGCAGACAAGGGAACGAGGGGATAATAATTAAATATGTAGATAAATTGGAGTTTCGCCTCAACTTGCAAGTTACCAACTGTAACTTAGGTGACATTTGAGAGCATCATAAAGGTAATTAATTACGGCCATGGTCCCTGAAAGGCTTGATCAAAGGATTCTAATTACCTCTGCAGTAGGGGAATAAATAATACGTCTAGTATTTACTTTGTACTACGTTGTAGTAAGATCATCAACCGTGGATCATTGACCGGTAAGCTGCCGAAAGGGGCAGACATGTCTTTCTCGGAGACTAAGTTGGAAGTTAAGTTATCAAACGTAGTAACTTAGGCTCTCTCTCTTCCTGGTAGGCCAATTAATAATTCGTCACTGGGTGATAAACAAGTACCTACTTCCTGTTTGGAATCAGCAAGCCCGTTCGCTTAAGGTACCAATGATGCGACAAAGACGATACCTTCGAGTATCCATCCAACCGTAACTGTAGTCGTCACTGTCCACCGTCACTGTCACTGCGAGTGTCACCGTTACTGTCACCGGCACCGGAGCCGACAGGCCGTCAGATGGATATATGGATATATGGATATATGGAAATCACCGATCAGTTCCTGGTTCCCAGGTTCCCAGGTTCCCAGTTCGCAGTTCCAGTCTCCAGTTGTGGGCGTTTGGCGCGGCGGATCCTGGGCAAAGGCTTATTTCTGATTCCTTTGGATGAGCATTGGAAAAAGTGAAAAGTGAAAAGTGAAAGGATCCCTGACGCCGCCCACGAGCCAATTCTGTTTTGACTTTCCTCTTCGGACAAGACCCCCTTTCCCGGTTGTTGGGTCTTGGGTCTTCTGCTTCCTCTTGGGACCATTTTCTGATATTATGCTTCTCGACTACAGAAAACTCTCCATAGTTTCCGTCTCCATTCTCAATCATGCTGGTCGTCTTCGTGCAAACGCTGTTGCCCTCACACTGGCTGCTATTGATCAAGTCTGTACGGATTTCTCCCCCCTCGCCCCCTCCGTTGCAGATATAAAGTCAATTCAGACTTTTAAAGAGACGAACGTTCCGCTCGGAATCTCTCCTTATCACCGTGCTCGAAACTAGTATTAATAGACCGACGTACTCCCTCTCTGGGGACCTCGGAGGTGTTGCTGTCGTTCACGAAGCCCGTCTCTTACGTTGCCTGTTGCTACATCTGCTGCCACGTGCCGTCTAGAGTCTTTAAACCAATTCTCCTTTCCAAGAGCAACATCGTAACAACCGTGTGCTGGCGTGTATCAACCGTCATCAAGTGGACTCGAACGACCAACGCATCACAGAACCGTCGTCAGCCCTCAGATCAGATCAAAATCAAGTGATCCACGTCAAGTGTTCCCACTGCGGCTTCCGTTGTGCACGAACTGCACTATTGCCCACGGCATATTTTCCATCTGCTGTATCACTGGATAGTGTGTGATTGCCACGCTTTGAGGGATACCCCCGCTGCCCAAGAGCACCACCGACCTCGAAGTAATTCCTCTCCATCCATTGGTTCTACATCCACGACGATTGCTGCAAGTACTCCACCTTTCGGGTCACAGGCAACGACAGGTCCAAGCCATGAAACAAATTCAGGTCGATGCTTCCATCGACACCTTCTTTCAGTAAGCGTCTACTTCTAACGTTACCGTTTGGTATAGCCTCTGACTGTGCCACCCCAGGCCTATTTGTACCATTCCAAGTTCCTACGTAGACGACTCAGTCTCGGGATCTGATCGATCTGGTGAGTCTTTTTTTCTTTTCTTTTCTTTTCTTCTCTTTCTTTTATTTCCTTTTTTACATTGATTTCGATTCTGTGATCGGTTCGGGGATGCAAGTCCACTAAGAGCGGAGACTGTGTATGGGAGCCGGTGTCGATGCACCGGCAAGTCATTCATCTCTACGTATAAAGCCTACTGTGGAGGGTCTCAATTTGAATTGGCCTATCTTCTCACAAACAACGTTTGCTTCTCCCACCTCGCAAGATGACTAACAGCATCCCCTCAGATGCATCGTCCATTCGCCGAGCACTAGATATCGCGAGGAACTCAGACGGAGACCAAGTTCCCTCTTCAGTCGCGGCTATCCTGGAACAGGCCATCCAATCAATCTGGCGGCGCATCCAAATACGGCCCGATTCGTATGTCTTGAGTCAGGACGAATTTGCCGTCCTCAACTATTTCCAAGATCGATTTCGAGGGGATCCGGCATATCAGCGGGCAGTGACCTTGTTTTGGAACTCGCACCGAGGACATTGATCGGGGGATTGCCGATAAGGAATGATCAAGGTCCGACCCTCGATGATGTCTCTTTCGTTGTGGGGCAAATCGTGGCCCTGCCTCTGCATCGTCGGGAGTGATGCAAAACGAGGGAGTCATGGAAGATTTAGCAGCCATGCCGCAGCTTCCGATTCATGTTGCGATTGTTCGATGTGGGTGTCATTGGGCGCCGTGAGCGCTACGACATGGTCTCTTTTACCAACTGCCTTCACCAATGGTTTCTGCCGGCCAACTCTCGTATTCAGCCGGATGATGCAATCATACAGGAATGGGATCGATTAACTATCTCAATCCGAACACCACGCCTAGCTAGGTCAAGGGGGAGAAGGACCCTTCGAGGAAGAAGGTCCACAATATGCAAGATATGATTTGGGGAGGGCACGAAACGTTGGGCTAAACCGCGAGGAGATTCCAGAAATCGGTTCTGATCCTGGGCACAGCACAGAACCAAGGGGAGACTAAGCGATAGTACGTGCAGCCTATGCAGCCTGGTAAAGAGTGTGCAGCGATACTACGAGATCTACTATGCACCACTACGGAAAAACCATTGCTACCAAATGGGAATCTATCAGCCACTTTATTGTGCCCAAAGTCCAGGAAAGCGGGTACTGTTTCATGGCTAGGGGTCAGGACGAGAACGATACCAAGAATGAATCACGTCTTTGCTACTTTATCGAGAACATCTGGGGCTGCATCACCATGTACCACAGGGCTTTATATTTCCCTTAAACTTCTCACCAATTGGGATTCTCATTGTCGCGTTTTCTCGACGGGGTCACCCTGGTTGTCGTTGGACAACCCCAATACGTAGTACACCATGTTCTGTGCTTACAGGGACAAGGCACGGAGAGAGGCGGGGGACTACCGTAGCTAACCTCGAAACTATCAAAAATGTAGGCGTCGATGGCTTCAAACGGCTTGTCTACGTCGTAATCATAGTGCAGGAATGCCTTTCTTGCCTCGCGCGTGGGTTTTCTTCATTGACCGGTTTCCACGCCCGATCCGCTCGCTACAGTCCTCGTTGGTCTTAGTCGTTTCTTCGGTAACTTACCGCAGTATTGCCGTCATTTGTGGTTCTCCGGGGGTCTCACTCTCTTCTAAGTAAATTACCTGGCGAGGCTGGGGCCATGTCATCAGCCTGTACAATATGAATTACCATAATTACCATCTTGACCGTTGGCCCAGTTACAGAGTATCGTTCCTCTACCTAGATACCTAGTAATTCTCTGAATGCAACTGTTTCCAGCGATCCGAGCATCTTCGTTCGTCGGCAGTACGTAGACCACCTAGGTAGCTAGCACGTTGAGTCATGTTGCATGGGTGCTGGTGATGCTTATTGTACAACTGGGACTCGTCCAGAGCTTAGAAGCCAAGACAACACGCCTACCGTTCTCAGTAATCAGTCTGTTCTGACCCTGAGCTTCCACCAACCCATCAAAACCTGTATACTCCTCGGCCTCACCGACGGATATTCCAACCTACCAACCTTTGCCATTGTAAAACATTCTTCTTTCCCCTGCAATCTCCTGGGACCAAGGAGGGAAGCGATGGCCGCCATTACAGCTCGCCACTACGTGCAATGTGGGAGATCGGATCTTTCTTCCGTTCGAGAGGGAAGTTTCATGATTTTGCTCCACTTGCTTCTCATTATGTACGGATACAGGAGATGAAAAAATGAATTTTTATATCCGTGCGTACGGGACAGCATGGACTCGATTGCGCTGGGTACTGGCCATGGTCAACAACCTGACTCGCAACCACACGCTCAGAGCTCGCCAAAACTGATGGCGTTGGCCCATGACGGAACCGGTAGGCTCTCGTCAAGAGGATGGAATGGGGAGAGCAGTGAACAAGGTCCATGTGCAGAGAAACCTTTCGGCCCTCGGGCCACCGGTGCATATTTTCACGCGCAACTCGATGTCCCCGGTAGGTGAGAAGCTAACCCCACCCGCCTTCCTGATCCTTTCGGGGTCTTCAGACGAATCACATCGGTCATCAAGGATGTTCTTGGTGATGGGAAATGCCGGCGCCTTGTATGGTGAGCTTGCCTTTCCCACCGGTGCGACCATCCTTGCCTCCCCGAGGACAAGAGAATTGACCGGACTGTGTTGCGGTAGCCCCAAAGGCATTCAGGGATTCCAATACCCGATCCAAGGTCACCGACCCCCTTTTTTGCCGGAAAGTGTACATACCCATTAGGCAGGATATTTCCAAAAGCCGTAACTGCCACGTCGAGCTGCCTATCTCAGTGCACATGCACAAGAGACTCGGTTTCCCAACCGAAACGACTTAGCGCCACTCCTTCACCGGGAAGAGCTCATTGTCTTGCATGACTCGACAAACTAGGTGAAAGACACGAGTGCTCAAGGTATCTATCTAGACGTGGTATGTATCTTACCTCATGCAACATTTCGCCCAGCAGTAATTACTTATGTAGCTACAGCTAAGCCATGTTCTCGGATTGTGTCATCTGGGATATACATCTATCTACTGCACTCCTTCTCGCGAATTGCAATATGAGTCCGATGGGCAACCCAACCCCTTCAATTGGCAGATCTAATATGTAGGAGCCATCCCATACAGACTCTTTTACTGCCCGACAGCATGGAGCGAATATCCGACGACTATTACAAAACCTGATTTGTCCTCACAGAGCCTGCCTTAGCAAAACCCAAGCCCAGTTCGGTGGAGAGGGCACCGTAATCTGCTCTTCCCTATTCGGCAGACTTTGGCTGGAAAAGTCATTGTGCTCCGCATGACCAAGAGCAGCTTCTACACATGTACATACATCTTCATCTTCTGAATGACTATTTCTTGATATCTAATTAATTAAAAGTCGCCTTTTCTGGAGGACAGAGCCATCGCTGCCCACCTGCTGCCATGGTGGATTTCAACCGCTCTGACAGCTGACACATCAATGCATTTGTGGCGCTTCTGCATCTAGGTGCATGCCCAGTCGTGTGCAGCCTCGAGGCTATAAGTGGCTGATGACGCCGAACATGCAAAACAGAACACCCTGGGCCCCAGGCGTTTAGAGATTCTGGGGAATACAATATCACATCTGTGGACTTTTCTTTGAAAGCCATAGTTCATCGCGTCTTTCATGCTACGACATCACAAAGTGAGTGACGGACCACAACGAATGCCTACCTTGTGTACATTCTATGTCTGAAACCTCCTTCCTAATCGTTCCTTGCAGCCTTATGTACCCTTACTTTTCCAGCATCGAACGCATCGTCAGTCCCATCGATCAATTACGATACATCAAATAAGCTTCTCCATTGTGGTGAAGCATACCCAAAAGAAGTGGTCCTGATCAGGAAATACCGCCAGACCACACCCTTGCTTCAACTGGACCTTGCATCCGTGCCACATGAGGAGGTGGAGACCATGAACATTCCTTGAACCGTCGAATGCGTAGCCAAGATGGATGGATTCATGACAACATCCTTGACACGAGAGGTGTCTCTTAGAGCTGCAGGAGGAAGCCAAGCGAACAATCGTTGATGTCGAAAGAAAAAAACCCTCTTGTTTGTCGCACGGATCCTGCCGTTTTCCGGTAATGGCGGTTGAGCTTGATCATCTCAGAAGCATTCAGAAGTGTCTGACACCATCTCATACATCGAGGGAGAGACAAATATGGCACGCAATGTACGCAAGAATCGCAGAGGCTTGCAAACGAAGTGGATGCACCGGATACTGGAACCGCATAGCATACTAGAGCTATGGTTCAGAGAGATACAAATCGCTATCCACCAAAGGGCTTCAACGTATGATATTGCTTCCACGATGGTCCCGCAGCAATTGGGTCTCTATTTCGGAACAACTTGTTCCTGATGTATGGTACATCCGTCAGGTTGGCGGACGATGCAGCAGGGCACGTCATTTTAGCAATCGGCTATCTCGGATCCCTGAACTCAATCTGAGCCTGACGCAGAAGATGCAGCCGAGAAAGCCCCCCTGGAGGTAGATTTCAGTGGTATTCGTTCAACGCCACAAGAGCCGACGGTATTATGAGCCGACATCTTCAAGAGCGTTATGCTTTGCAGCCATTCAGCAGTTGATGGTCTTCCTACTGACAATGGATATTCGGTCACAGCACGGAAAGCCTATTGGAGATGGACACATCGCCACATATTAGTACCCTGGTCCCATGCTTGTATTACGCTAGGAAGCGCCGCCTATGAATTCTACCACTACCAATTTTAGTATTGCAACAGCCGGAACCCTGGCTCGTGTACAGTAACCGGTCACCCGAGCACCATGCCGACTGCAACCCGATTTCCGGGACGAGCTGACGCAGCTTATCCATCCATGCACAGCACGTCTTTCTGATATAGCCCTTTCAAGTTCTGGGATCTTGGCTTTCCCGAGCACATGGGAATCCTATGAAATATCTCTTGCCGAATAGCCGGAACTAAGTCGCCAAGGATAGACAGACGATAGCAGTAAGCGGACCAACCAGTGATTGCCTCAATCCTGAAAGGGCATCCACCGGTGTCCGCTACCCACATGAAAGTTTTTGAAACTGTTCGTTCACGATATTTCTTAAAAAGCAAAGAACCCCTCGCCCGATGGAGTGTCTGAGCCATTGAGGTCCAGCCAGAAGTTATACAAAGACAGCATGAAAGCCCCCCTGAAGCATCATCCACGCATGCAAAAGAGGAGAATAGCTCTACCAACCTAGGATTGAAACGACTCCTGGGTGATCTGGTGTTCTAAAATACCACACTCGACACCATGATAGTGTTGCGGTAACGACTTCCAAGGCTCCCCGATCATCTTTGTGGTCTCTGTTGTCCAAGAAGGTGACAGCATCATGCGCCGTATTAGAAGAATGCTTATATCCAACACCGAAGGACCATCACCCCTTGGCAACTCGATCCATCCACGAGAAAAAAAAAACCGCCCTCCTTTTATACACATTGCCTAATCCAGGCCGGGTCAGCCAGAGCTATCGCGTTTCCTTCTTCCCTGGACCTATTGATCGAATTCCCCATGGTCTGGAATTGAATATCCGTCAGCCCTCGAAACCCTCGTCTTCTCTCATTGGATAGGTAGTAAGTAGGTCGAATTCGATGTCAGGTGTAATTTCATTGAGCCTGGTATTTCCCCAATTCTGACACCTAAACTTGACATCTGCTAATCACAACCTTCCCGATGTTGGTATGTACCTAGGTATGTAACCTTGAACAACAACAGCGAAAGCTTGACAGGTACGTTGGTCACCATTGAGACAGGGGAGAAATTTTGTAGACGTATATCCGATTGGAGAGATATAGCTCTGTATTTGTTTTCTTGTCTAGGTATGTACCTACCTACATAACTTTGTAACCCAGAAAACCCGATGGTACCTTGCCACACACACACACACACACTGTTGCCATCTATTCGGCCGTTTTTAGTATTCGGAAATTATCGAGATATATAATAAGTTGGTCGGGGATAATAACCCTGTCTGTCTGTCTGTCTGTCGCTCATTGAAAACGCCTAAAAAAGGGGTGGGGGTTTCTTTTGGGTGAGGAAGGGGAGGGGGAAGACATAATGAATGTATATATATATATCTTTCTCTTTCTCTCTCTTCGTAGTCATCATCATCATCATCATCATCATCATCATCATTCACCACTCATTCGTATTATATGTATCATTGAGGGGATTATATAGGTGAAGGGTGAATGAAGGGTGGTGAAAGATCGAAGAGACGCTCTTGTTGTATGCGTGTATTAATCATACATGGATATGAAAGGGGTAGTAGGGATGCAGTGAGACCAGAGGGGGAAGAAAAAAAGGTGGTTGATGGTCAAAAATGGAAGTGAAGTGAAGTGAAGTGAAGTGAACGGATGGGATGGATGGATGGGTAATTATTATGTTGTTTTGCAGGTAACGACATGGGAGCCCGTGGACCCCGGCAGGTCACATGTGGTGGTGTTTTCTTCGAAATCATAGGAGAGATGAGAACAAAAAATCTGCATGCTGTTGATAGGGAGCTGTGAGATGGAAGATGGGAGGGAGAAGATGTGGTTGATGCCAATCTGGGAGAGAGGGACTGCCCCCAACGGCTCCTGTGCTGGTCCACGACAATACATCGGGCTGTTTGACTGTGTTGGTAGATGTTGGCTCGAAATTTTTGGAAATGCCTCGTAAAGATGGTGAATATGGTATCATTGGATCTAAGACGATGAATGTTGTTCAGTCGAGCAGGCTGAGTTGCTGATAAATCTCGGTAACTCCATGGCGACAGGGCCCGCGCCGGGTGTGGTGTGAGAGTGCAACTTCAAACTAATCTAGAATTTATAACTGAGTGGCGTCATGGAGATTGGTGGCTCCGAGTTCGTTATATGTCTGGAGTCGTGGAGCACTAAGGTACGGGGTGATCAATACAACCGAGTCTGTGCTCGAATGATCAGGTCGACCTGACCAGTTGCTCGGACAGAGTCCCTCAGGGTGGTCCCTCAATCATGAGTAGTGACGGCTTCCGCATTCTGAGAGTGACTTCCAGTTCGATACACCCTTCCTGACATAGCTTTTCGAGACTCCGAGGTGGATACCATCTAATAGTTTCTATGCCTATATATATACCTCCGTCGGCATCAACGTCATGCTGAGGATTCACAACTACGAATGTGAACGTCTCCACCAGGCGGATCTTCTTCAGAGCGGGGAGATAGTCTTGCTTGCTTCTTGCAAGGTTGTAAACCCATTCAATTCGATCGGGTTCTGTCGCTTCTTTCATCAAGGAGTGCCGGGTGAGAGTGTCAACCAGCGCGGAGGCATAGAATATCCCTTCTGTGCTTTTGCCTCTTTCAAAGGTGATCTGTGCATGTCAGAGGTAAGGTCAGCAAGATTGAGACATAAGCACTTACATTCAGATATTCCAAAGATGATGGTAACCGAGCAGCCAAATTTCGGCGTTCCTCCCGAAAGACGTCAACGTAGTTCGGCCATAGGCAACCAGCATCGATGTCCAAGGATCGTAGGGACACCAGCGATGTCAAATCGGGTGCCGTTGCTTCACCCGCATCTTCGCTTGCTGTGTAAACTGTAAGGCTGGTCAAAGACATAGATAGTGGTCGTAAACAGTGTGCAAGGCGATGTCGAGATGCTGGTACCATTGCTCGATGCTGCCACGACAACGGCTGATCACCTTCAACCTGGAGGCACCTTGGGAGGTTACATATCAACGTTGACAGCATCGGGCACAAAGCGAATAGTTGCTCAAATTCGATATCCAACAAGACAGACTCCGTGGTGTCAAGTGCCCTTAACGACGGACTGACCAGCTGGGTTCTACCACTGTCCCTTCCGGCTTCAAATTCTTCACATCTGCCCAATTTCAGTGCTACGAGCCCCGGCTTGCTTGCCAGACTGAGTGCTGCAGCAAAGGGCATTCTCGCACCTTCCAAAGAGACCTCTTTCAGATTGGGCATGGGGTTGATACCGAGAAATGAGAAATCGAGTATTTTGGATTGTTCTGGGCCGTCCGTGTTGATCACTAAAGCTCTAAGAGCTGGGAGAAAGCTGAACAGGTCATCTAGAATGCTAGATATTTCCAATCGATCTCTAAACCAGACTAGACAGATGTTCTCGACATACGAAGCAACGATAGGAGATGACTGGACTAGGGACTTAAAACGATCAAACTTGGCTCGGCTGGGCTGTGCATCGGAACGGATTGTAACATCCCTGAAAAGCTCCTTTTGGGCAACCCATACAAGCCTCCGTGAGACGAGTGCAACATTGAGCAGGTCATCATGATCCAGTATATTCTCATGGGTGCTGATGATCTGCTGGAGAATCTCAACCGGTAGGTCGGTCAAACGTGCCATTTCCCAGTGCAGAAACGGGGAGCCTGCAGGGTTGACAATTGACAGGTTCGCTATCGAAGTCTAAGCAGATCAAGGCGTTGCAGAGTATATGACTTGTTCAAGCTCTTAACGGCGAGACGGTCAATGTTTCATTGGTTCATGCCCTCTAACGTAAGCACGTCAAGGTTAGGTTACCCTGATCAAGAGATCTGCTAGAACGGTCGAGAACGTTTAGGGGACGAAAAAAAGCTGGTAGGACAGTGCACTCTCCAGCACTACCGCCATTAGGAAAGGTAGCATACCACAAGAATACACTCGACGGTAGAAGGCGACGTGACTGGTGAGCTCAGACACTGACACAGTCTACTACGTAGTACGTAGTACTAGCTAGTAGATAAGCAGGATTTGGAGGGAGTACGGACTACCACTACGGACTACTACGTACTATGATACAATATGACGCTTCGTGGCTTATCATGTGCCGTTGATCTTGGCTATTGAGACTACGGTGACCAGTTCGATCTCATTCTGCCACCAAAAGATCCAATAACATCCAATCATCCAATCATTGCCTTTCAAAAGTCGGGAAAAGTCGCACGGATGGAAACAAAAGCGAAAAAGATCCGATGCTACTGAACCCGTAGACCCGATCGAGAAGGCGAGAGGCGAGAGAGAGAGAAAAAAAAGGTCTCGCCGCTTCTTACTATGTACATATAATTAGAGACTTCACTATTCTTTTGATTTCGGCTCCACAACCTCACACGACCTCTTTCCTCCTTACTATCCGCATCTGCGTCGTATTTGATTTCCTTCTTTCAGCGCCGACGATATTAATGCATTCTATCTACGACAACACCGTATCATAGACACGCTCTCTCTTAGACGCGCAAAGAGTTGCACGAACGCGATAGTACTCAGCTGCGACCTTTTTGACTGGTCCAAGAATCCGCTCGTCCTCAATTAATTTCCTCTTCGATCGACAATTCCTTCCTGTGTTTCAATCCTGCTGTCATCATGAAGGTCTTCTCCGCCAGTAGTCACTTCGACTACTCCTGGGACGAGGTATCAACGGCGAATTGGAGGAAATACTGCCCATGGAACGACAAATCAACTCATGTGACAGGGGTGGATACTTTATCGCGGTTTGTCGATCCTGCGACAGGCATTCTACGCACCGAACGCTTGATCACATGCGAGCAAGCATGTCCTGCATGGGTCAACTCGCTTTTCGGTGGTAGCTCGACTAGCCATGTATACGAAGTCAGCTATGTGGATCCTGCCAGCAAGAAAGTCACCATGTGCTCAACGAATCTCACCTGGAGTAACGTCTTGAGTGTCAGGGAGACAGTCGTCTACCGGCCATCGACTCAGTACCCTCAGGCAAAGACAGACTTCGTGCAAGATGCCAAGATCACGGCACTGTGCGGTGGATGGCAAAAGATCAAAAACAAAGTTGAGCAGGCTAGTGTGGAGAGGTTCGAACAGAACGCGGCAAAGGGACGAGAAGGTTTCGAGGCGGTGCTTGCCATGAGCCGAAAGGTCTTTGGCGAGGAGCGCCAACGGGAGCAGCTGCAATACGCTGTGGCATGAGAATCTTCCTTCTCATCTTCCGTCAACCGGATTTTTCACGATCAAGTTACGCCATCATGCATCAACATACACCTGCTTCTATTAGATTGTGGCATTATTGAACAGCGTTTTCAGCGATTGGCATTGGGACCTCAAAAAGCTACGACTTAGCCGGGGCATGGCTACAGATAATATGGCGTTTTGTAAAAGTAATTGCGGGCAGATGGCTGCACTTTTTGCAGGCCATGGAGCCATTCAACTCCTTATGGGAAGAAGTACCGAATGGCTTCTGATTTACATTGCTCTGACAAGCTATTTGATATGGATAATTCAAGAAGGGCATAGAGCTACGGTGAATGGCAACATTGGGAAGGTCAGGTTTGCTATCAAGCAGATTGGGCCTAGATCTCTGTATTCAAAGATCTTGCTTCATTATTTGTTCTGGGCCACGGTTCCCTGTCCTCTACTGTAGCACCTTGCAATTTGTCGCTGGCTAGATGTAATGATTTGGTATAATTAATCAATCAGCTTCACATTCAGTGTCATCAAAGTGTCAAAAGTACCTTGGCCGTCTATGGATGAAAATCGAATGGAGCTAGATATGGCTGACTTTTGGGGAGATCTGCATAACCGGCATAGCGGTCCCTTGATGCAGGGTCATGAGCATCCTGGGATGTTACCTTTTTCAATCAGTAATTAGGACATCCGTCGATTCAGGTCTGTCAATCTCACGTGACACGTCGAAGAGTGAGTTCACTTCAATGTGTGTCAGTCATTGTGTAGATAACAAAATAGCCATAGGACAGTATATGTTTGCCTTCATTCTTTTTAGTGTACTCGAGGCCGTGTCTTGTTAGAACGAAGCTGTTCTAACAGTACAGTTACGCCTCTCTTGAGACCCTACAAGCGTAAAGCTGTAAGTGGTCCGCAAATGCCTCAATGACTCAAGCTATTTCCCCAAGGATGTCATTATCCCTAGAGTCCAGCTGCATGTGAGGTAGGTAGTAAAGGTAGATGTCTGATAGCATGTTGAATGACTTCTTGCCTGTTCAGGTAATTAACAGGTTAATGATATGCAGATGGAATGCAAGCTTACTAATTAAAAGGCTTACTTTAATGCCTTTGGGCGGGCGGGACGTCCTAACCCACGCTTTGTCAGGGCTATATGCGGCTATAGGGCGTTGCGACATTAGTAAACCACAACGAAGGCACTCGAGAACGACTATCTGGTGATGCCGCTTATCATGGGACCCCATTGAAGGCCCATCGAACTACCACATTCAATTGCCATATCTCAGCCAGGAATACTAAGCATGGATTGGCATTCTCAGGCCAATTCCAGTCTCGCCGGCGCAAACGATACTCATGAGCCAGACTTGGCCACGGCGCAACTTTCAGAAGGGAAAGGTGACAAGAAAAAGATCACACGTTCACGTATAAGTTATTCTTGTCATGAATGCAGGAAGCGCAAAGTCAAATGCGATAAAGTCAGCAGCGAATATGTGATGTTGAGATCGACGCTCACGATTATAGGTTCATCCAAGATGTAACAATTGTTTGAAAAGCGGCGAAGCGTGTACTTACGATGTGGCTGCACGTCCAGAATCCGAGTTCACGCCTAGCGAGGTCGGGACGACGGACGCGAAATCCGGTACGAAGCGACGAAGGGAGTTTGCGGCCATGGCAAACAGTCATTCGCCTGATGCTGTAACAACAGAAAACCTCAATGTAACACAAACGGGTACCCTTCCTATCTCTGTGGGGTCACGTATAGATCGGCTTGCGGCGCTGGTAGAAGCTCTTCGTCAGGAACACCCGTCCGTTTCGGGAGAGGTTCTGGAGCATGTCCTCGCCATGCAGGGAGAAAAGACTAGGAGTCTCAACGGATCGGCGTCCCCAGCGCAACCCGGGGAAGATATTGCGGCGCTCAAGATGGACGCTCTGAGCCTTGAGGAGAGGGACAAGAGACGTCTTGGGGGTACTCCCTTCTTTGCGTAAGTTACACCCTGTGCTAGAGAGGTCTGCGCTGAAGCTTTTAAGATACGTGGCAGAGGAGCTGGGAGAATTGAACCAGCTGCTGAGAGACAAATATGTCTCAGCAACTAGCACTTTCAACTCAAAGTGTCAGCAAGTGCAGTGTCAAGAAGATGACGAACGGCACGAAGAAGAGCTTCTGTCGGAGGGAGTTGGCACGGGTGCAAACCCCGACAACTTTAATGATGGAATTCCTCAAATCACGCCCTCCAATGTCCTGCCTTCGGAAGATTGTATTTCTTGTCAACATCTGGCCAGCGATAAAATCGTCTTCTTTCGCAATTGCCCACCAGATGCCGTCGAACATCTCGATTTACATAATAGCTTTTTTTCTATGATGCCGACCAAGCACCAGTCTCACATTCTCTTCAGGGCCTGGTATTCTGCCGTCCATAGTATCATCCCCATTGACTATCCTCCTGTGACGCTGGAAAAATACGAGCGTTTCTGGGATTGGTTTGACCACAAAGAGAGTATCGCATTGTCGTTTCCCGATCCATCGTTCATACCAATGCTCTGCGCAATCTGGTACGCCGGATCCTTGAGCATACCGGTGGGTGCTCTGCGAAAGCAGTTCGGTATCAGCCGAGCAGCGCTCTCGAAGATCTACCATGATGAGGTTGTAAAATCGCTCGCTCGGCTCAATTTTCCCAGAAAACCAAGTTTGCCTGCTCTTGCTGCTTACCTCATAATACACGGCCTTCCATTGAAAGAAGAAGAGCCGCTGACAACTAGCTCATACGTTGGCCTCGCAATTCGCGTTGCCCAGACCTTAGGTCTCCATCGAGATCCGAAATTGTTCGGTTTGCCAATGTGGGAGGTAAGACTTCATCAACATGTGATGACCAGGACTGACAGTTACAGGCTGAGTTGCGCCGGCGGCTATGGTGGCATATACTACACGCAGACCTAATTGTCTCAATTGCGAGTGGACTTCCACCCATGATTGGTGACGACCAATATTGGGATGTGAGACCTATCAGTGAATTGAAGGACAGCCATCTCCGATCTGCAAAAGGGGAAGACTACATGGTCGAGGTCGAGGCAGGCCGAAGATCCCCAGATCCCATAGATGATCCCAGGGATAGGTGTCTCCGATCCATGATCGATGTGCGCTACGTCGTAGCCCGATCGAGATATAGATATGGAGGTATGCATCATACTCACAGACTCTCTATTACCCTTTGCTAATCTAAAGCAGTTCAGATACGCCAAGTGCTAAAGGTAGAATCAATCCTCACAATAAGATCTTATGATGCTGATTATTTAGGTTCAACTTGGCGTGTCAACGATCTCCCGCGAAGAGATGCAGAGAACCCGTATAGTACTTCAAAGTCTTGAGGATGAGCTTAATGAGGCGGTGCAGAGAATCCCGACCAAAGGTCTTCCGGAGAATGGGTTCGTGCCCAAGGCCAATCATAGCCCGCCAGAGGATGATTATGACGAGACGATGGCTATGCCACCTACATTTGAGGAATTTGCGCTTTTCATGGTACTCCCTAATCTAGCATTGCTCCTTCACATGCGCTTACTAAGATGAAATAGGGGTTGCAAGAAGGGGAGACCTCTCCGAGTTCAAGTCAGTACCTCTGGAAGACAATGGCAAGCTTCCATGACTGGGCTAGGATAATGCTTTCTATGCTCATTGACCGAGTAAGATATATTGCGCACGTCTCGAATCATATCTGACATTCACAGGCGCATTGCTTTTCGTATGCACCTTTCTTAAAGCAGAGTCACTCGAAGCTATGGAGATCAGGGCGCCAATGTGCACTGCTTCATTGCCATGGGTATATGCGAAAATTTATTTCGTTGGCTTCAGACGCATCTTTTCAGCCTTTTAGATGGAGTTGGCCCGGCTGTCACCAGCCGATGCATTCCGCAATAATTCTATTGGTTGATCTATATGAAAGACCACAGAGCGTAGAGGCGTTGAATTCAAGGGCCTTCATTGATCAGGTATATGCCTTATCTAACCCAGAGAGTGGGATCATCGGTGGTGAGGACGGACAGAGTGTCCTGAGGCCTTTCAGGGAAGGCGGTACTGACGCGTGGGAGATGCTTCGGCGCCTTCGAACTCAAGCGTGGAGGAAAGCCGGCTTGGAACCTAAAGTTCTCTGGACTACAGAGGATATGCAAATTGCTGCCGGTATCGGTCAACCACCATCAGAATCCGAAAGAATCCTACAAAACTTCAGAGAAGGATCTATAAACCTACCAACTCGAAAGGGAACAGGATCAGATGCCGAGGAGAATGCAGACAAGACGGTCCAGGCTATGCGACATATGATAGATCGCATCGACGGAGAGAGTGAAGAAAGCATCAAAAAGCGACGGGTGCAGGATCCAAATGAGGAAGGCAGGATGGGTGGACACTATGGCCTTGTGGCGCCGTATAGCCAATTCAACGGTTCCTCGTCCAGTAAGGCACAACGTGGCAATGATTCTACACTACCGCAAGCCACTGCAGTCATGGGGGCTGGAAATACGTGGGCAATCTCATCAGCAACTTCTCAATCTGATCTGGGCTCTGCAGTGGAGACAACATCCCCGTCACGAAGCTGCTGCGGCACAGATGCGACGAGTGTGTCCAACGTTGGGCGTGAGCATGGGGTCCAGCCGGATGACATTTCGATGGATGCAGTCTTCGATTGGGAGGCTTGGGATTCGGTTTTCGGTCAACAGCCTACGATTGACGATGTATTTTACGACACTTCACACTGACGGGTTTTGGGGAGTCTACGTTATGGTTTGGCTGGTCTGCGGTCGACATGGAGAATGTTCTCTATCATATTGATTGTACTCCGGGGACAACAGAACTGTCGACAAAGGTGGCAGCATTCGATAGCTCCGAGGCGTTCACGGTTATTTAACGTGCTAGCGTCATTTCCGCATCGATGAAATGTATGCAGGCGGACGCTCAATGATACCTTGTACCATCAATCTCTACTACGAAATGTATCGATCTACTGCTCCCGATCCTCCTTCATTCCGACGTCGAGCGCAAATGTCCGCGATAGTGCGTACCTATCATGGTGCCAAGAATGGTCAAAGCTCACTCCGCCTTTCCCCTCGGCTCGTCGGGTGAGGCCGTCCTATGGTCGCCACGCTGCGGCAAATACTCCTTCCTCATGTGTTAAGCGTGGTAAACACGCCTTCTTCATGTGTCAAGCGCAACCAATACTCCTTCCTCAATGTGTCAAGCGTGATGATCCACGAGAACCCAGATCCTACAAGAATTTTGATAAGGGGTACGGTAGGTATCAAACCAATCGACAGTTTCGATAAGATAACGGGTTATACGGAGTAGGCAGTCATTAAACTTTAACGCCGCAACGCATCTCTTCTTATCATGTTCGCACTGGTCAGATTCTCGAGTAGCGTTCGAGTATCCCTCCTCTTGATCATCGGCTATCGGCCGGTGGTTTTTTTTTTTTTGCTTCCCCCTACGATGATAACGGCTTCCTGAACGGATCTTTTCCGAATGAACAGAAGATAGGTATATAAACTGCTAGCAAGACGCCGCACACTTACTCTCGCTACCTTCTTGAGGCAGCACTCGTCTACTTTTGCTTGTCCACCATGGCCCCGATTTCCCCTTCCCCCATGATGCCCATCAACGATGAGAAGAATTCGACGCTCTATGAGGCTCAGGCCAGCGTAGACACCGATCCATCCAGCGAGGAGGATGCTAGCTCTTCAGATGGTGACGATGCTCTCAAGCTGGCGGGTACCCATGCTCACCACTTCGACGAGAAGTACTATCTTCGCCTCCGACGGAAAATTGTAAGTTATGTCAGGCAGAAAGACTAGAAGTCGACATGCTAATTGAGCTCTACTTTCAGGATCTCCATGTCATGCCTCTTCTCATCTTCGTCTACTTCACCCAATTCTTGGACAAGAACATATTGTCCTACGCATCTGTCATGGGTTTCCCTGTCCACGGCATCTGGTACAACGACGTCGCTCAGGCGTTTTACATGGGCTTCCTCATCTGGATGTTTCCCACCCAGTACATCGGTCAGAAATTCCCAATCGCCAAGTATCTCGGCTGCCACATCATTGTCTGGGGCGCGCTCGTTATGCTCCACTCCGTCTGCCACAACTTTTCGGCCTTCTACGCGCTCCGCTTCTTCCTCGGTACGCTCGAAGCCTGCGTCTCTCCGAGTCTGATCCTTATCGTGAGTATGTGGTATAAGCAGAACGAGCGTGCCACTCGCATCGGCTGGTTTTACGCCGGCAACCTCAGTACGTCCATTGTCGGTGGTGCTGTGGCCTACGGAGCTACTTTCTACCAAGGCTCCATCGCGCCATGGAAGCTCTTGTACCTTATCCTCGGCGCACTCGCTATTCTCAACGGCGTCCTTGTCGTTCTCTTCCTTCCTGACTCCCCCCTCACCGCCAAGTTTCTATCTGAGGAGGAACGAATCGCTGCGCTCGAGCGTGTCCGTCGCGACCAAGCTGGAACGCACAACAAGCATATCAAGAAGTACCAGGTCGTTGAGGCGTTCAAGGATGTCCGTACTTGGATCATGTTCATCATCATCATGTGCACCGGCGTTCCGAACGGTGGTAATTCTGCCTTCAGCAACATCATCACCAAGAGCTTCGGCTGGACGTCCCGTCAGACCCTGCTGCTCGACATGCCTCGTGCCGCCATCGGTGGTTTCGCTGTCGTCGCGGTTGGCTGGCTCTCCGACCGTTTCAACGATCGTATGAGTCTGGTTCTCCTCTTTACGCTTCCCACGCTCATTGGCATGATCATCATGACCACCATGCAATACTCGGGTCAGAAGGGTGTGCTTCAGTTCGCTCAACTATTCCAGAACCTGTCCGCTCCCGGCTTCCCGCTTTGCTATGCATGGAATGCAAGCAACACCGGTGGTCATACCAAGAAGGTCACAGTCAACTCCTTCACCCTCTTCACCTTCGGCGTAGGCTCCGTCGTCGGCACCTACATATTCCTACCCCAGGACGCACCCGGCTACATTCCCGGTAAGGCGGCCATCGTCGTTCTGACCGTGGTGTTGATGGCGTGCTGTGGCCTGATGGCTTTCGTCAACGTACGCTTGAACAAACAGAAGAAGATAGCGCTTGAGAAACTTATTGCCGAGAACGGCTGGACGGAGGAGGATGTCGAGCGCGAGCGGGAGAAGGCCGCCTTCCTTGACCTCACCGACAAGGAAAACGTATTCTTCACGTATACCCGCTGATCAATGCCGGCTTTTCTCTCACTGTCCTATCTTTTTCGCGGCATCTCCGTATATCCCCTAAGCTGCTTACGGTACTTCATATAGAAATCTATTTTACTACTTTACCACATCCGTTTACCTGCCTCGGTGTCTGCAGGTGGATATCGTAAAATCTTGTGATATTGCCGATATGTATAATCCAAATTAGAGACAGGAAAAATGATCCTTGCTACTATGCGGACAAGAGATGGTAATTAAGGAAAACAATCGGGATGAAAATAATGAGGAGCGGAAAGGTGCGTTGAGGGGACGGTGCGTTGAGGGGACGGTGCGATAAGCGCCGATAGTAGATAGAGTAGATAGTGGGGTGTCAGTATTTAGTCATTGCGTAACGATGTCAAATCGAAAGTTTCTCCCGGCAATTTTATAGTCGCAATGGCATTTTTCACACGGCAGTGCCGACTCATTAATATTGCAGAAGGCCAATTGGTATGTCGTCCCAGATCTAGACGATTGAGGCATCTTGGGATCATGTCAAATTCATTCAGCCGATCCAATGACCAAAACTCCTCCCCGATCCGTCGACACAGTCATTGTCGGTAATGGACCGTCGGCACTGATCCTCTCTTATATCCTCCACGGTCATATCCCAACATACGATCGCTCCAGACCTCACCTAGATGCACTCCTCGATCAGAAGTTGAGGAAAAATGGGAATCTTCTGACACCGGATGTTGAGCACCTGACAGAGCATTTTGGGGCCTCGCGCTTCTCGTACTCGACGCAGGCGTTGCCAATAAACGTGTTGCTCGACACACTGCTCCGCCCTCATGGTGAAACAGACGATACGGGCAGCTACACATGTATTCACTGGGAACACGCGCCTGAGAGAGCGATCGACCATGTTGTCATTGGAGATACACCTCGGCCAGGTGGACAATGGGTTGATAATCCTGCTGACGCAAGCTGGGATATTGAAACACTGAGTTATGCTGGTATGCTCTCACTGCCTGGCTATACATTTTCCGAGCATTACGAACGCATCTATCACCGAACTTTGCCGGCCTTTCAACGCCCAACGAGAAGGGAAGTTGCGACGTATCTTGCAGAATACCCAAAATATGCAGGACTTCAAGATACCATCTACTGTGAGCAAACACTAGCTGGTATCTCGAGAAACAGTAACGGCTTTCATATCGCATCTCACGACATCACATGCAGACATCTGGTCTTGGCCACGGGTATATTTACCAAACCAATTCCACCACGTCCTCTGCTGCAGCCGCTGGTCTCACTTCCGAAGAGAGCGTCATCACCATTACTCGTCATAGGGTCTGGCTTCAGCGCAGCAGATGTGATTCTATCAGCTCCAACAGATCGAAAACTCATCCACGTGTACAAATGGGCTCCTGGCACATCTCCTTCGCCCTTACGAGCCTGTCATCAGCAAGCATATCCAGACTACGCCGGTGTTTATCGTCGGATGAAGATAGCAGCAACATCACACGTACGCCATCGCGCTAAGAGACCCCGACTAAGCCGTTCTGCAACATCAGCCTTTGACAGTAGCCGCAACTGGGACGAGGTTTATGAGGGCCTCCCCAACACTTCCATCATCGACGTCCAAGTGCACGGCGACACCGCAACAATCACCTGTCAAAAAATCACTAAGGATGAACCTCCTTTCGAACGTGAAGTCAGCGGCCTATCCTACGTCGTTGGCAGAAGAGGCTCGTTATCGTACCTCGACCCACAGCTCCAAGCCGAAGTATGTGAGGACCCTGCCGACGCACAGTCCGTCTCCGGGCACACGCTACGGCAAAAATCCCTGGCAAGCACCGAGATGGCGGATAACGTGTTCATCACCGGTAGTCTGACAGGGGACTCTCTGGTCCGTTTCGCTTACGGTGGCTGTACGTATGCAGCTGGGATGATCATGGCGAGACAGGGTCGTGCTGATGAGGGTAATGCCAATGCCAATAGCAATGGGAATAGTAACGGTAGACCGCGACCAGAGGATAGTAATACCTCAGGAACGTCGTCGCCCAAGACGAACCCTTCGTCAAGGTCTTCGCCTGGTCGGTCTGGGCTCATGAACGGTCTTGACGGTCATAATATTCATTCTATAGACTTGAGCGCTAGAGCAGATGGATTGGATCGAAGGAAAGAATGACAGAGAAAACGATTTGAGCGAGTTCATGACTTGGAAATTAAACATATTCTGCATTAGATGATTGATTTGATGTCCTGTTCACCTTCACCTCTCTCGTGCACTCCCCCCCTTTTTTTCTATCCCATCAACTGCAACTGATCATCAGGCGGCCACCTCGTCTGCGCAAAGCTTAGACACCGCTTAATACTCTGCAGATACTTTCTCGTATTCTCATCGCTCATGATATGTGCCGTCTTGTCGGCCTCGTGCAGCTTCTCGCGCGCCGAGCGCTCGTGGATGCCGACCATGGTTACACCGATGGGCCAGGCGGCCTTGCCGATGCTGAGGCGCAGGTAGCCGTCGTTGGCGTCGACGTAGCGGCGTTCCTGGGCGCAGCGTACGATGTCGACGACCGGGTCGAGGATGCCGTCTTCGAGGTCGGCGGATTCGAATTTTTTGAAGAGGGGGCGCATGTTTTCGCGGGATTGGACCATCGCGTTGTAGGCTTGTTTGCCTTGGTAGGATTCTTTGACGCTGAGGTCGCGGCGGGAGAGGGCACGGTCCCATTCGGTGAGGAGCATGATGAAGTATGAGGCTAGTTGGCGGAAGAGGAACGATCGTTCGGGGGTGTCTTTGGGGGGTACTTTCGCAGGGACTTTCATGTCGGATTCTGGGACGAGTTCGAGGGTCGTGGGGATGGGGCCATCAGACAGTTTCGAAGTAGGCGTTTGGCTTCGCTTGACAAGTTTGAGGTATCGTTTCAATCGAGCTTTGTGGGTTTCGCCAAAGAGTCTGGTGGGCTCTGACATAGACCGGAGCTTGCTTATGAGATCCTCATCGGATATGTCTTGAGATTCGAGATCGCCTAACGGCGTGCCTTCTTTCGAGTCAGGAAGCTCGGCCTTGTCCGGTAGTTCTGGAAGGCCTAAACGCTTTCGTCTCAATCGCTCTTGTCGTGCCTCTTCCTCTTCGCGACGCTGTCGAGATTCTTCTGCTAATTTCCGCCGCTTCTCCTCTCTTATCTGTGTCTTTTCACTCTCTTCTTCTTCCAGTTTGCGCTTCTTTGCCGCCCGTTCTTCCTTTTCTTGTTCGAGTCGCGCTTGTTCTGCGGCGTATTCAGCTTGCCGTTGCGCCTCCAAGTCAGCACGTTTGATGTATTTGCTCTGCGAGTCTTTGCTGCTGGGTGGAGGGGCTTTTGCCTTGCTTATTTGCGCTGACATCAAAGAGGCGAAATCCATGATCACTGACTGCGCGCTTCTGCGCTTCTCTGAAGAGGGAATCCTATGTATAACGTGAGGCCTGCAGAGAGTGTTCGGGCTACGGTGCAATATAGAGTAGTATAAACGGAAAATAATTCGAAAGCCCCCAGCGGATGATGGTCCTTAAAAGGCCCAAGCTTCGTTTTAGCGGGCAGCTCCGTCCGGGGTACAGTAACCACGCGTTGATAACTATTAGCTCTGCTTTGCATCAAGGCAATGCAAAAACAGACATATTTGCCATACTTCTTCAAGATCAATTCTTCGATAGTGATTCAAGTTCAGGGCCGAGTAACTGTGACGGTCAGGAAGTGGTGCTTCATCGCACAATAGCAGGGCCATCAAGCCTTTCACTTCAACACGTGTCCACCCATGGCCGGCGTGAGCGTATAGGAAGTGGACAACAGAAGGAGAGATCTTGCATTGTCAATATGTATCATCTTGTCAAGTCTCTGTATATGTATGCGACTAGCAAAGAAGGTGAGGGATTCAGGAAGAGTGGTTGTAAGATTCGGCTGACGGCCCTATTCAGAGTACTCAATTGTTCTCCTTGGATTGGACAATGCAGGCAAAACCACTCTGCTCTCACAAATCAAATCATTATATACGACCGACGAAGCATCTTCGACTGCAGGGAACACTGTTCCTACCGTTGGACAGAATGTTGCCACTATCGACCTACCAAATATGTATCTGAAAATTTGGGATGTCGGTGGGCAAATGAGTTTACGCAAACTCTGGCAGTCTTATTACAAGAGCGCCCATGCAGTTATCTTTGTCGTCGACAGCAGTGATGTCGGCAGTGATGCAGACCTTTCAACTGTACCCGGCTATCTAGACAGGAGGCGAAGTACAGCCAGCGTTGCAGATGATGGACAACCACCACCGACGCCAATGACCCCCGGTTTCACCAATTTCAATGATAGGGGGAGATTAGATGAATGTCGTCAGGTCCTTGAGAGTATCCTCCAACACGAGGATGCTGCCGGCATCCCTATTCTTGTCTTGGCGAACAAGCAAGATCGGGAAGATTGCGTCGAAGTTGTAAGGATCAAGGAAGGTTTCGTAAGGAAAGTCTTCGAGGGCGAAAAGGGTGGTCATGTTAGAGACAGCCGTGTCCTGCCTGTCAGCGCTTTGCAGGGTGCGGGTGTCAAGGAAGCTGTGGACTGGGTCCGCACTCGTATACTTTGGAATAAAGAGTCCCGGCCTCCTGTTATGCGATAACGACGAGAGTCTTCACTTCACACTGAGAAGATGCGACGAGATTGCAAGTTTAGTAGCAGCTACTTGCTCTATTCTTCGATAGACCGTCGATTGGTACAGTACGATTCATGTCGATTGGGTCAGCAGCTTCCTACATTACCTGAGTCACTAATGGCCAGAATGGGAAGAAAGCTACGCAAATCCAGGACCGCTCAAGACCGCCTCAAATCGTGAGTAGCTCTTTCCCTCATGCCTGCCATTTCCGGTACATTGTTCTCGTTTATAAGCACTGTTCTAGAGTAATGGTCTTCTCGTCAATCAACTCACCAATCTAGTGCTTGTTTAGCTAGGAACATTCGTTTTGCTTCGATCAACATATACTGTAGCAATTACATTCAACTATCGAAACGCTCGCTCTTCCCGCTCACATTCATTGTCGTTCTCTGATTTTCACGGCTCGTTGCACAAGAGCGCCTTCTTATCAGCGAAAAACTATGGAAGCAGAAGCTCGACCATTGCGAGGTATTCTGAAATCGTCTCCTGCAATAGCCACACATCAGACAGAACTCTCAACAAGCAACATCGATGCTCGGGCTACAAGGGCTGGCTCGAGCGCATTGCATGTCCACCATTCAAGCGATTCACAGTCTTCCATGCAAAATCCGCAGGAGCTGAGGGAGCAGTTGGAGGAAGCTTCGACCACTAACGGACGGCTGGGAGCGGATACCTCATCACCAGACTCAGACGTTGCCAGCATCATGAACGAGACAGAATCTGCAGTCGACCACTCCTCAGACACTGCAACTGCAGGACCTTCATCTAGCCAATTGCGTCTTCGGCTAACGATAGCGCATCTCATCTCAGATCAATTGCAGTCACCTCATGAGCGGGTACATGAACAGTTATCCTACGTGTTCGGTCCGAATTGGACTTTAGTCCGCTTCCATTCTGTCTACAACTTCACAAAATACTGTTCGTGGGACGAGAGCCTTGCTGCAATGGTGCTCTCGGGGTCAAAAGTTGCCAAAGTATATCGTTTAGGGATGCTATACCACCTCAATTTCCTGGCCAAGTTGGACAAGTTCTGCGAAAAAGGTGGAGTGGTGATTTTCAGAGGCGTTGGCGATGATGCACCGATTACGGAAATATTCAAGTACTTCGAGCTTCGTTGGAGCGTCTTA
The DNA here is from genome assembly GCA_003868215.1 of Pseudophaeomoniella oleicola. Lineage (NCBI taxonomy): Eukaryota > Fungi > Ascomycota > Eurotiomycetes > Phaeomoniellales > Phaeomoniellaceae > Pseudophaeomoniella > Pseudophaeomoniella oleicola. The sequence continues at coordinate 271,659 of QWDQ01000013.1, read as the reverse complement.
GATGTCGTTGCTCCAGCCGAGGAACAGGTTCTCGGACGTAACTGCCTACAGATGCTCAAACGTATCTTTGGGGGGCATTTCGATGCGATCAGGTCTCTGTTCAAGATGGAATCTTCCGAGATGGGAAGACAAGGCGATGATGCGCGACCTCACTTGTTTCCCTTCAATAATATGTTCTGCATACACCAGAAGAAAAGGCCTCGGCTCGGACAGCGTCTTTCAAACGCCAGCATGCAGGGACTACTTGACCAACTCCCTCGTCGTTTGTCAGCAACAAGGGCGACACCACTAACTCACGTCCACGCTTATGAGCAGATCTATCATTCAGGTACTTTAGATCTGGCAGGAAACATCTCCTTATGGGATCAGCCTACATTGGTAGCTGCAGGGCGACGGTACTCCGGTTGGGTTTGTTATATTGGAATGCATGCCAACAGCGCGCGGGAGGTCACGCAAGAAGCAGATTTGATAAAGCGCCTGGTCGAAGTCTTCAGCCCCTGAGAATGTATGGTTGAGCTCCTGTCTTCGGCCGTTTTATGTCATCTTGCAGACATAGGGAAGAGCATAGCTTGACCCCGAGCTTTTCATTTGTAGTTTTCATTAGATAGGGAGACTGCTTTATCATTTATTAGATGGCTGCCATCAGAGCCTTTGTACATCTCACACTCATACGGACTTAAACGCAGAAGAAGAGCAGAATGAGCGTTTTATCGTATGCAACTGTCAGTCCACCAGCAAGGTGATTCCAGGATGAACATGATCCCGCCAGACCTTCCCTGTTCGTTGCATCTAGACATATCTCGCTCTCTTCTCTTTTGTTGCTGTCAATTCGTGTGTTCATATCGGCTCCATTCTCTGACCAAAATGAGCATGGATTTTCGGCCCATGTAAGCTTTCCATGTAAGCGACGAACTCAACCTGGTCACCCGGTCCAGCCAAACAAGAGAACCGAACACCCACCTCTTCCGTCAGAGAGGCCAGAAAGGACAGCAAAGAGGGAAAATAGGAGGAAAAGATAGGTAGGGTATGATATTAGGTGCTTCTGTCGTATACCTACTGTATCTGCATGGCCCATTGGTCTGCTCTTTGGCAACCCTCCCTTGAGTCGATCAATCAATCCAGTCCCGCCTGCGTACAAGATGTACTTGCCTCCATCATTTCCCGTACATGAGGTGACGAGCTCAGTTTCTCGACCTTACTCCACTGGGAGAAAACTGTCGGTCGGTGGAGATCTCGCTCCCAACTACTGTCCCTTCCCTTGTGTGATATGACTACAACTATGACCTACTTACTTTGACAGTCCGAATCCACGCTTCCCCAGCCGCCCAGCTTTGTATCAACCTCACGCCGTTGCTTTCCAACGACATACTTCTCCCTCTCTCAGCATCGTCACTTCCTTCTTCATTTCTGATCTCACTCTTACTTTGTCTATCCATCACAACTTTGGCGCTGAATTCTATTGCGATCGCCTATTTTCAGCCATCACATATTTACGTTTTTCCATTCTCGTGTCATCGTCAGTTTCCCCTCATATCGTCCAATCATGGTTGAGCTTCGCAAGCGAAAACCCGCGCAAGAACCAGCTGCTCCACCACCCCCGAAGAAGAAGACTTCCAATCCGATCAAGAGCGCCGTCGACAAAGCCAAAGCCGCAGTTACAGGCAAAACTACCAATGGTACAGCTCCCAGTAAAATTGCTGTCGGCGAAACAGTCCCTCTCGACGGCTTTGGAGGAGAGATCGAGACGAATGACGGAGTCAAGACTTCGCTCAAGAAGCTCGTCGAGGAGAGTGAGAGTGGAGTTGTACTTTTTACATATCCCAAAGCGAGCACGCCAGGTTGTAAGTATATGCGCTCTCATCGACATAAGCCTTTGCTGCCACGAATCCTCTTCAATATCACGTATCAAATGCGCTGTACGGTGACGCCATCTCTAAACCATAGTCACCAAGATTGGACACGTTCCTCGTTCGCATCCCGCAAGAGCTCTCCCACTAACTTTATCATCACCTAGGCACAACCCAGGCATGTCTCTTCCGTGACGCCTACACCCATCTGACCTCTACCGGCTTGTCCATCTATGGTCTTAGCACCGACAGCCCCAAAGCCAACACGACTTTCAAGACGAAACAGTCTCTACCCTATCCCCTTCTTTGCGATCCTAGCGCTACCCTCGTCGATGCCATCGGCTTCAAAAAAGCCCCCAAAGGCACCACGCGCGGTGTATTTGTGATCGCTAAGAGCGGTGAAATCCTTGCTGCAGAACCTGGCGGCCCACAAGCTACAGTCGATGTTGTCGCCAATCTCATCAAAGAAGGCAAAGTAGCAGGCGCTGCTACGACAGCGGAAGCAGTAGGAGAAGCCGTCGAGAAAGAAGCGCCCACCACAGAAGAAAATGTAGATACCAGACCCCTTGCCGAGGCGACAGCTGGTGGTGATACGAAGGACACGGAAGACCAAATCCCAAAGTACGATGAGCCGCCCTTGGAACAGGAGCCAAGCAAAGAGGAAGAAGAAGCCGCCAACACGGCTGCCGATGTAGCCGACACAGCCGCCACACTCGACGGCGTGGACGGTAGTGGAAAGAAAGCCACCGCCGCTTCTTGACTTTTCGTTATCTTAAACATCTCTCGTATGTGCATATCACACCAATTCCTCGTCGCGATTGACGCTTTTCTCTCCTTTTAGCGGACAAAAGCTCGGCGAAGACTCGTATGGGCTGAACCGAATTTTATTGAAGCGGATAGGGTTGGACAAAAAGTATACCATGAATTCTACAATATGATTATCTAACATTTGGATCGATTCCTGGCTTGTTGAAAAGCTTGCTTCATTTTCTTTGCTACCCCATGCACGCATGACCTACCACAAGTATGTACAGTAGGTAGTCTGTAAATCACCAAAACTGTTATCCAGGATTAAAACAAGCATGGACCCAGGCTCAAGCTTGTTCATGCTCTCACACTATAATAGTATCTGTTTCCTCCCCTTTCCAACTTATTTTTGCATGTGGATATGGATATATGATTCGTATGAGTGAGGTGACCTATGTACACGCGTGTTCACCGTATATATAAGTATGGATACCTACCTACCTTAGGTATGCACACCACAACCATCTGACACTTTCTTCTACTACCCAAAGGTAGGCCTGTACCTACGTAGTCATTCATGTATGTATGTATGTATGTATGTACCTGTCGAAGAACAGGAGGGTGTCTTGAAATTTTGTTATATTTTTTTCAGTCTAGAGGTATATATGTATACACGACGAACGGGTAGATAGAGACTGACTGAAAACAGGCAAGTCGGGTGGACGGACAGCTTGGATCATCGAAGAAAGGTTTTACTACATAGATCCATTGCTACCTCTCTTCTTTCCACTACTTCTTCTTCCTTTTTCCTTCAGGATTTCTTGAGAGGTTAAAGACACAGGAAAGATTGCTTCGTTTCAGCTGTGGACTTCATGGAAAAGAAGAACGGTGCCACTACCGAATCCACAGGGAGTCGTCCCTTCACTTGAACAATGCACAATCCCTGACATCGACATGACTATTGTGTCACATATACATGAAACCCGCAAACGATAATGACACAAAAAGGTGTAAGCTGAAGAAAGTAGGATCATCATTTCCTGTACCACATCCTGGTGATCTTGGTGTGTCTCATCTTCTTTTGTAGTTGGAAAACGCCGTACATCAGTGCTTCTGATGTCGGTGGGCCTGAGAATGGAAATTAGTATACAGTGCCGTTTCGAAACACATGATTTCATCGCCACTCACATCCAGGAACATAGATATCAACGGGAACAATTCTGTCGCACCCTCTGGTGACCGAGTAACTGTAATGATAATAGCCGCCACCATTGGCACAACTTCCCATACTTATAACCCATCTGGGGTCTGGCATTTGGTCATAAACTTGTCTCAAGGCTGGGGCCATTTTGTTTGTCAAGGTGCCGGCCACAATCATAACATCGGATTGACGTGGTGAAGCACGGAAAATTATACCGAGACGATCTTGATCGTATCGCGGGGTGGAAAGGTGCATCATTTCAATAGCGCAGCAGGCAAGACCGAAAGTAACGGGCCAGAATGATGATTGACGTGCCCAATTGGTTACTTGATCGAGTGTGGTAAGTGCATATTGCAGCGCGCCCTGTGGTTTTTCTTGCGATGGTAGGGGGACTTCTCGTCGTGGCAGACCGGATACTGGGAGCCGGCTGGCATCTGAGGCGGTGTTGGCTGGTTCGATAGAGGAAGCTTTCTTGGAGGTTGATGTTGATATCGTGGCAGACGGAGCGACTCGAACAAGACTAGATGCGATTGTTGGCTTTGCTGTTTCACAGCGTAATTATTAGCAGCCAGTACATCATTGATCGGTGTGGCGGGTTGAACGTTAGCTTACCCAACAGAGCGCGCGGCGCTGCCGAACGCGAAATTGCGAACATTGTGAAGGTCAATCTGCGAGATAGGAAAAAAGAGGGGAGATTGTCCTCAATAATGAGAGCGTTGAATCGTGGACTTCAGAAGACGTCGAGGAGGAGGCGAGCGGATTGAATTGGAGAATTCATGTTCGATGATGTGAATGATCACTAAACCGATCAGGTGCATTGTGATTGGTCCAAATAGTCAACGCGGAGACCTATGGAGTGCCGTACCGATGTTCTCCTCCAAATAGATGCGCCAGACAATGACAACCGTACCATTTTCAATATCTTGAGAACCTATTCAATTGAATGCTTTTTTCGTGAATACGAAATATGAGGCATGGCTTCTCCAGCCATTGCTTGTATAGGCATCATTGGTAGACATGTATGTCAGTCAATAGCATGATGAGGTGCAGTGACACTGATAGATACGTATTTATAGGACAACCCCCTCCACATCTCCCTATTCCCACCCCATGAGAAGGAGAGGCTTGATATGGCCTTCTTGCTAAATTCGTGCCTTGATATCTTCGACATCAGACAGAACAATAATACAATTGATCAAGACCTGGGCCTGCTTCAAGCCGTCGATGAACGCCTCGCTACCTATGGCTGGCTCACCAATACCGGTGTCAAGTTTGTGATAGTGGTAGATATGGCAGGAAAGCCATTGAACCCGGAGGAAGATAGGAAAAAGGCAACTCTCGTGACCGGCCTCAGGGACTCAGATCTGAAGCCTGTAAGAGTTCCACTTCCGTTATATTGTATAGTATTAACATGGAGCAGGCTTTCAGAGCACTGCAGACCGCGTATATTCAACTTCTTCAGAATCCATTCTACAAGCCTGATAATGCGGTACCAGGGCATAAGGGTACCTCAGAAATCACGAGCAAGCGTTTCATCAATGAAGTTCAACGAGTTGGGAAACAATGGGCACCTGGGGTGGGAACAATATGAAGAATGACCCAGACAAATACCCCAAATGGATATCGTTCTGGTGTGTTGAGAAACATATCAGCGCTTGGATCAGAAAAGTGACACTATATATTCACTTCTGTCCCATTCTATGTCAGATGTGACGTAGCGCCGGAGAGCAGCGATAGCCAATGCTCTGGTCCGTTGGTGACAAACCCCAAGTCATCGTGAACATCAGGGCTAAGCTTGCTTAGGCCCCTCGGGCTCCTTTTTTTTTAGTCTATTCTGGTGTGGGAAGGTTACGGGTTCAAGCCTTGACGGTGGCATTATGCTCTGTTGCTCGTTTTTGTTTACTGTGTGGATGTCGCGTCTTTTTGCGTGACCCCGCGTGGGTGGTTTAGGAAACAGGCTACATGAGCTACCTGGGGCGCGGAGACAAGACAGTGATATTCCATCTTACGGAAGGGAGAGAAAGAAACCTTCTGGATGGTACGTTAGACGTCTACGGTGCTTGAGTTCTGAAAGGCGTAGCCAATGCCTTGTCCAACATGTTCTCACAAAGGGATAAGGCACACCTTTATTATGAACATACAAGCCGATCTCCCAATCTACAACAGCCTCAGCAATGGGAATTGTGAAAACTCACCAACAGACTGGTAGGTCTCAAACCATGGATCAGCTTAGCAAGACAGGATCCGTTTTGATGCCGGCTATAATGGTGATAATAGTGCTGGACATACCAATAGAATGAGTCCACAAAAGCTATGAATGGACCAAATATACCATTGAGTTTCCTTCATCCATCTCCTCTTATACGTTAAGCATATATTAATTATCTAACGGACTTTCAGCATTGCTACGTAGTCTCGTCTCTTAGGATGATATCTGATATTGATGGCCTATTCAGGCATTAGCCCCTAAAACCCTCCCGTTATCAGTGGGGATCTCGTAACACTTCCGAAAGTCTGATTGTTTACCTTTCAACCAAGGAAACGTTGACTTTAGATGATTGCACAGGCCTCCCAGCCACAGCATCACCTTAGCTACCCAGCAGAGTCTGCTAACGACGAGATGATCTTTCTTCCTTTCAGTCTTCCTATTCTCTTTGTAAATGTTTGAAACTATTCTTGTACGTTGCTGATACCCTCATAGATTGTCATGGTCGCGAAGTTTAGCCATTGTTTATAGCATTTGTACGGTACTGTCTATTGCGCTCAATTGAACCTTGAACGACCCAATATCCGAACACACTTGAGTCACTATCACCACGACCACAAACGATCTGCGATATACAGTGAAACAGTATACATGCTGCCACATTTACTGTCTGCCCTCTTTCTGAGTTCGCTCCTGCCGGTATCTGTTGTCGCAGAGCAGCTACGATGGCCATACAATCTACCGCCAGGAGCAAAATATTTTCCAGAGGATGAAACGCTCGTGAGGCGGAATGAAGATGCGCAAGAGAAGCTACAAGCAGAACAACCTACTGGTGTGAAGAAGATGTCATTGGATGAAGGAGAGATGTTCTTTCCTGAATATTGGGCATTTGCATCAGATCGAGAGGATGGTGTCCAAGACGGCGCAGAGTCCAGGGCGATCATCAGACGGCGCGAAGAAGAGGACACAAACGCCTACGATGATTTCGGCAATACCTCATTTAGTAGGTCATTGTGGCCCGTATTTGCTCTACATACCGACGAAGAAATCTCGCATTCTCCGCTGCTGGCCAGATTTATTCCCGAACATTTTCGGAGGGAGCTCGAACGAAGATTTCAATGTCCATCGGGCACTTCAGCATGCACTTCCATCAATCGGCCAGATAGCTGCTGTGCTACCGGTGAAACTTGTCAGTTGATTCAAGATACCGGATTGGGTGACGTTGGTTGCTGCCCAGCGGGCCAGACGTGTAGTGGTTCACTATCGAGCTGCCAGAATGGTTATACAAGCTGTCCTGGCAACCCAGGTGGTGGCTGTTGTATCCCTGGATATGCCTGCTACCAGTCAGGTTGTGCAATCACTTCCACGAACACCGTTCTCTCTACTTCTACAACCACCGTCAGCCCTACTACCTCTTCTGCCTCTTCGGAATCGAGTCTTCCTCCCGTCACTCTCACTTCAACAACTACAGTTATAGTCGATCCCAGCACAACTTCTCAGATGAGCACCACCTCTTCATCTAGTAGACCGTCTTCAACACCCTCCTCGTCTGCACAAACTTCCACCCAGCAAAGCACCAGCGTGGTGGTCGTGACGACCACAACAACCCACTCAACAACATCGCTGACTACACCCGTTCTCACGTGCTCCACCTCCTTTCGATCATGCCCGGCTTCCCTGGGCGGCGGGTGTTGCCCAACAGATCGAGCCTGTGGATCTCCATCGTGTCCTGCCCTCTCATCCACCCAAAACCTCAGTCCTCCAGTTCGTGGCACCACAGGTGACTCGAGCACGACCCGCGCTGCCTCAACCTCAACCTCAATGACCGCATCCTCTTCCTCTCCATCAATCACCTATTCCGGCTGCCCCACCGGCTTCTACGCCTGCAGCGCCTTCTACCAAGGCGGTTGCTGCCGTACCGGCCGTGACTGTTCCAGCACATCCTGCCCCGCAATCTCGCGCACGACTCTAATCTCCGGAAGCACACTGACCATCGCCGCAGGCACCGGCACCGGCGTTTCCGCCACCACAGAGGGCGAAACTGGATCTTGCCCGACCGGCTGGGCGCTCTGTCCGACCTCGGACGGCGGCGGTTGTTGTCCCAGCGGCTACGCGTGCGGCACGAGTTGCACGGCGCAGAGCAGTGCGACGCAGACTGGGTACGGGCAGTCGGTCGATAAGGTGCAACCTAGCAGCGGTGCGGCGAGGGGGTTCATCAGGGTTGATGGGATTATTTCATTAAGGTGGCAGGGTTTTTGGCTGATGATGGTTATGATCTTATTGTATATGCTTTGAGAGGGTAATGAATGTACATGTACATGATTTGTTGAAAATAATGGGTTACGTGGGTAGATTCTTTCAAGTGTGAATTCTTCTTTTTCAGCAAAGCGTCTATAAAACACTGCTCTCCCCTTGCTAGCTACATCTATATCTTAGACTTCCGCAAGATCCCGACGCCCAAATGACGATACTCATAACAAAAATTGCACCAATCTTGCCTTTGCTCCCCCTTGCTGATTTATTCATTTATTCCTCTTCTTCCCCTCGACGCCTTTTCCCCATTCACCCGCTTTCTTCCCCCATTGCATCATCCCCCAGGCGTGGACCCAGCTGAATTGCGGTGGTGGGGAGGCGTCTGTTCGATAGGGACTGCTGCTGGTGGTGGGGGTTTTAGCGTCTTCTATCTCTTCTGGAGGAGGGGAAGGAGAAGGACGAGATGATGGTTGGGTGCTGTCGGATTCAGGTGTAGTAAGTCGTGTGAGGTTGGTAGGATGCGGGTCTTCTAGATCATTACCTTCCCAGTGTCTCAGGGATCTGGTCATTGGTTTCCACCATTGTTCGGGAGGGCCTTGCCGATCGGTCCACCAGCGCTCGCTGCACAGTTCCCAGAGGCGGCTGCGAGCACGCTTGTAGGCGAACTTCTCGTCTTCCCCCGTGAGGATTGTCGTTCTTGTGAAATCCGGTCCGTTCTGGCGGCGTTGGGTCTCGGCGAGTCCGTGGTCACCTGAAGATGCTCCGTGGCCTCGTCCGTTGCCGTAGACTGGGCCGAAATCGGCATCTTCGTCGGCGAGGACAGAACGTCTTGTTTGGTTGAGGAGCGATGGCGTGCCTGATGAGTCTTCGTGGTAGATAGATACGTTGGGACGGAAAGGGTTGGTGGCATCTTGATAGATCTCCGCTAGTGTTTCCTGGTAGACTTCGTCACTGTCGCTTGATAGTTTGGTAGACATATTCTCCAAGTTTCCAGTATTTCTAACCTCCGGAAAGAATAGGTGGTCTGGAGGGACAGCTGCACGAACGATTAATTTGCATCTTGCTTCGTAGAGAGCATCAAGTAGCGTAATGAAGCGCCGAGCTTCATTTTTCAGTGACGTTGTCAACAGAGGAACATTTTCTAAGACCAACGTATGATAAGTCGAAGCCAGGGTGATATAGTCTGCAGGACCAAGGGTGCTCCCGCATAACTCCGAGAACTCCCACTTTGTTGAACCTTGGTACTGAGCTGGAACTGTTACTTGACGCCCATATACCCGCATGATGGCGGAGCTCCATTCTGGAGTATCGCTGGTTACGCCAGCGGCAGGAGAAACCGCCTGGTTGGTAGCTTTAAGCCAAGCCGTCTCGGCCTCCTGGAGTGTCTCCAGTGCGCTCGAAATCGGAGTAAGATGGTAGAAGGTTGGAACTGTCTGCTCTCGTGGTCCTGCCATAGCATCCGAATCCTCTGTGCCCGAAGATACGACTGGTTCGACTGTAACGTCACTGAGATCATTTTCGATACTGCCTCCATCATCGTGGCCTACAGCACTGGCCCTGTATTCTCTCCGCCAGTCCTTTTCGCCTTCCATCTCCCAGATTTCACACCTTGCTTTCAGTACTTCTAAAAATGTACCGAAGTCGGTTGATGCTGCTAATTCTGCAGGTGCACTTTTCCTCCCATAGTTTAAAAAACTGCTAACACTGTCAAAGGGTGATCTAGGTGGCGGCATGAATTCAACTCCGGCGGCTTTGGCTAGTTCTTCGGGCATTCGATTGCTCGTTGCTATAAGAACACCACCAAGATGAAAAAAAGACGTGAGGAATGAAGAAAGGAGTTTCGACGCTGCTCGATCTGGGAATTGAAATTCATCAAGGAAAAGGATGGGAGAAGTAGAAACCATATCTCGAGCCATGGTGAGTACCGAATGCTCCTGATCTAGGCCTTTAAGGGACGGAGACATATCCATTCTCTCTTTCCGTAACTGTTCAAGTTTTCGAAAGGTGTCAAGCATGAAAGCGTTGAAATGCCACCGCCGCTTCTTTTGACTTGGCAAACAGTCTGCTAAGAGGTCCAGTAGCATACTCTTGCCCCGTCCTACCTCTCCATAAAGCATCATTCCCTGTGGTGAATCAATGGTCATCGCAGATTCATGTACAGGTACTGTTCTTGTGAGAGACAACATTGAGCCATCCCGGATTCCATCTTGTCGCCATAGAGATGAAAGGAAACTCGACCTCGGAAGGCGTTGACCATCCTCGACCCGCCTTGGTACCTCTCCGATTGCACGACTGATATGGTCAAGCCGCTGACGATATTCGACTTCTGGAGCATAATCCTTCAGGCGATAGTACAACTTTTGTAAATGAAGAGCAAGTCTATGTTGTGCTGGATCCGGTTTTAATTTCTTAGTGGCCACCAATGTCCGATATAATGTCAAAGGATTGGTAATTGTTAAACCCGCCGGATGTGGTGATGGCATGGAGGATAGAACGGATTATTTACATGAAGATTACAGGAACACATTCACCATCATCCTCACTTCTAGGTCTGCTTCATTCATGAAGCATTCGTAAGTGTTTGACTCCATTGACGTCAAGGTTGGAATATTGCGTCCAAGGTCACTCGAGGTTACCGTCAATGCTGAGGATCACTTTCAGACCAACTACGCATATTGTACCGAAGGTCTCGATGTCTCACTGGCAATGCAAGAAACAGCTTTTGATAGATATCGCCGTAAGTATATCGCGTTAATCGGATTTCGTCTGTGACTCCGACGATATGTGGTATATTGTGGCTGATTTGTCTTAGAAACTGAATTGGGCGTTGTATCTTAATCTGTATGCTATTACGTTTGATATTGGTGTGCTGTTTGTGAGGATTTCATTAATTTATCGTAAATATATATACACGGTAGGATCTTATGATACATATATGGCAAGAAAAGCAAACGCAACACCATCCAACAGGTCCCTTCAGGAACACCGACTATAGGGTATCATACATCATGCTTCAGCTGCAACACAAGCGGCGATTGGGTATTTTTCGTTAAGAAATGTTGATAGACTGGCCTCTAGTAAGCACGTCTCGTCCTCCTGGATCCACGGCCGTCTGTGCCGTGCATGCGTCGAGTTCCTGCAGCCTATAGATTGTATATTAGTATACTGCTCTTATCTTCAGGAGTGTAAAACCATACCTTCTCACCAGGCCTTCTGGTCAATGTGCCTTTCAGCTTGAGTAAAGCACCACTAATCTTATCGCCAATGGATGGACGACGCTGATGATGGACATGAGTGCGCTCACCGCGAAGGCGACCCCCGACGGTTGGCTTTGTCACTGTCGTGGTACCGGTCGTGTTGTGTGTTCTGCGGGTGGTACGGCGCGAAGAGCGAGGAGTTGTGCGGAATAGAGGCATTTTGACAGATGATATGATTTTAGGGATTGATACTAGTAGGAACGGTTGATTGATTTCGTGATATTCTGTTTTGGTAGATGAGAAGAAGTACAGAGAAAGAGGAGAGAAGCACGATATATATAATAGGTATCTCTCTCTGGAACTACATTGGACTACGTGAATCCCATACCACTACATAATACGGCGATCAAGGAATGACCGCTGCTTGAGACGAACATCTGACATCAGTGATGATGCTCTGGAGTCCAGACACCAAAGCAGGTACCACAGAACTCAGGGTCTCGAGGCGTCTCACGTCGTTAGCGGGGATGAAGGTCCGCAAGGGATTGACCGATGCCAGACAACTCCCGACGTCAGCGGAGACCGGCTATTCTCCCTAGGCTTACTACGTAGTAGGGCTGATTTAGTGTGCAATCGCCCAGGGCCATTTTCAAGTTTTGGACAGCGCTTATCAGCAGTTCGTATCATACTACGTAGTAGCATCACGAAATCAATGGAAAACGCAAGCTGCCAACTTCTTCGAAAAGTATTACCGCATGAGGCAAAGAGGAACGTGAAGCAGACACCGACACTGTACTATGTACAATAGTTACAGGACCAATCCTTGGCATCTCTGTACCTGATGTACTACGTAGTAAATACTACGTAGCAGGCTATTGGATGCTTGGCTGACGTCGCTTTGGACAGACTTGCCTATGCTACTTCTGCTTTGATTAACGACAGGCTTCGCGAGTCTGCTAACGTATGAAGAATGGGCACTATTACTAGGTAGGTAGTGCAATGTCAAACACGTACCTAAGAAGCGATTGTCATGAACGTTCAATACTGTACAGTAGGGATGGTTAACAACCTACCTACGTAGGAGACTGATATAAACGTGATAATATATATATCCGAAAGTACTGGCTCGAAGAGGTCATTGGGCTGTCACATCTGATACTAAAAGCGTTCTCGGAAGGCATAGCACAACGTCACTAACAATGACTGTCGCCGTCCCAATGACTTCAGTCGAATTTGGTGGTGATGGTTCGACCAGCAACTTAGCACTGAATGTCTCAACCCGGCCATCCCTATCCAAACACATGACGAATTCCTATGAAGACCGTTCACTCGGCAGATTCTCGATCGAGAAAATCTTGTAAACTGCTTTCGATCTCTTTCGGATCGGTGATTGCCCACACGCCTCCATTCCTCGATTGGACACGACCGACTTCCTTACCAACGAGATTTCTACCAACTTTCCCCGGACCTACGCCCAGCCACCTCTTAACGCCAGCGTGTTGATGTAAATACCGGATGCTATCCCACCACCGCACCGTACACACGGCCTGGTCAGAAAGCTTATCGATTAGGTCGGCCCTTGATTCGAAGGGATGACCGGAAACATTTGATATGCACGGCATATCTGCTGGAAATCTGATATCCGTCTTCACAAGGGACTTGCGCATATAGTCTGCGGCGGGTTTCATGATAGGGTTGTGGAATGCGCTGTCACATCGGATTTCCACGGCCCGAGGGTCATGTCCTCCGAATGCTCTGATCTGGTGCAAGAGCTGCCGTATCCTCTGTAGTGACCCACTGACCACGATCTGGTTTTTCGAGTTGATATTGGCGATCTGAACCTGCTCAATAGCTGGGACTTGACTAGAGTCGTCTTTCACGCCATCTGCGCCGTAGCCAAGGAAATTCTCTATGCTTTTTACGAGCTCTTCCAATCGTTCCGGCTCACAAACCAGGGCCACCATTCCGTAATCATCGCCTGTCTCTTCTTTAGCTTTCCTACTGCACTCCCCCATGACTTCGGCCCGTTTTCGAACCATCTTCAGAGCGTCTACATAGTGAAGGTAGCCACCCGACACAAGAGCAGCGAACTCGCCTAAGCTGTGGCCAAGCGTCACATTTATCTCGTCCTTTGTGTTGAAGCCGAATTCCTTCTCCAGAATTTGTATGATCATCACAGAGGTAGCCATGATGGCAGGCTGAGAGTTTTTGGTCTCATCGAGGATAGCATTGGGACCATCAGCAATAATTCGTGATAGAGAGAATCCGAGGATTTCGTCTGTCTCATCCAGAAAATGCTTTGCGGTGGAAGGGAAGGCGTCGAGCCACGGATCGGTCATTCCCACCCTTTGCACGCCATGCCCTTGCAACAGCTCGTGAGTAAGGGTCGGGTATATCGACAAAAGCCTTACCTGGAAAGAACAATGCTGTTCTCAAGGACCTGAAACTTCTGGACTCTGTAGAGTAATACTTGCAGCCTTCTCTAAGGAGCACACGTCTGCCTATAATACCTGGTCGCATGTTGACAGAACAGCCTGGCCCATTACGCTCCAATGAACAATGCGACAATGACAGATTGCACTAGATTAGAAGCATCGTGTAAATGGTGTTCGGTACATCGCCCACGCTCTCAAAGCATGCTGACCCCGAGACCCGTTAACATAGGACAGCAGGAAGAATGGAAGATCCGGGAGACAGGTGGGGTAAGGTAGGTAGTAGGTATGTGCCGGGGAAGTCGTCCCGCTATTGAGGTACCTCTTCCACTGCGTTACAGTAATTATTCTCCACTGCTCCGGTAAAGCGAGAAAGATCACTGTCCTGAATGTTCCCTCGGGAGTGCACAGTAGTTCCTAGGACTTATCTGCAGACAAGATAAATATAACCGTTAACGAGCATCAACTAATTATGGCAACGACAATTGCAAACTACAAATGTAGATTCGTATCCTGCATTGAATACAGCCCGTTCTCGGAATATCTGGTACTTGGTAATTACATAACCATCAAACAGTCATCAATTGGCCTCTTTTCAACTGCAATAGCTGCAACAACTTTTTACGGTAACAATCCTTGAGCAGTCCAACCACTCCCACCACATTGTTGATACAGTACGAGATAAGACAGATGATTATGGATGATTACTTATCACTACAGTCGTCCTCGCCTCGTCGGCCAAATTCTTTTATTCTATTCTATTGGTGTTAGTCATGACTTCGACGGATATAATCATACGTAGTATAGGGTTCTCTGTGTGTCCGAAAACAGGGGTTCCATCACCTGTAATGGGCGATGCATTGGTGAATTCCAGCCGCTAATCTCATCTTTAACTAAAACTTTACCCGTCAGACACCACTTGGGAACCAATTAACTCATTCAGATTGTCCCCCTTGGATGCAAATATGGAGTTTCTTTCCTCACTATTATCTGCTCTCTCAAGGGCATTGTTAAGCGCATAGCCGCTATCACTGGCCCATTGTGAGTGACTCCCTTCATCGCTGAGCATCTACATAGTAATTATCCACCCCTATAAAGTTTGAACATGCCGGACAAGGATTAAGACTCTTGCCGCCGTCGCTTGGTGCATTGGAGTTCAATCTCATTGCGGTAATCTCCCGAGATTCCCCCCAGATGAAAAGATATCATGCTACTATCACATCTCCTGTTCTATGGTTCTCAGTATTCATCTTAGAAGAGTATTGTCGATATTGGACATGGGTGTTGCCAGTATGCAACACTTACTCAACCGTCATTCGAAAGCCCCCTATCCATCTTAGCGGATCATCCCGAATCTCACACTTTGAAGACTTGCGCGCTGTCGCGGCCTTGCCCAGGCCTATCCCAGGGAGATCTTTAACCTTCACTTGAGGAGTTGCTGGTCGCGCATGACCCAAAGCTGATGATTATGGCTACGAATCACGCAAATCCTACCGTCCAAACTCTGGCGCATGAGTCCGCACCAGCGTCCCCGACTCTTACCAACCCGGATATGATTCTCCCCTACAATGATAGTCCTTCAAGACCATATCGACAGTCTCCTCCGTATCTGTCTCTCGAGATTCACTCGCCACCCCACGTCCTCGATGATGTTGTAGAAAACAGGATGTATCAACATGGGGGCCCGCTTAGCGATATTGGGGAAGAGGAGTCGATTGCAACGATGTCCAGAAGGTCATCTAGTGGAAGCGCAACGCCCATTGATGCCTCGTCAATGGCTTCAGAGCGACCTTGGCACATGGAGAGAAGGAAAAGTGATGATTCGGTCTCCACGGTCAACTCAATCTCCGACCTCGCGCGCTGGAAGAATTTCGACAGCAGGATTGAGAGTTCGGGAGCGCAGCCAGCCACGACGGAGAATTCTGTCTTGGAGGTACCAAAGCTAGAGGAAAGAAGAGGCAGTTTCACATCGGTTGCCGGCGACGAAGCAGAATCGAATGCCCTCAGTGAACGTGCAGAACGCATCCTCGCTAACGCAAAGAAAAGATTGACGGTAAGCTTGAGAAAGTAGTGAGAGTTGGCTTTTTCTAATCCTGTCGTAGGCCCTCGAAGGAAATCTCAGTCGAGCTAGGTCGTCAGTCTTGCTTTCACCGACGACGAGAGTCAATGGTGGAATGGGAGAGCATAGACAAGCAGGTGGCTTATATCGGTCCATCTCCCAGAATGGCGAGCGTCTTTATGGACAGCTGGGAGGAAGTCGTCGACGCTCGATGCTTTCGCCTGCTAGAAGTTCCAGTCCGGGTCATTCTAGGATCGTCAGTGAAAATTCAGCGCCTTCAAAAGAGACCCATATACGTCCAGGCGAATTTCGATCTGTTAGTGCATTGGAGCATAACTACACTCGAGCCGTCGACAATTTACTAGATACGTCATCAAAAGGCTCACCCTCGACTTCATCTCACAAATCTCCACTGTCTGGATCTTCACCATTTCAATCCCCACTCAACGTTGTCAAGGAGGAGGAATTGACAGCGACTCCTGTATCTCAACCCACGCGAGGTCTCGGCATCATCAACTCCAGCTCCATGGAAAATTTCCGCAGTAGGACTTCAAGTACTGATTTATCAGACGGTGCCACACGGCCACTTTCATCTGCATCGGCTCGAGAGCTGCACGAGCAGGTCAATGACTTGAAGAGTAGGATTACTAATCTGAGAGTCCAAGCAAAAGTTGATAGTCTACGCCGAAGAAGCATGCAAAGTCTACGGCAAGCCAGCCCTTTCACTGCTGCAGAAGGGTGGGAGGACAAAGATGCTGACCTCAGCCCATCGCCAAACGCTGCGATACGTACCATCAGACGTATGCCCAGTTCGGAACGGCTGCACCCGAAGCAGTCGCCTGTTCCTAGTGAAACACGCGTAGAGGCTGAAGGCATCCAGCCAGCTCCCCCAGAGCGTACGCCACAAAAGCCTATTGTTCAGCAAGACTTCCTTACACCGAACAACATGTTCGAAGATCGAGGTGTCAGGACTCCAGACCATGAGCGATCGGTGAATGGGGAGACTTCTTATGAAGATGCGGCAGAAGAAATGTTAGATGAGAATGGAGACCCTATAACAGCAACAGAACAAGAACAGATCTATCTCAACGAGGCCCTCGAAGAGTCTTTGCGTGACGCCGATATCTTGGAGGAAATAGTACTTGGAAAGGACGATGCTGAACCAGAACGTCATGAGGACCGCCCGGACGCTTTTGATTATGAGCACTTCATCCTTCATTCTGCGCTTGGAAGTTATACCCGCAACAAAGATGGTTCAAATAGGGAGTCATTCGCTTCTTCTGGTTCCGCCGAGACCGCGCGGATGTACAGTAGCCCTGTCGAAGGCGCTGTGGAAGATGAGAGTGGAGAATCAACGCCCAGATTAAAGGCGCAGGGGAGTCGGCCATCACTACATTTTCATGCGAGAAACAACAGTGGTGATTCAGTTTCTACTGTCGCCACTTTTGCCACTGCAAATGAAGGTGATGATCTCGAAGATGAAGATTCAGCGCCAGATGACATTTTGAATTGGACGGGGAATCATTCGAGACCACAGGATGTTGGCTTACAACGAGTGAGGAATGGCGAACTCCCAACGCCTCCAGCGCTTTCTCCACGGGAGAAGATCCGCCATCCAGAACATATCCCGCTGGACAGTATAGTCAGATCACTGATCTCATTCGCCGGCTTATCGAATTTACAGCACAGCGCAGAATTCCCCCCCTCAAGGCTTGAAGCAGTCGACAAAGAACTGTTGGAGAGCCTTCTTCAGAGCCTCGGCGCCTTCTGTTCCGACATCGCACAGAAGAACGCCTCCGCCGAAGGAGCCAGCAAATACGAACGAAAACTCCGAAGACGAAGAATCGACGCCGCCAGGATGGTGCTCGACGGCGAAGTCGACATCGAACCAGCATAATCCACCTTACCACTAATGATGACGCCAACGCCCACACGAATCTCTAGTATTTCTATCACATAGAAAAAGGGGGCCGGAGCAAATACCCAAACTTTCGGATCTTTTTCTTTTCTTTTTCTTCTCTCAAGGCAAATCATGTCTCCATGCGTTCCAGCGCGGTGTTCAAAAGGGACCAATCTACTTTTTTTTTTTTCTTCTCTTCGGTTTTTTATTTAACCACCATGTTGCCAATCAACCATATCAGACCTTCTTCTCGTTCTTTGGCTCTTCTAGGGGATTAGGAAAAATCATTTAATGTATATGCCTACCTAGCTAGCTACCTTATGTATATGAACTTCTACATATATGTATATATATGTATAGAAAGGGATGATTTGTGTATAAATGTACGAATGTACATAAAGCTGTCTGTCTACATACATACATCCATCCAAAGGAAAAGAATGGTGTGTGTGTGTGCATATGGATCGGTGCATATATATATATATATATACATATATCTATCCAGTCTCTAGATAACTGAATTCATCCTTTCCATGTGCATACATACATAAGACAAAACAGTCATCATCGCTCCAAATATCATGCCATGCCATGCTATGCTATGTATACCACATCCACAACCACATCCACATCCATCACTGTATATTCGCTGTCTAAGTAAGATAAAGGACTCCTCTCTCTCCCTGGGTCCCATGCATAAAATGTCGTCAAGGGTTTTTCATGAAAATCATTATATCGTAGCACGTTAGATAGTAGTGGAAGCTTACAAAGCATAATGACAGCAACCCATTCGTCATCATCACTGAGCCATCAACCCACCCAACACAACTCTGCCTACACCAGCAACCTCGCTCTTCGCACTCGCTCGACTCGCTTCTTCGAATTCTCTCACGATGCCGCCCACAATTACTTTTCGTAATCGGGAATCCATCTTTCCGAACCATTCGCCAAGTTGCACTGTACACAGTGCTGGTGTGGACACCAGCTGGATGACCCGTGTGTATGCATCTATCATGACGTCGCAGAGCGTCGCGAACGTCTCATAGAAGTCTGGATCGAATGGGAGGGGAGGGGTGAGGAGGTAACTGAAATCGTCAGAGCCGAGAGAAGGGTCAAAGAAAGAGGATGGTATCGAGGTAGAGGTCGCGGTGGTGGTTTGAGAGAAGCCTGTAGTACCGGAAGTGGTGCTGCCAAAGCTGGTGGAGGTATTGTCGGATGTGGTAGAAGCGGCTATTGAGGATGTATCAACGGATGATGAGTTGAAGGATGCTTGCATCGGAAGGCCAATTTCATTGGCCGAGCTTGTTCGGCGCCCTTTAGTACTGTGGGTTGATCGTTTGAACATTTGAGGAATTCGAGCGCGCGCCAGAGCATTGGAACTGGCGTCCGCCGGGTGCTTTTCTTGGTATCGCTCGAATTCACTGAGTAGATCGTGCAGGGCACGGATCAACTCATAAGGGGTAGGATTGGGTCCATTTGCGAACATGTCGATAACTCCGGGTATCGAGAGTCCTAACAACATGTAATTGGACGCTCGTCTAGCAAGCTTCGATTGTTGTAGCGAGGGTAATCGGGAAAGGTCAGTCCTCGAGAAGTGGACAGTATTGAACCAGTAGACTCGTCCTTCATGACTATACTAGTTAGCATACATACCCATGGTACATGTGATGACAGTCATGGGCACTCACGCCTTGCGCAAATAGTCCAAGGTCGATATTCGCTTCGCAGCCATATCATGTATATGCTGGTATGTGATGTTTGGATTTGTAGTGCCCGTCTGGAGTAGAGGTGTCGTCGTCGCTGGCAAGCCTGCGTTCAAGCCGATACTCGACATGTCGATTGGCGCATAGCCAGCCGCTGCATTTCTTGACATGGTGTCTTTTCGAAGGTTGTTGCCGAATGGGGCTGCGATCATATTGCCGTCAGAGGATCGTGATTCTTTCAAAACCGGCGTCTGGCCATTGGTTGCATCTATGGAACGTTTGCTGGTATGGGCATCGATAGGGGAGGTGTGCATGCGAGAGTATCCTGGTCGGCTGGGAGGGCGTACAACATCGGGAGGCTCCTTCCCTATGTCCTTTTCTGTAGACCTCGAGAACTTGCGTTGCAGGTATGGCTGTTCGGCCACCAACCACTCTTTTTTGCTGGGTGTCCGACCTAATTGCGCAGTGGCCCTGGAGAAAATGTTGGTAGATGTGGGAGTAATAGAGGGATCCCGCCTCGGCGCTCGATGGCCTGATGCTGGAATCATATTCCTATAAGAGATTTCCCCCCTGTCTGTTAAGAGATGCAAACACTAAGTACGTACGAAGGTGGTGTGGTAGTTAGACAGTAAGTTACCATAAGCACATCAGCATAAGCGTCATGCAAGGTCAGAGTCAGATTGACTTGTCTAACTTAGCAGAAACGCCGTCGCAAAGCAAAAGGAGTCTATGACCGTAGTAACTTCTCTCCTCCAACGCCAATGCGAGTGGGGATTGTAAAGGGAACCATCGCAAGGGGGTCCTCGTACTAAGTTACTAAGTTACGTAGTAATAGTCAACCGCACTAGTAACGGCACTTTGACCGGGAGCTTCTCCATTTCCAACGACAAATCGATGCCTGTCAACCACAATCATTAATCATAACCATAACCATAATCATAATCATAATCACAATCATAATACTCATGGTGGGGTGACGTGAACGAACATACCAACCAACCAACCAATCCATGGAAATTCATGACAAGGGACTTACTTGGATCTGCCTCCCGTTGCTGTAATTACATTCAGGAGACCCCTGAAAGAAGTGAGCTCGTTATCCTAGAGATCGTGCTACTCTGGTCCTGCGTCGAAGCGTCTCTTGAGAATATCAACCACCAAGATCTAGTGGGAACTCTCCA
The DNA here is from genome assembly GCA_003868215.1 of Pseudophaeomoniella oleicola. Lineage (NCBI taxonomy): Eukaryota > Fungi > Ascomycota > Eurotiomycetes > Phaeomoniellales > Phaeomoniellaceae > Pseudophaeomoniella > Pseudophaeomoniella oleicola. The sequence continues at coordinate 250,933 of QWDQ01000013.1, read as the reverse complement.
ATACATCTTCTTATTTTACCGAGATTATCATATCAACCAGAGATTATCAACCCCAGCATCTTTCTGTCAGGGGCCATGACGCATGAGGAAGTGCCGGCTGTTGGCCAATGGCCTGTAGACCCTCAAGAAGATCAACCTATCGATAAAGGCAGAATCTGGATCGATGGTTGTTTTGACTTTGCTCACCACGGTGAGTCAACTTGTCACAAGATGGACCATGGTCCGGTGGCTGATATTAGACATGTCAAGGCCATGCTGGGGCTATGCTTCAAGCACGTCAGTTAGGCAAAGAATTATACGTCGGTATTCATTCAGATGAAGCAATACTCGAACATAAGGGCCCAACAGTAATGAATTTACAGGAACGGTAGGTCTGCTCATCTACTCCCTCCCCGAAAGGTTTCGGAGACTAGATACAACGCACATAGAATGTTCGCTGATCATGTCTCTAATGTTCCCTTTCAAAGTGTTGCTGCCGTGGATGCATGCCGGTGGACTACGAAATCAATCCCACACGCACCTTATGTAACCTCGTTGCCATGGATCTCACACTATGGGTGCCAATACGTTGTGCACGGCGATGATATCACTTCAGATAGTAATGGCGAAGACTGCTATCGCTTCGTGAAAGCAGCTGGGAGGTTCTTGGTCGTCAAGCGGACGCCGGGCATCTCGACGACGGATCTAGTTGGAAGGATGCTGCTTTGCACCAAAACCCATTTCATCAAGTCATTGACAAACACTTTGACTGGTCAAGAGGGTCCTCTGTCCGAAGAAGAACGCAAAGCGAATGGACAGTCGATGCTCCAGCGGATAAGAGATTACGCGACAGATGCCTCAGGCCTTCACCCAGGGTGCCAAGTCTGGTCCTGGGAAGGAAGCGATGCTGCCAAATTGAAGCCCCATATTGACGAAGCAGGCACGTTCACGAAATTAGTTGATGGACATGGACTCCGACCAGGTCAGAGGGTGATTTATGTCGATGGAGGCTTCGACCTCTTCTCTTCTGGGCATATCGAGTTCCTGAAAAGGGTGGTCCAGTCAGAGGAAGAGAGGGGCCAAATCACGGGATGGTATCTCGAAGACGAAGTCGCTAAAAGAAGAGCCGAATTCGGTGAAGATTACAGCCCAGCATATATCGTTGCCGGTGTGCACGATGATGGTGTGATCAACCACATGAAGGGTCTCAATTACCCAATCATGAACATATTTGAAAGAGGTTTATGCGTACTACAATGCAGGGTACGTATATTTATCTCCATGCTTGGAATCATAACCGTACACCATCACTAATCTAATATCACCAGTACATTTCTTCCGTCGTGTTCTCCGCTCCTTTCTCTCCATCCGGCTCATTCCTCGGATCACTTCCCTTCCCGGCTCCAATTTCGGCCGTGTACCACGGCCCGACCACCTTCGTCCCTTTACCGTTCGATCCCTACGCCGCGGCCAAATCTCTCGGCATCTTCTACGAGGTGGGTGACCACACCTTCCAAGATGTCAACGCCGGCACCATTGTCCGAAGGATATTGGACGGACGGGCAGCGTTCGAAGAGCGACAGAGACGGAAAGGCGAAAAGGGAACGGTTGAAGACGGCGTCAAGAGGAGAGAGGAGATGGAACTAGAAGCTCTCGAGAAGGAAAAGTTGGCTAAAGAAGGGATTATGAAATCCGATTGGTAAAGCGTACCGTCGGGGATTTGAGCCTGAGATCGAAGCCGAGTCGAACTGAGATCTTGACGACATAAACACCCCTCTCTCTGTCTCTCATCTTCTCCCTCCTTTACGAAAATAACGAAATTCTTGCATACTCTTCAAATAGATAAGCAGAAATCCTCCACCACGAAACAATAGCCATAAATATTCCCCCAAATAAAACCCCCATTCTTCCACCGTAACCGTCCCGTCCCACTGCATCAATCCTTACACTAAACCAAGCCATAATTGAACATAAATCATGGAATTAAACAACCTCGCCTGAAATATTGGTGTTATGAGTTTGGGTCTACAACTCAGGAAGAATGTTAAGTCTTGGATTAAGCATCTAACAATTTGATGTGCGTGCAGCAGGAATTACTCTGGGAGATTTCCAGGAGGTGTACTAACTATGATGGTCGCGTGAATTGAAGTCAATAAGGATTGTTGGGGAGTGGAAGGGTTTAACGAGAGGGGAAGACTATCAGATCAAGTTGGAAAAAAGAAAAAAAAAAAACATCTATTGTTGTTTTGTGGGATTTCATGTCTTGTGATATATACAGAAACGCAGAGACAGGTTTAAAAGAAAAGATCAATGCATTGCTTTCCGAGGACGGGGGGTTTTTCTCTCTCTCTCTTCTCTTATACAAAGGTGCGGCAAGGGTATCTATAAGGAATTTCCAATCAAGAGATTAGTAAATGAGAAATAGTAGTAGCAGCAAGTCGTAAGGAGAAGTACTGGGGCGAGCAAAACAGCAAGAAGGTAGGAAGGAGAACTTACACGCCCTTGTACGGTTGATCGGAGTCAAGATGATATCCCTTGGATTTGAACGCATTCTGACCCAACTTCACGGGTAAAGGTGGCATTCCGTTCTCGCCCAGCACGCTCGCGGCAGTCTCCTTTTTCTCGAACAGAGCCGCCAATCCTTTATCGGCGCCTTCTTCCTGAATGGCGACCAACTGCTTCGCGCCCGCGTCCCCGATCTGCAGCACGTCTTCCTTCGGCGCGGCCGCGGATCCCACGGTCAGGAGTCCGACGGCATCGGCTTGGCTGACGGTGCTGAGGCGGGGATAGTTTCTTCGCACGTCGCGTTTCCAGTATGGGTTGTCTGCGATGTCTGCGGCGGGGATTGTGACCGGGTCGTCGTAGCCTCGGGGATCGAGGTCGCCTGGCGGTGGGTTTCGAAATTGCGGGTTCAACGGGACACCGTTGGAGCGGTTGGGGTCGACAGCGAAGGCGCGACGGATTAATTCCCAGATTCCAGTCGATTGAACGGTGTATTTCTATAGGCCCAGAGAAAGAGGAGGAAGTCAGCAAAGCGCTCAACGTCCAATTTCGGATCTCGCATTGAAATGGATCACGCAAGAAGGGTTGTTACCTTTCCGACAGGGACAACATGGTCGGCAATTGATTTCGCTCGAGAGGCCATCTTCCTTGTAGCACGCAGCTGTCAAGAAGTGCGGCTTCCCAGAGGTGATAAGATGTTCAAATGACCAAGAATACAAATAGCGTACGTTGGTATCAATGTTCGTCGATGAGGTACTAGATAATGAGCTTCATTGCGCTAAACCTGTTTCGAACTTCCGCCGATAATCCCTCCACCAGTAGGATTGCAGATTACTCCCCTTCGTCACTCTTACATGCGGTGTAGTATCATGGTATTCAACTTGTTCCCTTTCTTCTACCAACAGAAAGGCAACGGAAAATCCTCTAAACAGGAAGGAATCGTGAATTTGGTCATGTAGTTTGCTCTGGGCCTCTGACAATTCGCTCTAGAGGGGTCCAATCGTTATAATAATCTAGTTCTAAAAGGCATCTCTAAAAGGCATCACCAACTGAGGCCAAAAGGATACCGCTAGCAATACACACAATAGCAAATGCAAGGAAAACCGCCGTGCGATGTAGCCACGTTAAAGGTTCCTTCCGCAAGAGCATCATGCTCAAGCCAAGGATTCCGAAGCAGAGACTTGCAACCACACCGATAATCACGCCAACATCAACTTCAAGCCTGAGCTTGCGTCTACCAGTGCCTTCCAAGATCGATGTGACAAAAAGAAGTATAAGTGTTGCTATGAAACATCCGACGTAGGTACGGAAGAGACCGACTTCTCGAGACTGGCGCGGATAACTTCGTACAGAAGCACTTGGAAACGCTCTACGACTGGCCCGACTCTTTGTCTGATTCGTGGTACGGCGCGACCAGATATGACTCGTAGGTTCTGAATCCGTGCTATCATCTGCACTGTGGCTAGTCACATCAGACTGTGCCCCTAAAAGGGGCTGCCGAGACCCATCCTCATCCGAGTCTTTGTAGTGAAACAACTGGAGTACCTTTCGGCTCCTTTTTCGTGCTATGGCCTTGATGGAACTAGCAGCCCTTGATAAGCTCTCGTATCCAGGAAACGTGATCGAAGCGTTAGGATCTACGTAGATAGTATACACGTCATTGTCCTCAGCCTCGGAACCGTCGTCAAACTCGTTCCAGTATCGTCGGACCGGCGAGCGCGTGCGTCGCGCAATGAGGTCATGAGCTCGCCCCTTGGTATCTTTCTTCATGTGATCCTGGGGCGGTGCCTCTGGGTTGGTAAAGGCCATATCGGCTACGGATGTTGCTGAGGAGGGTATAGGGTTGGAAGAGGTGCCGCGATCGGATGGCTCATCCGTAGAGGGTCCAGAACCGGAGGTAGCCTTGGATAGCTCTCGCGGATCTTCTGGACTCCTTTTGACTGATATCCTAGGTTGCTTTGGCGGAACCTTCCGGATGTCTTTGTCGATGACAGACATCCAGAACGGTTTTGCTGCCTTTGATGGTGAGCAGATAGTGTAGATGGCATGCATCTGCAACGAAAATCCACGCACTCGCTCTACGAGATAGCTGCCATTCAGTATATTCACGATATCTGGAACAGGATCCCTTTCCCAGCGGATCTCTAAAACGGCATGGGGAAAGTCCGATCGCGTCGATTTCATATGATCATCGGCCACATGGAAGCTGTTGTCTGCTGTTGACATGGTAATGAGCTGATCCAGGGTGGCCCACATCCCAGAATTGTTATCATTGTCCAATCCTTCGAATCTAGACCGCTTCGACGTGACATGTGCCAACGGTTTAACCTTTGGACGCTCCGCAATCCATGACTGAACTTCACTCAGACCCTTGGGCAGTTCGTCGTTACTATGGCTGGTTTCAGTGGCAAATATCTTGCTAAGGTCCTTGCTACGGACGCGATGAAGTTGATAACGACCGATTCTGTGCGAGGTGGCACTCCCTCGTGCATCATTGGAAGTGGCATCCGAGACCATTACCAGTGCAGACTTTGCTTCGCTGTTCCATCCGGCTTGCATCAGAACTCTTGAAGAGAAGGAACCGGGAGTATCTTCTGTGTGATTAAGCGTTTCTGCATTTTGTTCTTGCACGAAAGCATCTAGCTCATCGAACAGCACAAAGTTAGTGCTGTCTGCAGAACTGCTGGCTAGTTCTTTCGAAATAGACCCGTGCCGCGAACCGATTGAATTGACAGATGAAACTCGAGATAATGAAGGTCGAGCAGTCATTGCATGTTCTCTCATGTGGCGTAGAATGAGAACTCTTACTTCCGCTACATTGTCCGGGTGTATCCAATATACAGCCCTTCCACTCTTTTGCCCTAAGGGTGTCGAAGAAAGAGCGAAATCGATGTCAATAGCATCACCGTTTCTGAAAGCCTCGCTTATGATGATACTTCCGCTGGCTTCCTGCTCTTGTTGGACGAGGCCTTTGTTATATTGAGTACCGTTCACGGTTGCAGATGTCTGCGCTGATTTGCCAACTCCTTTTATGGACACGTGGCGAAGCACTCCTTGCAAGCTAGAAAGCTGGCCAAGTAAAGGGGTGAGATCTGGCTGAAGAAAACTTGACGGCCGATTAAACACCTCGTTGTTCATTCGCATTGTCAGCTTAGACGAGTCGGTCCACTTCTGATACTTCTTAAGTATTTTCTTGAACGCCAATCTTTGGGTATTCGTGTATCTGGACAATGACTGGATATCTTCGCCGATGGTCTCCGCCTCTTCAACCAGTCTCTGGAATTTTCGGCTGTGTTGGACCGGGACCCGAGGGTCAGTGGTCTTCGTGGCAGAGCGCCCTAGTTGTTTCACCTGTCTGCTCAGAGACGCCAACCGTCTTTCAATTTCACCATACTTGCTCTTGGTGAATAGGTTCACTCGCTCGTGCTGGTCATACAAATGCGCAAATAGTTCGTGTTCGAGTTCGTCCCATGTGGTGTCCTGGCCACCCTGACCGGGAATGGATACAGGGTTTGTCTTGATCGCACTGGTTCTCTCCTTGATGAGATATTTCAACTCATCATAATCAACATTGTCTGTGAGATCACATGTTAGCACAGATAGTCGCTTTAGTTTGCAGCGAACAACTCACAATGCGCCCATTGGGGTATCGACCTCTGTTGCAGGGTCTCCCCGAACTTCATCGCCAAATCCTAATGCAGACGTTCCGTTCAAGGCTATAAGCTCACTCGATCCGATGATCGGATAAAGCGACGTGTGCCTGGACCTTTGTAACAAGAAGTGAACGAGATGCGGGAGATTCGGAGACGGTGGTTGATCAGGTCCAAGCCAACTTCACACCTCTCCAAAGCTTGGTCGCATGTAAGAGTATCTCACAAGATCGTTAGAGGCGCAGGCCGCCCTTCGGGTCGATATGAAGCTTGCAACAATGGGATCGTTGATCAAGTACTGTACATATGTAGTAAATCGGATAGGCCTAAGTACCAATTGGGTCGCTAACCGTTATCAGTCACTCCAGGATGGTGACGATGCTGAAACACAACGAGAGATAGGTTTACAACAAGACAAGGAATGGAGATATATGTGTCTCAATGCGACCTGCGCGGTAAGAGAGAGAGGTTCAGATCAATGTTGTGGAAGTTAAGCAGCGAAGCAGGTTCACATAGTACGAGAAGGGACGCTACTGAGACTAACGAGTATCCGCTGTGACAAGGAAATTTTATTTTTGCGGCGATCCAGAACAGTCAACGCGATCTACTACGTACTAACACGAGCCTAGGTGAACAAGATGGGCTGAGCAAGGTGGATCGACATACTGAAACGACGACCGGGGTATCTGATCCTTCCTTGTTGTAGGAAAGACCGTCTTGTTCTCTTGATCATACTAGTACTACGGTACGTAGTATACTTCGATAAGATACCGTGAGACCGGGGGGTTCAGGTCAGTTTGACTTCGCCTCAACCGCTTCATAAGAACCCTCCGGCGGGACCTATCAAATCGGATGATAATACAAAGTGTCGAGGTGCATGTTGATGAGTTCACTTTGCAGCATCAGTACCGGGATGTGCTAAAGATTGTCCGTCGCCTTTTGATATCGTCTGCCATGTAGGATATGGTATACACTTGGAGATTTCCATGTCCTCCTCGGAGGTCTACAGTACAAGACGGGCATGCAGAATTTTCCCACGACACCACTACTTGAGCAGAGCAAACCAATGTGGATGGCCAGGGGAACAAGTGCTTTTTAGCTGGACGGACCCAGCTGGCATCGCTTAGCGAAGCCTCAAGTCGCCAGCCAGTGTTTCTCCTCTCCTGGTAAGTCCATTGTTGGTGGTTCTCCATGGAAGCATACAGATATCATGCAAGTGAGGCGATCGATGACATTCCTCTCAATCGTCTTGCTCTTCCTGATCCCACTCACAAGATGTCCATGAACTTTTTCGGCGACGAACTCTTCAGGCTCCGGAGTAACAGGTAATGGGGCCTGTGATATGCAGAGGATGTCAGGAATATCGTTGTCGACGGGCTACTGTTCACAGCTACCGGAAGGCTACCCGAGGTAATTACCGTAGCAGGTCATATGTACCCCCCTTGTCTAGACCACGCACCAAATGAACATGCATTAGACAGATTTTGGGCCTTGTCAAGAAAGGGCAACTGAGCATGCGACACTGAAAAACAAAATCTCGGAGCCCCATGAACGTATTGCCCACGTGTCATAGGATCTCTGTTTCATTCGTCCAGTCACTCGAGGCAAATGACAAATGACAGCCCGATATGCAATGCATCCATTTAGTCCCCTACCGATCCCGTAGAGGTGTCATGAGAAACACAGAAAAGCTACAAGCGAAATATTACATGCCAAATTACAGAGCAAACGATATCGGCAAATGTTGAGTCGGCGGTTGTTGCATCCTTCGAATCACATACAGCAGGTGTAGGGAGACCCTACCAAGGTATGGAATCGTGTCCCCGCTGGGTTCTGTGCGCTGACTGACAGTACGATAAGATCCATATACATCAAAACAATAGAGGCTGTGATTAGGTACCTAGTGAGGTAGATACATTGTAAACCAAGGTAGGTAGGGTCTCTAAAAGACCACAAGAGTCACTGTACAGTATTTCCCTTCACATGCCATGTACCTTCTTATAGAATGGATCTCAGCTAAGGAGAATAAGGTGCTTTACCGCCTTCTTAGCGTGCACCTTAACCGGAAGGGTCTGTTTTCTGCCAGACTTGGAGCTAAAAATTCTGGTACGCGGGATCGTAGCATCGGGAACTTCCAGATCAGAATTTGATTTCTCTTCGGAAGCCCACAGGCGGAGAGCATCGCATTTCCTCATAGTGACTAGGATCAAGAGGTCCTTGGGGAAACAATGGCCGCCGCTGTCTCGACCCTTCCAAGGGCCGATGCATTAGAGATGCCATCTCAGGACGTCTTGTCAGCGTTGTCGACAGCGCCTCAGGCATTTCTCCAGCCTACGCCTACTCTACATGCGGCAGCTGTGCTTGCAGCAAAGAGATTCCTCGATCCACTAGCGAATGGTGTCAGTGAATCCCAGGCACACCGAAGGCAGGAGGCTCGACGCAAAAGGAAGAGGTCAACCCTGGAAGAAGAGGAAGAACCGATATTACAATTAAAACAAGTCTACACAGATGGCTTCGACGTGGCTCAGGTCTGGGAACAAGCGAAAAGAATACTTGATGCCGCGCAGCTCGAGGTATCGCGAGGCTTAGAGGAAGTGCAGAAATTAAGAGTTGGTGAGGCTCAGGACGAGTCTGCGGGACTGCATCAAGGCCCCCAAAAGGCAGTACATTTTGACAAAGGTGTCAGTGAGTTGGATGCAGACGAGATCGACGATGTCGACGATCTGGAAGGTAGTCTGGAAGAGGATGAGGTACTAGATGATGACGCCGAAGACCTCGAAGATGAGGACTTGCTCGAAGAAGATCTCGAAGAGGACATCAATATGAGCGATGGGGACAGCGAGAGCGACGAACCCCGTAGGCCACACGGCATCTATATACAGGACCCTAATGGTTTGAATGACGGCTTTTTCTCCATTGACGATTTTAATCGCCAATCACAATTTCTTGAACAACAAGATGCTCGTGGAGAAGACGATGGCGCAGCAAGTGACGAAGATGATATCGATTGGTCTACGAATCCACTAGATGGAGGCCTTCAGGCACTTGGAAACTCTCGAAATGATGATAACGGCGACGAAGAAAGTGAAAGTGAGGAAGATGGCCCAACATTTGGAAATGCGGACCTCGATGCGCAATCGGATGAGGAAGAGGACGACATGGATGACGAAGAAGGCATGGTAGCCGATATTCCTGGTCTGGAGAACGCGAATGATATTTTGTATTCCGACTTCTTTGACCCACCGCCCCAAAAACCGTCAAAGACCAAAAGAATGCGTGCCTTGCCTAAGACACAGCCTCCGAAATCTACAGCAGGCGAAGATGTTCAAGCCGATATGCAGCGCGCCATGTCAGATGTTCGCCGCGATCTATTTGATGACGAACCATCTGAAGTCGACGATTCCGAAGACGGCGGTGTCGGAGCTCCAGCCAACATGTCGACGCATGAGAAACAGCGTGCTAAGTTGATGGCAGAAATTCGCCGTCTCGAAGCGGCAGCGGTTACAAAGCGTGACTGGACACTTTCTGGTGAAGCCCGGGCAGTCGATCGACCGGTCAACTCTCTGATCGAGGAAGATCTCGAATTTGAGAGGACCGGTAAACCCGTCCCTGTCATTACCAATGAAGTTACTGAAGAGATTGAGCAGCTCATCAAACGCCGAATACTCGCTCGGGATTTCGACGAGGTTCTTAAAAGAAGGCCGGAGCTTTCAAGCTCCTCGAGACTGAGGAAAGGGCGTGTCGAGGTTGATGACACCAAGCCTCAACAAGGATTGGCAGAGATCTACGAAACAGAACACCTCAAAGCTACAGACCCGAACTACGTTGATAAACTCGACGAGAGAACCAAAAGGGAGCATGCTGAGATTACGAGAGTGTGGAGAGAGATTAGTGACAAACTCGACCTGCTCAGCAACTGGAACTACAAACCTAAGATTCCAGAAGCGAATGTGACCGTTGTTACGGACGCACCGACGATCAGCATGGAAGACGCCCGGCCTTCTGCTGCGGCCGGCCTTGCCGGTGGCACACAGAGTGCTCTTGCACCACAAGAGGTATACGCGCCCGGCAGGGACTCTGAAGCCCGCAGAGGCGAAGTCCTCCTCAAGAGTGGAAATGCCGTGGCCAAAGAAGAAATGAGCCGTGAAGAAAAGCTCCGCCGACGACGACGAGAAAAGGAGCGGGCGAAGAAGAGCGCAGAGAACGACCGAGCCAGAGAAGCTTCTTCATCCAGCGGTAAACTCGCGAAGAAATCCAAGCGAGAAGAGAAGAAGAACATCCTGGACGACCTCAGGAAAGGTGGGGTCAAGGTAATAAGCACGAAGGGAGATGTGACGAACGTGGACGGGAAGAAGGAGAAGAGCAGCGGGCTTGTGAGTAGCGCATCGGCATTCAAATTGTAGAATGAATTCCATACCAGTTACATATCTAAGATTCTGTTGTCACAGAAGTAGTCGATGATGAATTTCGTGATGTCGGGATACTTTGCTGTTGAAGATTTTATTGTATTGTATACCTTAGGTAGGTTACCTCTTCATACCCATCACTTTTAGCAGTGCCTTTTTTCTACGTTTTTCCCACCAACTGGTGGACGTGACCTTGGCGTTTTCTCTCTATTCGGGTATTCAGCTACCGGATGTAGTAATGGTGACTGTCCCTCGGGATACCTTCTGAAGCATGTATACCAGATACCATCTTGTATACCTCTCTCTATGCATCTATCTGTCTATCCTGTGGTTCTATACCATTCTATCTATCACTCATAACAATAACGTCTAATAGATCAGCTCTTCCTTCTAAGTCTATATAAATAAATCGCCTCATTTCCATACCCTTCCTTCTCCTGGCCCATGACATCGTCCTCCACCTCTTTCACGTCCAAGATCTTCTCGATCATCCTGATGCACCGCCAGTCGGCTTTTCTTCGCTTCTTGAAACAGAAGTAGCATACGGCGTCCCGGTTTGGGTTTTGGTTGATGAGGTCGAGTAAGGTGTCGCGGAGGAGGGGGAAGGCCGGTTCGAAGTAGACACAGTCGGCGGCGAGGATTATGTCGGGTTTGGGGTTCGTGGGGGTGCTTTGATGCTGAGATGATGAATGCTGTTGCTCTTGGGTTGGTTTCGAGACGTTGTTGTTGATTGTGATAGTCCTACTAGAGATATTACTGCTGCTACTTTCAAAATCGATGTCTTCAGGCATAGGACCGCCCCAGTCGTATATAGCTGCTCCAACTTTCGATCCGAGGTTGTTGAGTTCGATGTTCTCCTTCATGAGGGAGTACATGGGAAGTTGGTCGGTGATGTAGAGTTTCGGTGGGGCGGTGAGTTGACATCCCTGGGCGACAGCGAGGCCAACAAGCCCACCTCCTGCACCCAATTCTAGTCTGTGAGATGAGGATATGTCAGTCATCACCTTTCGCAATCTGCGCACAATAGCCCGATAGTTCTAGTGCAGTCTTGCGTCTAATGCAGAAAATACTTGATATCTCCTATCTTCGCGGCGCATGTACATACATTCTCTTCCCAGCCAGATCCTCACGGTGATATCGTAACATGTAGCGCGCCAGTACCATCCCCGCTGGCCATAATTGTCCACCGCATCCCTCCTTGAGATCCTCCTTCAGCAACAGTGGCTGTTTCAACAAGCCATCAAACGAGACTTCCGTGGTTCCAGCAACCTTTTGGTTCCGCGGTGGAATCAGAGCTTCTTTTATTGCAAAAATATCATTTTCACCAGAGGTGAAGGAGGCCGTATCCGAGGAATCGTCTACAGGACTATCATCTCCCAAGTCTTGCGAATGCGCCATGGCACATGTACTCCGGTGTCTTTGGCATTGGGACCTTATCTGGTTATTGGTGGGGGTTCATAATTGCGGTCTTGGAAATTTTTGTCTGTCGTATCTTATCGGATCTGAATTTGAACAGGGTCATTGATTGGTCGAAGCAATAATCCGGGGGACACATATGGCGCAGTCCAAGTCAGGCACACTGGTTCTAGAATCATGGTTCGTCTCAAAGTAATGGAATTGGTAGCATTGAAATCCGTTGATGAACAGTGAGTGTCATTCATAATTGAGCAGATATTGTCAACCTCATTGGTCAACGAAATCAGTCTGCCCTTCTGACTTCCATTAATGATGCCTGTTCCGTTTACAGCAAGTAATAGTGGATGATGTCATTTAGTGAAGGTTTGCAGCTCTCCCCCTTGAGAAAGCCACAGCAACTTCTGTACCCCTTCATTTCCATACTATTATTATTACCTTACTTTGGCTCGTTTGGGTACCTGACTTTCAATCTAGGTACAACGTAGAAGGGTGGGCTACACCATCTTCATGCCTAAAACTGGCCAGGTATGAAATCATTCTTGTTCTTCTCCTCCAAAAGGCCAAGTTGTCATGATGCAAAGTAGTCAAGCCCCACGGGTGGCTGAGGAGAACCGGGAATGGGCGTAATGTAATTAATACAGATCCGTACATATATTTCCCCCCCTTTTCTGAGCCATCTCAGCAAATGATACCATTACACTACGAGTATGATCTCCGCAAAGGCCTCTCCTCATCCTCACGTCATTGTTTTGCATTTGACGAACTTTACCTTTTCCTCGCGATTCCTCAGCTTCTGGTTCGTCGAAAATTGTTGACTTCCCTGGGTTGCCGAGCTGACCTTGGATCTGTGGCTACATGCAGTTACCGTCCTCGCCGTGCTTGCTTCTACTGTGAGAGAACTGTAAAGAAAGATTCCACTTGGTTACCTAGCTGGATCAACCTTCACTCCCACCAGCGGTCTCGTCATTCGTCACTTCACCATTTCTTGCACGTCGTCACTTTCTCCCATTGCATTACATTATTGACTTTCGCCCTTCTTAAAGCTTCTTCTCTTCCCAATTCTTCTCTTTCTCACTTCCATCAACAGAACTTCATCAATCCAGATTAAACCACCTGTAATTCATCTCTCAGAAGCATCACAACCATCACAATGGCCACTCTTCACTGTAAGTCTATTATCATTCTGTTCCCTTGCTGAGGCGTACGCTCTTGCGATCAGCTTCAGAGAGATTGCAAACAAAAAGTGGTGACAACAACCTGAGACTAACTCGTCTTGCCTCTAGACCTCCCACCAGTCAAGCCATCGGCTATTGCTCTTGGTACCCTCTTCAACCAGGCTGCTTCTCTTGCAGTACTGGCACCAGTCTTTGGCGATACTTACCACCGCGCTCAAGCTGCAAACACCAAGGAGGAATTCTTCAAGTCCAAGGAGGCTGCCACTGCTGCTTCAGCTTGGGGTTCATCGCTCGTCGGTTCAGCTCTTCAGACCTACGGTGTTGGCGCTTTGATCAATGCTACTGGAACTCTCAGCTACAAGGGTGCCGCCTATCTCGGTTCCTTGATCTTCTTTGCTAGCTCAGCCCCATCTGTACGTTATAATATGCCCCCCCGGGACAACGCATAACTAACCAGAGGCTAGATCATCTCCCAAGTTCTCACCGAGAAGCGTCCACTCGATCTAGTTGCCGTAGGCACTATGGCTCGTGTCTTCGAGACAATTGGGTTGTCGCTCTTCCTTAATTATTGGGGCACGAAAAGTATGCCATCCAACCCTCCGTATGTCTCATTCCTGAGGCACATGGGAAAGTGAGCAGATCAGCTAACTCGTTACAACAGCCAACCCTTTCGACTAGATTAAGCGGATTCTTGTGCAGAAGCCGCTGGTGGAAGGTTTAGAAGAGACATGGAGGAGCAAGACGGAAAATGAGCTTTTGTTCTCTTCAGTGCCAGGAACGTAACTGAGGTTTATTCACATGTATAGTAGAATCGTGATGATGGCACAGAAATGATAATTGAGTTAACCATCACTTTTCCAATAGCGCTCGCCTTCGTTCGGGGACAGACAAGAGACGAAGCAATCTAGTAGCAGGTAGATTTCGATTCTGTCAATTCAAGATAGCTAACCACGCTGAACCTCCAAATGAAGCCCCCAGTGCTCCGTTGTCTTGGACCCCTCTAACCAGACCTCTCCACCAATATTCCGCAAGCTCTCCCAGTACTATGTCTACCAGGTCTCTATTTTCCATAGTCTCTCGCACACACAAGAGTCTATCCGATATACCTACCTGTCTTTTACCCAAGCAATAAAGCCATCTATCAATCAAAGACCTCCATTTTCTCCCCCTCGAACGATAGTTTCTTCTGTCTCTATCTTGAAAGGCCTGAGAGAATATATAGACTAGAGCTTTGCTCTCATTGCTTTTTTGAGCGTAGTGAACGATCATTGTGCTTTCCTGTTTTATTTCTATCTTTGAATATTGGTGCTCTGTGCAGTTTGGTTTCGTTTGACAGCGGCGGCAGCAGCGTAAGGAGACTTTGGGATCACAGCTTCGATTTGACGCTGCTTCCTTCTGTCCGGAGATCTTTCATGACGATCCGATCCGAATGCGGATTCGGGTCGAAGATCAGGTCGTTCAGCGGGTTCAGCTGGCTCGCGCGGTAGAACATGTCCTCGTAGACTTTGCCGTCATAGCGACCGAGGCTGGAGTCCAGCTGCCAGTCCGGGAATTTCCAGGTGTCGACGAGGCGCACGGCGTGCGGGCGGATTTCATCGAGCAGCTTCATCACCGTCTTTGTGCGGGCGAGTTGGATCTGGCGTACGGTCGTGGCGGCGCTGACGAAGAATTCGGCGGATTCGCGTTCGAGCGTGTGGAGGGAGTGGAGTCGGTATAGTTTGCGGAGGAGGGAGATCGTGTCGGCGTCGAGGGATGAGGTCGTGCTGGGAGAGTTGAGAGCGTCGTGGAAAGATTTTACGATCATGTATTGGGAATGGGCTGTAGAGAGGCGGTAGAAATCCACCAGGAGACTGTTCCAGGGTTGTTTTTCTTCGTCACGGTGCTTAAGCGCTTCGAACGTCAGGAACGCCGCACGCCATGCGAAAGCGTCGACGATCTCGGAGTCGGATCCCAGAACGTCGAAAGCCGCGCCCATGTCTTGACGTGAGAGGAAGGTCTGGAGTATGCGTGTTGTGTCATTGTCGGGTGCTTTGTTTGCGAGTACCGCACGAGCAGATTTCAGAAGGTAGCGAGCAACTTGTTGGGTGAGCATGTAGTTGTCTCCTTCCCCTGGTAGTGATCATTAGATGCCATCAACGTAGACGTATCGGAAAACTTACAGGTGACTGTCGGCAGGTAATCAGCGTACCATGAACCGATACCAGAATAGCTTGAATAACCATGACCACCACAAGCTCTTCGACACACTTCAAGACCCTCCGCTGCTGTGGTACTTGCAATTGCTTTCAGCCCGCACGATGTAGCATGAAGATCAGCGAGGAGATCAGTCCCAGGGTTCAGCTCCTCAGGGCCTGCTCCACGACCAGTCGTGGCGGCTTGCCCAACATCTATGGACATCCTTTTCTGATTCTCTTGGTACAGCTCCATCATGCCCCTTCCAGTAAAATGCAAGGCAAAGGTCGCTGCAAGAAGTGGCAACAGACGCATTTGGACCATAGTGTAGTTCATGACTTGGTTTTCGCCTCGTTCTGATGGAGGGGCGTCTCGATCCTGAAATTGTCTTCTCACACAGCAGTATCGGGTTGCGATCGTGACACCACGGGCGAGAACACTCCCAGACTGAAGGACAATGGTCGAGCGTACCCATGTTAAGGTTCCGTAAATCAAGGATGGCGAGGATGGCCGGACGTATTTATTGGTTCTTGGATCAACGCCGGAGAACCGGGCCAGCATATTGATATGGGGGATTTTGACGTCGTTGAACAACAAGAACCCGTTATCCATAGTACTGTAAATGTCAGGTGCTGCTCCTGAGGTGATAGGGGTATACCTACTTGTAGCCGAACTTCGGACCAATGTCTCCCACATGTATATTCGGGAGAGGTTCATGAGTTTTCATATCCCTGATCTGTACAACAAATGGATGTGGTCCGTAAGGTTTCCCATTGAGTATCAACTGCGCCATCACCACAGCATGGTTGGCTGCTTTTCCCAATGATCCAATCCACCATTTCGAAGCAGTCAGATGTGGCGACTTCAACGTGAATGTTTTGTCCTCAGGATTCCAGATAGCTAGCGTCTCGAGACCCCTGACATTGCTTCCATGCCCTAGTTCCGTTTGCGCATAGCATCCGATGACCTCGTAGCGTTCTGCTGCTTCCAAAAATAATTTATGCTGCTCCGGAGTACCTTGGTCGCGCAGTGTTTTCTACAGAGTTAGTGGCGGCATTTGAGGCTGTTTAAGAACACTTACCAAAAACATGTGCTCGTGCAAGCCATACGGAGTAGGTTCACTGATAAGTTCGTTGGCTGTCAGGTTTTCATCTTCAGACCACTTATGCTTAATCGAAAGTTGGTGAATGCGCTTCGCCCTTGCAAGAGCGGTTTGTATCCTGTCGACCCTCCCAGCAAAATAGTTCTGCGACTTGTCAAACACTTTTTCTGACAGTAGAATCTTGAGAATATTTTCGCGTCTGTCGAGTGCTTCTTTTGAGAATAGAAACTCAGAGAGCTTGTCTACTGGCAAGTCTGATTTGGCTCGTTCTCGTTCGAGCAGTTCACTGCCCTGAGGACCCGACGGCTTGAGGTTGCTGACCCAATCGGGATTTGGAGGAGGCATATTGCTAACGTGTTGTCGAATAGAGGGAGTGATATGATGCTGAACAGTCTTCTTTATGGGGTACCTCTTAAGCAATATAAGAAGACTGTCGGGCATGCCCAGCAAGGCGGGACTTTCTACTATGCGATCCGTAAATCGGCTTTCCTGACGACATTTCGAAAGAGCCGAGGTACATGCATTTACCGCTTTCAGGCGTACCCCAGTTCCCGACTCGCCGAACCCCCTTTTTGTGGGATTGCCCCACGGGTGCCACCAGTACACAGCGAGACAGATCGGCGCGGAGGTTGTGATTGGCTTTCGGAGCTTGGATATATAATTGGAAGACTTGATGGTTCTTGTACCTCCCTAGGTAGTCAGGGATGATTCTACCGTGTACCGGCCAGTCTTTATGCTGAAATGGCTGACTTGTAGAAAAGCGTTCGCCATCAAGCTTCTGTTCAGCAGTCATCGGATGGCCTTGGCTGAGACGACCACTGTGGATGGTTTGGACAGCCGTAGGTGACATTTGTGGATCCTGGATACGAGTTCCAGAATGCTTATCCTTGACATGTGATGTGTATCAAAGACAACCTCTTGGATGAAGTGCATCAACATCGAGAAACAGTGAAGGTGAAGGGGGATGATATCGATGATATCGAATTGCTCACCATGACTGAGCATGTCGATACTGAAACATCAACGGCACCTCTCATCACCGGAGGCCAGGAAATTCCGCGTCAAGCCGTCTTTCAGTCAGGTGATTACAACAAAATCTTGATCTGGTTCCTGAGCGCCTCTGCCGGGATAAGCGGCCTGCTATTCGGATATGAGTAAGATATATCCCCTATGTCATTGACATCCGCTGACCTCTTGAAGCACTGGTGTCATCTCGTCCATGTTGGTCTCGATTGGTACAGGCCTTTCGCACCGTCCGCTCAGTGAATGGGACAAAGGTCTTATAACTGCGTGTACTAGTTTATTTGCACTTATTGCCAGTCCCTTCGCTGGTAGTATTGCTGATAAGTTTGGTCGAAAGCGGGTTATCCTTTTGGCAGACTTACTATTCATCTTAGGAGCCCTATGGCAAGCTCTCACAGCAGAAGTCTGGGGAATGATTGGAGGCAGATGTGTAGTTGGCGTAGCAATCGGTGGTGCAAGTATGGTTATTCCCCTGTATGGTCCCCCCTTTATGACGTTGAAATACCGCTCATGAAGGCATAGCTATATTTCTGAGCTCGCACCGTCAGAAGTAAGAGGTCGGCTTGTTACTATCAACTGCCTGTTCATCACTGGAGGCCAGGTCGTTGCCTATATTACCGGATGGCTATTCTCAGCTCACCCGACAGGTTGGAGATGGACGGTTGGTCTTGGTGCTGTCCCTGCTGCTCTGCAACTCCTAGCATTAGTGTTCATGTCTGAGAGTCCACGTTGGTTGGTCAAGATAGACCGCGTTGAGACGGCCAGGTCTGTACTGGCCACTATCTACAATTCGAACAAGGGTGTCGACGAGGTCATGGTTGCCAGAGTTTTAAAAGCCATCGAACAAGAACACCTTGCCGAGACTTCCACATCGACCGTTTCTCCCAAGGGTGGCCGCAGCTGCTTCGGCAGTACGGACGAACTCGAATCTTTACTCTACGTCGGGCCACATCGCCGGGCCCTCACTATCGCTTGCTTGCTACAAGGCTTACAACAGCTCAGCGGCTTCAACGTGCTGATGTATTTCTCAGCGACTCTATTTGAACAGATCGGGTTTTCATCGCCAACATTAACAGCTCTTTCGGTTGCACTTACGAACTTCGTCTTCACGCTTGTCGCTTTCTACCTCATCGATCGCATTGGCAGGCGGCGGATACTCCTTTATTCGATACCATTCATGACCTTGTCGCTCCTAACGTGTGCCGCCGGTTTCATTGTACTAGATCCTGCTCAGACAGGATCCGTACGTACACCAACCATGGTCATACTTGTGTCTTTGATCCTCTATGTTGCCTCTTATGCATCAGGCATAGGCAATGTTCCCTGGCAGCAGTCGGAACTGTTCCCGTTGAGTGTGCGCAGTCTAGGTTCATCCATTTCCACGTTGGTCAATTGGTCCAGCAACTTCGTCATCGGATTGACATTTCTGCCAATGATGAACCTTATCACACCTGGATGGACGTTTGTCTGCTATGCCGTCGTCTGTGCGGTTGGATGGGTCTGCATTTGGCATATCTATCCAGAGACGATGGGGTTGAGTTTAGAAGAGGTGAACGCCCTCCTCAAAGATGGCTGGGGTGTGAAAGAGAGCGACTACCGACGCATTCCCGATCGCATTGATTAAGACGTCTGTACTATGCTTCCTCATCTTCCTTCCTTCATGCTCTCTTCACGATTGTATATCAAGACAGCAGCTAAGCAGATGAAATATCAGATTCCTCAACCGTGAATTTGTGACCAGCAAGCATATTCCTACGGACGCATTCTACAGTTTGTCGATAATATGAGCCTTTTCTAGTGTTGGTTTCGCAGTTGCACAGCCCTCGACGGAGGTATCAAGCTATCGAGGATTAACTCGCAATCCGAAATGTAGCCACTTCTGTAAACTTTGAACATGGATGACAGTCTATGAGGTACCACCATCCACAATACATGACCCGCTGCTATATATGGCTCAGAAGGTACCGATAATTGATGTAGGTAGATCGTTCTACACAAGGTACAGGTACTTGTGCATAGTATTACAGCAGATTGACAGACAGGCCTTCACAGATTGGGATATAGATCACTTTTCATCATCCAATGAGAAGGCTGTGTTTTTCTTCCAACCTGTATGTGGCTACGCGCAGTAAGGTCTCCTACGCATGGTCAGTCCTAGAAACCAGAGACAGAATGAGAGGAAGAAAAGTCCTCTGAAGAGACGAAGACATGGTCTGCAGCGCGATAGGGAGCGGAGTAATAACAGATAAGCCAAAGGATGATTCAAAAGCTTCGCTCTATGATAGTATCTCCTGTACCTAAGGTATTTCCTAGGCACTTGAATACACTCTCAATGATACAGAGATAGGAAAGGGTAGAGGGGAGTTCAGCGGAAAGGGGGCGGCGGGAGGCCAGTTCTTCAACGGCGGCGTCGGAGACAAATCACATAAGTAGAGCTTACCTTTAACAGAGTGCATCAATTACTGCACATCAGTCAGGTACCCGCGCTTAATGAGTTAATAAAGCCTTTTCATTTCCGTGATCGACTCCGCTTGAAACACGCCTTCTCGCAAGGGAACAATCAAAGCGGCTCGGCGGCTTTAGTCCCAATTGTTGTCCTTACTGTAATCGTCAAGGTTTATTTCTCCTTCGTTCTCCCCTTCGTCTACTTTGTACACTAACCCCTGTCAATTCAAAGGCCGTTGGATTCCACTCTGAATAGCATTGGGCTGTAGTTAATTATCATGGAAGCGATGCCAAATGGAAAGGAGGATCTTTAATTTTCGGGTATGGGGTATCGGGTATTGGGTACTGGTGGTTGTCCAAGGACCTGCTGGTGAGTCGAGGGATGTGCCAACTTAAGGTAGTCACTCTCCAAATCGAGTGGGAAAGAGAGGTGAGCGACTGGGTCCCTGTAGGCGCCGTTTGTCTTTGACTTTCATCCCGTCGCAACCGTTGCTCGGAAAGGGGGTTAGATACTCGAAGCTACAGTACAGCGTTCATCCCATCACCTCCGACTATACACTGGTGATGGACGGTCGTATCCTTGGGAGTACCATCATATAGGTTGCGGGCAAACCGTATGGACGATGATGACAGGCATGGCGAAGCGAAATAAAACAAATGAACATTTTATTGGCCTTGGTGCAAGATGGGTTGCGTACCCCTTAGCATGAGAGAAACGATCAGTAAGGTACCCATATCACCAGATCATCTCAGATACGTACATCCTAACCCAGGTCCGTAGTAGTCATAGAGGGTTGACTGTCCTAGTGGAGGCATATACAGGGAATTGGGACCTAGCAAACGACGCTGTAGCCTGCAATAGCGACGTGAAAGCGACGACCATAGGTGCCTATCGATATAGAGATAGGCATCTTATCATCTCTACTCCGTACACTACACCTACGTACCGCAGCTACAGAACAGCAGTACGATTCATCCTAGAAGAGAAATTGGCATGTGGTGATGATACCGTAGAGAAACTACAGAAATAGCGCGTAATTGTCCAAAATCCGCCCTAATATGTTAATTACTATGTAGGTAGATTGTGGAGGAAATTACCCCTGGAAATAGACGGTAAAGTTACCAAGATCCTCAGAAAGATGGACCGTTGAATGCTGCCGTAGTAAATCCTGCCTCCATTGAGGGCTCTGGATAGCTTGCCCATGAGTCCCTGATAATGAAGGACAGAGGTCCTATACTCATAATTACCATCTACTGACGCTTCTTGCACCTACCTGAGGAAGGTAGCTGCATTGGTCGTAATTCTGTACATGGACATGCTATGACACCTTCGGTTGTCCAATTGGGCGTCTTAACAATAAGATCCCAAAGACAGGGAACGGTTCGGTTAAGTGAAGGCTAACTCTATGATTAAGAGATAGCGTTGGATCCTTCATCAAATCACAACGGCGAGACCCAGTGTAAAGCTATTTTGACTGGTCCCTCGACTAACCTAAGATTCTTAAAAAGGGGAAGCGTAACATTACCGTACTGAAGGGGCCCCTCTCTAGAATCTCTCCCAAACAGAAATTGGGGCCAGGCCTGAGTTACAATAAGGCGAGAGTCGAGTACGGTAGCCACTCTCAGGTACCAAGCATTCCAATCTCTTCCTCCTCTCCACGTTCCTTCTCCCAAACAATCCTTTCTTCAACACCAGCTTCAACTCGATCTTGCTGTACTGCTCGACAGCATACGTTCGTTCCGGGGCAATTGGGTTGCTTTTTCTTTTCGAGGTTCACTGCTTCTCGTCAATCTCTTCCTCAATGCCTCAGACATTCTTTTGAACAATCATTTTTAGCCTGCAATTTTCACGCTCTTTTTCATTGCTTATATCGACCATCACAGATCGCTTGCTTATACGAAGCTCGACCAATTGAACCTATTGGGATAATTTCTACTCATAATCCTTCGAATTCGCCTTGATTGATCTTGCCTGTGGCGCATTGGCAATTGTTATCCTCCAAATCTTCATCACGACCTTTCGAATACACCAGACTCAGCTGCCGGTGGAAGAGCACGCTCTGCCAATTCCTTGTCCCGAATATACTGGTACGCAGACTGCTGGCAATCAATTATGCCTTCCCTTCGCCGTCTCGTGCGGGATGCGAGCGGATTGCTTCCTCGAGATGCCAGATCGACTGTGTCCGTTGTTGAAAATGTCGTCAACCACGTCAAGGAGGTGCCATCCCGTGTCGCCAAACGTCAGTCGAGTGCAACAACGTCCTCCTCATCTTCGGCAGCGACATGTACTACTACTGAATGTAAACACAAAAGCACGGCCACTACAATTACAATGCCAGTCGTCCTTGCCGTCGTGTAAGTTGCCATCCCGCGCTAACAGACGATATACCCTGATTTCTAATACATACTAGGATCCCTCTTCTAATGGCAATCGTGGTATTCGTCTTCCTTCACCGTCGTCATGTTCGGAAGTTACGGGCAGAAGATGCTAATGATAAGCATAAATCGCTGGACTTTGGAATGGACGAGGTGACGCCAAACAGCAAGAAGAGCAGAAAAGAGAAGGTCCCAGAAATGAGCCTCCAGGAGACACAGAACGAGCTTCGAAGGACGAGGGGACTCTCACTGGACATGGCAACCCCAAATCCTTATCTACTACCTCCTGGTCTGCAGACATCACGAGAGTCGATACATTCCATGTCACGCTCCCTCAATGATGATGGTGATCCATACCGACCCGTCACGATTATGTTCACGAATGACGGCCCCAATGGATCGTATCCTGCAAGCTTACGCCAGCGCGATGATTCTTCAAGCTACACCGGGTCGAGCAAGCGAGGATTTCCTATCAACGAGTCGAGCCAAAATTTACTCAACGGGGCTCAACGTATGTCTCGGTCGTTTCCCTCAACCCAACGTAATTCCTTTGGTACTGGTAATCATGGACATATTCCGCCTCAACTTCAATCTGCCGGCCCACGAAGAATTTCGCCAGGCCCCCATGACGGTCTTTCACCTATTGGTTCGCCAATGAGCCCTTTGATCGACATGAGCTCCCCAACCATCCCCGAACGGGCCGCTTCCCCCTTTAGTCCTACTCAAAGATCGTCTCCTCCTGTGGCGCTCTCCATCAATCCGCAAAGTGGTCTTCCAGGCAACCCTACGTTGAACGCCAGAGATGCGGAGACATTAAATCCTGCTGCTACCCCACCCCCACCTGTGTCACCCTTCGCTTCAGATGAGGACGAACTGGCCGACAAGGAACCTCAACTACCTCAAATTCATACCGATGACGGCCATGACTTTGATAGCAATTTTCGTGTCGACCCTCCATCCCCGGAACGCCACGGCGAGGGCAACCATAATCGGAACTCCAGCCACTACGAGCAAGACTTTGGATATGATGTGAGGCGACTGACCATGGGTATCCGCCCTCTGCCTCCTGATGATCCAAGTGAAAACCCAGAACAGCGGGCCAACAGAATACGCTCCTTCTACAAGGAATATTTTGACGAGACAACACCTGGGCCGAAGTTCCAGCAGGACGATTACTACGACGAATACGCTCCTGACTTCGCTGCTTACGATACCCCAATCTATGATCCTGATTCTGGCAATTTCATCACAGGAAATACACCTTATGCTGAACCGATCACGCGTCGTGCCATGACCCCACCCCCACGCGGCCCTCCACGATTCCGTGGAAACGTAACTTCGTCTGGATCAGAGTCTGTTCTTGGTGGTCGGGCTATGACGTCTGCTTCTGGCAGGATGCCCCCTCCAAGACAGCCTAAGAAGAAATTGCCTCCTCCTAAGCCACTGGCTATTCTCCCTACCCCGCACATGCTCAAGGATGATACCATCGTTCCGATTGACTTCGCACCGCCTCAATCGATTACCGAGAGAGTCCACGGTGTTACCCCACAAAGTCCCAAGGGAGGTTTTAGGCCGTACTCACCGAGCTTAAAACCCTCCAAGATGCTTGTCTCATCGTTCGATGACCTTGCAATTATGCCCAGCCCGTAAGTTGAAATAATCCTTGCTTTTCCGTTCGTAACAAGTGCTGACACCATCTTCAGTCATGCTCTGAGGAGATCTGGAACCTTCACAGCTCTGGATTTCGCTCCTCCTCCACGGTTCAAGAATGCCGAGACTTCAAGCGACGCCGGCAGTATCCGCAGCAATCGATCAGGGCTTTCTGCGGTCCACTCCAATGCCATTCGTTCTGGAGCTTACCGACTAAGCCGTGTTCCCAAAGAGCAAGTCGGAACGAGAGATGACTTCGCTGTGTCTCTCAAACCTTCTTGGGACATGAGACACTAGTTCGGCCCAACGTTTATATCGTTTCAGCATATAATGTACTTAGATGGTGTACTATCGTTTCATGGGAGCATTTCCAAGGCTGGAATTGTCACGACTTGGCTTTGAAAAATATTGTTAACCGAGAATGCCCACTAGTGGCATTGGTTGTGAATAGACCGTTCATACTTTCTTTTCATCTTTTGGGGCACATATTGGCGCTTTCTGAGGATTCAGCCGTTAAGGCCTGTCTATTTGACTGTACTGGGTGCATGGAAAGATGGAAATGGCTGTACATATCGAGCATCATCGGCTATCTTACTTTGGAAGCCATGAGATCTGCGTTACTTGATGACTATAAGCATTGTCGATGGTTGAATAATCAATGAACATAACAATCTGTTTTGACTCCTGAAGTCCAAACTGTGTAATCAGGTTTTACTTACGGTGTCCAGAGCATTTCTGTCTCATCGAGATCCGGCGTCGCTGCACGGAGGAGCCATTGTAGTCTGATCTGTATTTACGAATTTTGAAGTCGAACGTCTGCCAAGCACTTCGAGATCAGTAATTCATACCCGCCATCAGACGTTCCAACATCCTCAGCTGTTTACCAGACAACGAACGACTGAGTGTTCCTCGTCGTTTTCGCGGTAGCGTATGTATGCCTGCTCTGCAGCGAGCACAGAGACTTTGTACAGCAGAAATACTCTGTAGCCTTTTTCAGCCGCTCAACCGTTGACATATCAGTCTGTTCTTGCCGATCTATTTTAACTAGGTCAAATTGGTGCTGGTCTCGTGTACAGTGACCTGAAGGAGGCCAGTCCGAGACTCGCGGATAGAAGCACTGTTTGTTTGGCCTGCAATGAGGTGACTCTTTGCAAGTACGTGAGAGTAAAAAGGTACCATGGAGGCCCCTAAAGAGCCGCACTCGGTCTCATTGAAAGGTCTGAAATTCAGCAGCTACTTTGAAGCTGTCATGTTAATATTCTACAGTGCTCCGGTTCGTTTACACATTATCTGTATATGCTACAACATTCTCATACTAATCATCTAAGACTGTCCCGTCCGTCTCTGTCTCAACAAAATCCCCTTCCCACAGAGACTCCCACCATCAAACCTCAGGCATCTCTCGCCTATCCATCCGAAAATGCCGATGATCAATTTGTCCTCAGCCCGCTAGTGAGTCTTACCTTCTGTGGTATCTATGCGACTATCTAACCATCTCAAGCTTACCCTTCCTCCGTCGTTTGGGACGGCCCATGTTGGCGAGCCCTTTTCTTGTTCCTTGGTTGCCTCTCACGAACGCAATGACCTATCTAGCTCTGCATCCTCGAAAAATGTGTCCTCAATCCGGATCGTTGCCGAAATGCAGACACCGTCTCAAGTATATCCATTAGAACCGATATACTACTCAGAATACAAGAACTCCCACGACACCAGCAGTAGTACCGGTAGTATCATGTCAAACACCAGCAAGAAAGACGCCAGCGAAGGCCGCGATGCTGGCCTCTCCGTCCAAAGTACGGTCCACTTCGAACTGAAAGAAGAAGGGAACCATGTCCTAGCCGTCAACGTATCTTACACCGAGACGTCCTTGTCATCCATCCATTCTTCTTCTACCAATCCATCCGCAACCGGCGGACGGGCACGGACGTTCCGAAAATTGTACCAGTTCCTTGCCGTTCCATGTCTCAGTGTTCGGACGAAAGCGACGGAACTTGTGCCACGAGAAGTCGAGGACAAGAGTCTTGGACCATATGGAAAGGTGAAGTTGTCTAGATTTGCTTTAGAGGCTCAACTGGAAAATGTGGGAGAAGGTGGTATCGTGCTTGAGGTAAGTTTCCAGATGTCTAGACGTTCTGTCGTACACATTCATATGCACATACAAAGCAACCGCTTTCCCATCCTCCAAGCTAACAGTTCTGCCTCCTCACTACAGAACACAACCCTCGATCCCCGCCCTCCCTTCACTTCTATATCACTCAACACCTTTTCCTCCTCTATATCTGTGGACTCCCCATCTCAGGCAACTCCGCTCCTCCTGCCTCGGACGATCCACCAAGTCTCCTTCCTCCTTGAACAACAGCATCAACATCAAGAAAAGGATCTATCGTCAAAGAGAGATAGTGCTAGCGCTAAAGGTGTTGTGTTAGGGCAACTGAGTATTGAGTGGAGAAACGGGATGGGTGAACGGGGCTATCTGAGTACGGGGGGTCTGGTCAGTCGAAGACGGTGAAGGGGGTCGTTTTTAGCTGTCTTAGCGATACCCAGCTCCGTTCATTCGAGACATTCAGATCTAGAACGCCCTGACGGCGGTATGCCCTGCCGGAACGAGCCCCGTACAAGGCATCGATATACTCGTCGACATTCAGTTTCGACGTAATCTCGTTCTAAACTCGCCGTTGTACGCGGGCACACAAAGACCGAGACAATGCTTGAGATCTACTATCTACACCAAGCCACAACTCAACTAGAGAACTGCCTTCAGCAACCGGCGGAAAGCATCGTCGCTAACCATTCGGGTGAAAGTATATATCTCTAGATTATACAAGATGAGATTTGTAGATAAGATGGGTAGTATGAGCGAGTACATAGGCAAAAGACTTGGAACACCCGGACAAAAATAGAAAGACAGCCCTAGTTCTTTTGGATTTAAACCGGGTCCCATGCCTTTCATCAAGTCAGTCATCTTTGCTGTCTCCTGTCTCTCGATTTCACTTTACTGGGAAAGGTAAGGAGGAGATGTCTCGGTGAAAGAAAGAGCAAAGACAGCTTGGTAGGTAAGGTACCTTACCTACAGTAATAGGTAATTAGGGAGGACCTCCGTAAGTATGTACCTGTACGCGTCATGGGGAATCATTACTACGTAGAGCGATGAAATTCTTTTACCCAAGTAGATGTCTCACCTCCTTTGATTAATGTTTTGTTTCTTTTTCTAGTATCAAGGTAATACTAATCATTGATAATAGGTATTGACTGGGTTGGAGATGGCTCGTGGCTCTGGCGGTGGGTTCCTTAATATGTATTGACTGCTAAAGGGGGTGTTCTCGGTCGCTGGTAAGTTGAGTAAATTTGATTATTATTACCTCGGTGAACCATTCTTCAACTGTAGTAATAGTAGATAGATTCTGCTGTGACGTAGTTCGTATAGTACAGTACAACTACGGTACTACGTACACCACGGTACAGTGCGTCAACTGAGACAGAGAGCAAAGCCCTCCTCTTCTTCCCCACAATTTACTATTAAGATGGAGAACCGGGGCAATGATGATACTACGGTAGTTAGCAGGCAGTTCATGTCTACAAACTACCTTACCTAAGTTTCCAATGACGAAGTAATTTACCTAAACTTGTTGAAAGTCGTTCGTCCCTCCTTTTCTCTGCCCTCAGGCGTGGAATGGTCTGATTTGGTTCATATATCCTATCTCTACCAGGCAATTCGGATTCGTCGTCGATTCCTTGTTGTATGTGTGTCTGTCGATCTTCCTGAGCAGAAAGAAAGAGAAGTAGAAGCAAGGAATACCTACGAAATATCAATCAATCTCGACTTTGCAAAGAAAAGTCTCGACTACATCCGGGTACATACCTACTACCTACGAGACACAATATCTTAGCAAGTCTCGTGCCTCAGCTCCAGCTCTGAACCATCATCATGGCAGCATTGGGAAAGCTGAACACCGCCGTCCCCGCAAATGCAGTCAACGTGCCAAATCCCAAGTCAAAGACCACCGTGGTAGACTCATGGGAAGACGACCTACCCTCAGACGACGACGGCGACAACAGCAGCCGTGGTGATTCAGGATCTCAAACACGCGCCCAACCCACCACCAGAAATCCTATCACCAACTCCCTAACATCGCCCTCCGCTCCCGCCCCTCCCCCACCCACACCCGCCTCCCCCCACTCCACCTTCCCCTCCTGGAACGCCATCGACGCCGCTGTCGACCACTCCGTCCCCCCCTTACCCCCCTCGACCTCTGACGAAACGCGCCGCCAACAAAAATCCACCGCCGTCGCCTCGCGCCTGATCGCCGCAGGAATCGGCATCCGCCCGCCGAAACGCACCGACGAACAAAAGGCCTACGACCGCGCCGCGAAGGAACAGGAGATGCGGCGGCGTGAGCGCGAAAAGGAGGAGGCGGAAAAATTGAAGAAGGAGAATGAGAGCGCGAAGAATGCTGTTTGGGATATGTAGATGGGATGTTATGGGGAGATGGGAACTGGACAACTGTGTCAAGAGAGAAAGCGGGGGGGGGGGAAGAAAGAGACAAGAGAAAAGGAAGATTGTAACGATGGCGTATGACTTGTTATTGTAATAATACTATCGATTTTATCTATCCTTATCAGAGCTCTGTCTATCTGGCGGTGAATCTTGACAACTCAGAGATACCTGTATAACATGGAATACATATGTGCCTACCGACTACCGATTCGTATGAAAAGGGACTTTTACTGCAAAGCGGAGCAAAGGAAAGTCAAGTAAAGCGTTACGAACTGAAAAAACTTCCCTGAGCGTGAAGCACAGAAACGGCTTCTTTTCTTCTTTTCTTCTTTTATCCTGTCAAACTGCTTTACTACTCAACGCTAAAATTCCAGAAAGCAGAGCACATGGAGAGAGGGAGAGAGAGAGAGAGGAAAAGAAGCTCTATCTGTGCAAAAAGGTAGGAAGCAAGATGGAACTTGAAAGCAGATGGACCCATTCCGGGAGAAAATCAACCCCACGCGCCAGTTCGCCCAGTCAGTCACCTGATTGTAGAGGCATGTCCGCTTTCGACCAGAGGGCTATCTGTGCCGTTATCCATGTCTGATCGAGGGATTCGTTCCAAGTGTAGCCATGAGAGGTGTTGGGATGTTTGCTCAGTCGTCCGAATTGCCACCCGAGATCAGAGTATACCACTGATTTTCCAGTTGTAAATATGATTAGATAACCACTCAGAATGCACCACCAATCTGTTCCTGGTGCACTTCCAGGGTGTCGCCGTCGGCCATGTCGAGCTGCAAACATAAACTATTAGCATCATGAAGATAGAACGAGTCGTCAAAGTCAAGGCAGCGTGACTTGTGGGCATGCATCGCCACCCTGCAGAAAACGTTCACGCTCAAATACCACCCCCTCCCCGTTGCTGGGATACAAAAACTTGAGAGGAATAGGTGATGCGACTTACACTCTCTGGTGAATCCTCCTCCCGAACTCTAGTGCCATCAAATAGAAAACGAACAGTCGAAGGTTGCTTTCCCTGACGTTCGCAGAATGCCATCATCAATTTCTTGAGCTGGGTTGTCCTCTTAATCTTGAAGAAAACTTCATTATTGCCGTCGGTCACTTTGATGTTCAAGTGCTCGACTGCTGCTGGACTCTGCTCCGCGTCGGCCATCTCGTTGGGCAGTGTATGTGTTTAGTGACGGTTCGGAATGAAGTGTTTCGAAATGAATTGCGAGATCGACTAGGCTGGAGATAGGGCGAGCGACTGTCAGTTTGAGAAGATTGGTGGTAACGAGACACTCAGAAGTGCGCATGGACGCAGGAAAACAGGATAGAGACTTACAGATCACGATGAGACTGCGTCAAGTGTGAGTGAAGAAGAGAAGGATAGAATGGAGAGAGAGAAAAGGTCGCTGTTGTGGCGGAAGGTGAAGATGAGGGTCAATAATGAAATCGCTTTTGCGACGAGCCCCACCAAAACTGGTTGACGATGATGGCAAGGATAAGGCGCACACAAGGCGAGATGGCTAGCTAAGACTTAAGTAAGTGAGGCCCCTCTAAATGAAGATCAGCCGGATTTAGAGATCGCTAAAGTGCGTGCCTGGGATTGCAAACCAGCAGAGGACGTACTACGTAGTAAGAGAATCAGGGCTCTTCTCCAAGTCTTGCTTTCGAGCTCGGGTACGTGAGCTAAGCTACTGTCACAATTCGGTCACTGAGGTAATTACTATGATGTTATTTGTACTTCTGGTTATGAACATTTTATATGTAGACATTTCCGTGTTAATTCTTCAATTACATCTACCTCACCTTCTTGGATGTTTTACATAGGCCTGCTTGCTTGTTTGTATTCTGGTCCTCTTTCATGCTTGTGTCTTTGCATTTGATCGGATTTATAATACAACAGCTGTGGGCTGGACGACCGTGAAAAGTCGGACACTGCTCCTTCACGCCACTTGCATCGCAGGCTGAGCGGTTAAAGAACCGCGGCAACGTTATTAACTGCAACCATGGTATTCGCCTCTCCCTGGCTTGCGCGCACCCCGGTTCTAACGATGTGACCCCAGACTTCTCCAGAGGATGGCCTCAAGAATGATCCACCATGTCACCCGCAAGCTGTACGTCTTCTCTTTGCCGACTTCACTGCTTTCTGACCTGTTGTACTAATCCATGCCAGTGCGCCATTCAGAGTATGGTAGACGCCGTTTCCATTTGCTACCGGAGGTCTAACGTCTTTGGCTTATAGATTGTCTCGGGAAGAACAGCTACAAAGAAGACAAATGCCAACAACAGATAGATGCATTGTATGCTTGTTGCAACTTGTTCTATGAGAAGAATGGGGACGACGCAAGCACTGTCAGCTGCCCCAAGGCAAATCTACTAAGATTGAAAATGAGACAAAGGGCAGAAGGTACATAACGTGACAGTCAGGTCGGGTTTATAGAAGGATTTATGCAAGCACTAATTTGAGGCAAGCCATTATGAGAAAGAGTGTGTGTATCGTGATGTGGCAGATCCCTTTGATCTCTAAACCTTCATCCCTCACGAGAAGGTACGGTCAGTAAAACAGTGATAGCCAAATTCCTTCTAAGACGATCGTGAGCACGCAGAGAAGTCCTTGAAGGACTTGAACAACCATTGAAGGAATGGGTCTGTTCCGAGACTCTAATGATCGCCTAAAGACATTTGAAGAGAAGAAAAAGAAAAGGAAAGAGACAGAGAATTATGTGCGATAGGATTATATGTTCGTGCCGTTATTGTCTTGGCGGGAGCACCAGTCGGGGAAATTCTGTACCCCTAATCGTTACGTACCTTACCTGAGGTACCTGGAGGTATATTTCAGCCTTTGATCTGGGAAATGCTTGCTTTTGTCTCATAATGTTTCTTTGCCCATTGTATTCTGCCTGAAGAGGGGTATCGATCTCGTATAATTATCTCAGCATACATATGCTGGTAAGCAATCCCGGCCACATCCTGTCCTATCTGTCCTATATCGGAAGGGAGCTGTGGTCGAAAGATCCGGGTTCTAGGCTCTAGGCAAGAATGTACGGTACCGTAGTAATTAATTACCATAGTGGTAGCGCCACGGATGGAGACCCAGCAAGCGAAAAGCATCCATTCGGATCGGGGAATGGCCGTCATACAAAGTGAGCCCATGAATGTTGCTATTGCTACCTTACCCACACTGAGGATGAGAAGGCAGTAAGTTACGGAGCTACGATACCGATTGTTCCTGGGAAAGGCGCCAAAACCAATGAGGATGCTGCACCACCTACCTGATGTGGGTGGATGCATGGGAGGGTATGATGGTGATCCCGGACGTATCGTGGTACGGCTCAACGGATCTGGAGAAAGCTCTCGAGCTCATTGGAAGAGGCGTCAAGCGTTGCCGTATATCCTAATGCGATTGGTTTGGATTCGTCCCGCAAGAGAACCTTTCCCATCGCATGATGAGTGGAGTGATACTATCTAGGTACGAACGTACTACGTAAGGTATGTTCGTCAACAACTGGAGTACTGTTTCCGGAGCAATCCGCGGGACAAGGTGGGATTCCCAAGGTCAAGGTCGCCCTCCCCCTCCCCCTCCTGTCTTTATAACTGAGAGCTTCCCTCGCAGCGTTTGCTCGTCTAGACTTCATTTCTTTCTCCTCGTCAAAGAAAACAAACCTAGATCTCATTGACAGCTTATTGACCTCTCTATACCGTTGGCCCAGTCGACTCAACGGTCTTACAATCAAGTCGAGAAATCACCGTGCCGGTTCATTATGGTAAGACTTGCGCGCAAAGAACCCCCACCTTCAAAGCCTACAAGTATGAAAGAGCTGACCAGATATAGCCTGCAGAGGTAACCCCTGTTATCCAAGTTGATTCCGATGGCTCAGTGAAAGGGAAGAGCATCTCACCTTATGGGCAAGCTCGTTCTACAGTCAGCGGGGAGCCGCTGACGGCGGAGGAGCTCAAATTGACCAATCAATGGTTCCAAGCGAGCTTGTACCTTTGCTTGGGTATGCTCTATCTCCAAGAGAACCCTCTTTTAAAAGAAAAACTTGATCCGTCGCATCTCAAGCCCAGATCACTGGGACATTGGGGTTCAGATGCTGGTCAGATTTTCTCATACATGCACTTCAACCGCCTGATCAAGAAATATGATCTGGACGCTATCTTCGTTTCGGGTCCAGGACACGGTGCTCCTGCTGTGTTATCGCAAGCCTACCTGGAGGGCGTTTACTCAGAGGTCTATCCAGACAAGACCGAGGATGTTGAGGGCTTACAACGCTTCTTCAAACAATTTTCTTTTCCTGGCGGTATTGGCAGCCACGCCACCCCAGAGACCCCAGGCAGTTTGCATGAAGGTGGTGAACTGGGGTACTCAATCTCCCATGCCTTCGGCGCAGTGTACGATCACCCCTCCCTTATCGCCGTGACGATGGTAGGTGACGGGGAGTCAGAGACTGGGCCCTTGGCTACAAGCTGGCACAGCACCAAGTTCCTCAACCCTATCACTGACGGTGCTGTCCTTCCGATTTTACATCTTAATGGTTACAAGATCAACAACCCCACACTGCTGGCTCGTATCAGCCACGAAGAACTCGCGGCTCTCTTCATCGGTTATGGCTGGACGCCATACTTCGTCGAAGGAAGTGACGTGGACTCCATGCACCAAGCCATGGCTGCGACGTTGGAACATGCCGTGACGGAGATCAAGACGATTCAAAAGAAAGCCCGCGACAGTGGAAAGGCCTTCCGTCCACGTTGGCCCATGATTGTTCTCCGTAGTCCAAAGGGGTGGACTGGTCCCAGAAAAGTCGACAATCATTTTCTCGAAGGCTTCTGGCGCTCACATCAAATTCCATTGCCAGATGCCCGAACCAATCCTGCCCATCTGAAGCTGCTGGAGACATGGATGCACAGTTACGAACCTGAGGTCGTCTTCACTCCCGAGGGCAAGTTGAAACCCGAAATCAAAGCTCTGGCGCCTGTGGGCAATCGAAGAATGAGCGCGAATCCTGTCGCAAACGGCGGTATCCTCCGCAAACCCCTACGCATGCCAGACTTCAGGGCTTTCTCCGTTGACGTCAAGCAGCCTGGTGCGACAGAGTACGGAAGTATGGCTCATCTGGGAACCTTCTTGAGAGATGTTATGAAGGACAATCTCACCAACTTCCGTATCTTTGGACCCGATGAGACGGAATCCAACAAGCTTGCTGCTGTATACGAAGTTGGCAAGAAAGTATGGCTCGGTGACTACTTCGAAGAAGATGCCGATGGTGGCAACTTGGCCTTCGCTGGTCGTGTGATGGAGATGCTCAGTGAGCATACTTGTGAAGGCTGGCTGGAAGGTTATCTCCTCAGTGGTCGTCATGGCCTGATCAACAGCTACGAACCTTTCATTCACATCATCGATTCCATGGTTAATCAACATTGTAAATGGATTGAAAAGGCCAACGAGGTGGAATGGCGTGTCAAGATCGCTTCTCTCAACATCCTTCTCACCGCCACTGTCTGGAGACAGGACCACAATGGCTTCACGCATCAAGATCCTGGTTTCCTTGACGTTGTTGCCAACAAGTCTCCCGAGGTTGTCAGAATCTATCTCCCACCTGACGCCAACACCCTTCTCAGTACAACCGATCACTGTCTACGCAGCACAAACTATGTCAATGTTATCGTGGCCGACAAGCAAAATCACTTGCAATACCTTGACATGGAAGCCGCCGTGGAGCACTGCACCAAGGGCGCGGGTATCTGGAAATGGGCATCGAACGATGATGGTTGCGAGCCTGATGTCGTCATGGCCTCATGTGGTGATGTGCCAACTGTTGAGTCATTGGCTGCTACCTCTCTTCTCCGAGAATACATTCCAGACATCAAGATCCGCTTTGTCAACGTCGTTGATCTTTTCAAATTGATTGCCGAAAAGGAGCACTCGCACGGTCTATCTGATGTCGAATACAGCGCTCTTTTCACTTACGACAAGCCGGTTATCTTTAACTTCCACTCCTATCCTTGGCTCATTCATCGCTTGACGTACCAGCGCAAGGGCCAGCACAATATGTTTGTGACGGGTTACCGTGAGAAGGGCAACATTAACACCCCACTTGAGCTCGCCATCCGCAACGGCACCGACCGATTTAGTCTAGCTATTGCAGCCATTGACCGTATCGCACGACTACACAACATCGCATCGGCTGTCAGGGAGTCACTCCTGAACGAACAGATCGCGGCACGGAATCATGCTTGGACATACGGAATCGATGATAAGAAATACACAGACTGGAAATGGCCATATTAAATCAAAGATTCAACAGTGGAAGGGAGTACTGGAGCTCTCGGGTGCTAAGACCAGATGATAGAGATGTGCAGACATTTCAACCCTTTTTGTTATATTTTAGCAATCAGATATGAATACGAATGCTTTTGACCTGACCATATACTCTTCGTTGCAACACAATGCATGAGTAGTACAGTATTTCATGAATATTCTGAGATCGTATCACACTCTGGGGGTAACTTGACAGGTTAGATGCCTTGCAGGATCATGATAAGATGAAGAGAGGACCCGGCACATCTGTGCCGGATCTGCGGGTCTACACCAACTAGGTGCGTATCATGGTACCGTAGTAGGTATCGTAAAGTCTGATGCTGTATCATGTACCATACATAGTACATAGCAGATACCGAGAGGGGTAGGATCCCCTCCCAGCGAGCCAGTCCAATCGCGCGTATCGTGCGAGGTGACATTACCGTCGCACGAAGATAGGCCGACCGAGCGACGTCTTCGGCTTCGCACATTTGCATCGTCCGTTTGTTAGATTTGGGGGCCCCGGTGGAGCAATACTGTGGTAGCGGCCCTCGGCGGTCCCCATTACATTCCGGAGGAAATTCCGCTAGATGAAGGGCTAAGGTACCGTAGTATGCAAGTCGGCTACCTTCTATTACTCTATTCTACTACGTAGATAAGACATCTTGGTAACCATTAAACTTGTTTCTTCTACGTACGTTGCTTGGATCTGATGGCGCCAGTCGTTATCGTATCATCCGGCTGGGCCGGTGATTGCAGCGAAGTCGGACTCCGCTGTCTCTACTACGTAGTACTTCGTATCTTGAGGATTACAGTTAAATACTATATGCTTGTATCAAAGGACACGATGTCGATCGTCGATCGTCACCGGCGTCACAAGAAGGGATGTCAAGAGGTACTCGGTGTAAAAGACTTATAGTGACTAAACAGCCTCGGTTGAAAGACGTGCCGCATTGTCCAGTACCAGAATGGCCCTTCACAGAGGTTCGAAGCACAGTCTCCCGTATCTATAGAGGTGGTGCATCTATATTTCTCACTGACAGCATTGCCCGCCCAGGTCTTTGAAGTCCCTCACTGTGTTATTATTGTATGGGAATTTCATCTCAAGGGTCAGAACACGGTCTTGATGTCCATACAATCCACATATAGCACCTGAGTAAAATACAGACCGATTCTGAGTGTTTTGATCGAAGCAACTTGAATACTTGAGCAAGCCCGCATGCATTGAGCGTAATGAGTATAAAAGCTGCGTAGGAGACTGCGTCCTGCTTCACTGCAGATGCTCATCTCAATCCCCAGTCTCCAAAGAGCCTCATCTCTTGGCGTTCGCGGCTCTTAGCGTCTATTACCATGCGGAGATCTGGTTTTCGTTGATGCGCGCGCTGCGGAGCTCTCAAGTGATTTTGGTGACAATAATTATTGCACTGTTTTGGTAGACCATCTTCACCAGCTAAACAGCTACCAGAACGAGCCTTTGGCATTCTGCGTGGTAGTGGCGCCTATGACCAGAGGCTCCATCATGGGTGGCCCTTCATTATATCAAGAAGGGAGCTGGCAATTTGCACAGGTATCCTCTCCGCCCAGTAATCCGATTACACGCGCCTGACATTTCTTTTCTAGCCATCTGCAGAAGGCACAGACAACCAGTCGGCAGGGGGTTCCGAGAACGACCCGTTCATGGACGATCGAGGTAAATGGGACATTTTCACGTATCTGTTTCGAAATTTCTGACTCGCAGTCTACTTGCAGACCTCACGATGGACTCGCCGACCCCCAGCTTGCGCAGCTCCTCTCAAGATCCTCTACCTGCCCTCCAACAAACCGCCGAGCGTGTCAGTCGACAAGTGGAGGAGTTCGCTAAAAGCCTCGACCAGTTTTGCAGCAAAGGGACTGACTCCTCCGATAACGAAAGCTGGGCGCGTGCAAGGAAATTGGTCCTGAATTATCAGCAGTCGATACAGACAAGAATCAACAACATCAATCAAAGATCTGGCATAAGTAAACTCAAGAGAAAAGGTTCATTGTCGCAAGAGCAGGAGGATGAACTTCAGTCGTGCGAATTGGAAGCAGACACTTGGGACATCTTTTACGCACTACTGGAGCTTCAAGACCCGGCAGCACGCGCAGAGCTACAAGATTCTCAAAATTCGGCTCTGGATGGACTTCACCGATACTCTTCTGATGTGGAAGTATGGGAGGCATTCCTCAGGAGTGACGGGTTCGCTCAAGAGTGTCTCACAATACTCAAATGGCTTCAGCGTACAGCAGAGAAATCGCGTCCACCAATCGAAGAGATTATTGCCGGACACACATCCAAGTCGCAACGTCAAAATGGCGTCTGGCCTACAGGCTGGCTATATACAAAGATGGCGATCAAAAACGCAAAGCGCCTACGTGCCTGGCCCAAACCATTGGACCCGGATGCCCCAGGCCTTCAATCATCATTGAGAATCAACAACAGCTCTGAGCCCGTCGTCTCGCAGTTGGATCCTGATGCTGCCACAAGACAGCAGAAGGCTCTGGCGTCAGAGGACGTACATCACGAAAATGCCTGCTGGATAGCATGTTGGGAGATGCTTCGGAGGGGAGTTCCGTATGCTGACGTGGAAGGATGGTGGAAAGAAAGAAAGGAGAGTTGGCGCGCTGCCAGCATCCTTGGCGCTAGTCGAGATCCCAGCACGAATCCCACCGATGCTGGTGTTTCGTGGATGATCAGTCTACCACGGAAGGTCCGCAGCAGAGCCATGACGATTTTATCCAGTGCAGACTTGAAACTCGACGAGCATGAAGCCGCAGTATATGGCCTGCTTTGCTCTCAAACGCAACCTAGTCTTGCGGTCTGTACCTCCATTGACGACTACCTGTTCGTGTATTTCAGTAACCTACTCTTGAACTGCTATCACAGGTTCTGTGATGCCTACCATGAGAAAGCTTTCTCCGGAAAACAAGTACAGTTGCGTCCAACGGCGCCGCAGTATGAACTTATCAGTCATGTCCTTGCCAACTCACAACATCAGCCGAATACGGAAGAAGAGAGCCGCATCCCAGTGAAAGTGATACAAGCCGCAATCGTCTCGAAACGGTACGATCAGCTTTTTATCCGAACGGGCAAAGCCTTGTCGATGCTCGCCAACAAAGCTGGGGACTCTTCTTTAATGTATGCGGATGACAATGCCATGATTGACGATAGCGCAATGGCCACCGCTCAAGACCCTGAAGCTCTGCGAACCGTTGCTCACCTGTTAGTACTGTTGAAGTCTTTTGGACTTGTTGATCTCTATGGCGCTGATGAACAGTATGCTCAAAATTGTATTTCTGGTTATGTTGGAGTCCTTCGCGAAGAAGCCAAGATGGAATTGATTCCCTTGTACATTTCACGTCTCACTTCACATGAACGTCAAGCCCAGACCCTGGGCACTGTCATCATCGACATTACTGATCCTGTGGAGAGGGAGGTGCAGGTCCGACTCATGGGCAAATATAGAATCGACATTGGAAACGTGCTTGGAACTCTGTTCAAGTCACTCATCGGCGAGAAGCAGCCCACTGGTGAACCTGGCTTCCGACCTGTTGACGTCGTTCAATATATTGGAGTAGGAAAGTCGCGTACGCTCAAGATCAAAGCAGACTTCATAGGTGCTGATATCACCAATGAAGAGGAACTCCTCGTCCGATGTATGGAGTGGTACCAGTATGTCAATCACAGAGACTGGCACCAATGTTGTACTGCAGCATCTATTCTCTATATCCAGTTCCTCGCGAATGGTCGTCTCGCGGCAGCCCGAGCATTGGCAACACGTGCACCTTTGGAGACTCTCTCGAAGCGAATAACAAAGATGAATCTGAGTCTTCCAGACTCGGCAGATCTATCAGAAGACGAATACGAAGGCGAGCCTGATGGACTACCAGCCGAAGAGAAGAGCAAATCGGTCAGTCCGTCCAAATTCAGGAGACGATCATCTGCCGGTGCCTCCAGTCCCCCGAACCTTACCCAAATGAGGCAACAGGCTCAGACTTGGCGCGAACTGGAGCAACTTGTCCACATTTTGTATAGTCTGGAGACATGGAGTGTCATCGCCGACGAAACTGAAATGTAAGTCGGATCCATCGTGGCGATATGGGACTATTTGCTAACGAGAAGAAAAGGAATCACGACGATTTGAAGCGCGCGAAACACACATTAGGCGAAGCTTTGGATGATGTGAAAATGTCGACATATCCTATATTTGCGCCAGGGTATCTCAATCAGCCTTTGGAACCGGAAGAGGCAGAACCTCTTCTAGCCATTCGAGAATTCTATATTCCGGAAATCATTCTTGCGTATCACTCTGTCCTACACCTTGCTGGTCACTATCTCACGCGGGATCATCTGACTGAATGCATGGATTTGGCTACCGAGGTTGCAACGATACCAGAACTGACGGACGTTTTCATGACAGCTGGCCGAATGGCGGAGTTTGTGGAACAGTGTGCTATGAGTGCTAAGTCGTTACTGTTCGCAAACGAGCAAGGAGGATCTAAGTCGAAGAAGAAGAAAGCTGGTATCGCCGGTAACACTGATATCTGGCATGTGAAGTCGACGAAGAAGAGTTTACATGAACAAATGATGTCGAGGTAGATAGTCTGTTGAATGGAATCATTCACGCTGTGATTGTAAGATATGGAAATTGTTCGCTCTAGGCAAGCATCACTCGTGGGTCCATCCCATGTGTCTCGTCGACAGGAGCAAATGTTATACCGGACACTCGTAGCTCAGCAAAGTCCATGTCACACCTCGGAATTCGAGTGTGTTGTGTACTTCCCAGACGATGTGACCATAGCACCATCAATACGATTCAAACATACCGTCGAACACCTTGACTACGTTTCGATATGATTGTTTACTCTACATCCGAAGATCATAAAAGATATTTAATTAATTACATTATTCTCATCTCATGAATATGGTGAATCTCCGGACCCCTTTTTTTCCTCAAATAGTCTCCAATATTAGTTCGGGAATCGAGGAACACGACGTACGTCACACTTACTCGTTCTTTTTTCTCCTGTTCCTCTTCTCTAATTAATAGGTGCCTTATGTAAGTACATATGTTACAAGTAAGAAGCAAGCAAACCACAAGGTAAGTCAGTCGACAATAGGGAATTGGGAATTTGTTCGATGTTTGAAACGCGTCATAAGTGATACATTTTCCTTTCTTGTGGTTTTCTTTCCTTTCCTTTTCTTCTCTCTTGTAGCCTCGACACTTGCTCGTTACTCTGTTTCTGTTGACCCTCATCTGTCTCAAATTACGACGTCATCGGAGGAGGAAGCATTGACAGCAGGTGTGACCTGAGAGAATATTCGCTGCGATATAAGAAAACTTCATCAATTGCAAGCGCTTGGTTCGTGAGATTACGGGGTAGCAGCAGAGAGCCTGTTTCACGCATAACCAGCTCGCGATCGGAATTTGCTAGAAAACGTGGTCGTCGTCGTTGCAAGACGTCTACATAAAGGCTAGCATTGACGAGCTTATCTTTTCGGAGAGGTATCGTATCGTGTAGCTTAACAGACGTACTCGCACCACAAATGCCTACGACGAGAGCTCAAGAGAAGGCTGCAGCCTCGGATGGTGGTGGTAGTAGCAGCAGCAAGCCTACTGCAGCATCCGGGAAGAAGAAGACACCGAAGAGCAAGACAGACGTCAAGGCGGAGAGCAAGTCAGCCAATAAAGGTGATGCTCCACCATCGAAGAAGCGTCAACGCAAAGAAGACGAGCCAAGGGCCGAGAAGACGAAAGAACAACCCTCCAAAAAGAAGGAGCAGAAACCGGCAGAGACACCTTCCAATCCAAAGATCGACAAGTTAATACAAGCGCACGGAGATCTACCCTTGGAATCCTACGGCCTCCCCGACCCCTTAAAGCCCACTCCCGAAAACATGCTAGCCAACCTCTTCAACGCAATGCTCACCTCCGCGCGCATCGCCCACGGTCTCGCCACCAAAAGCGTCCGCCTCCTCCTCTCGCACAACTACCACGACCTCGGGGCCCTCCAAGCAAGCACGTGGGACGAACGCACCGCCGTCCTCACAGAGGGCGGCTACACGCACTACCGCGAAAAGACGGCCACCCAACTCGGCGAGCTCGCCGACTTCCTCTCCGATAGATACGGCGGCGACCTCAACGCTATGTTCGACGACGACGACAAGAAGAAGACCAAACAATCCGTCCGCAAATCCCTCTCCGAAATCAAAGGCATCGGCACCGTCGGCATCGACGTCTTCTTCGACTCCGCGCAAGCCTACTGGCCTTTTCTCGCACCCTTTCTCGACCGGCGCAGCATCGCGAGCGTGCGGAAGATGGGCTTGGTTTCCTCCGCTGCTGATGCTGCTGACGATGATGATGATGATGTGGTGCAGAAGAAGTTGTGGAAGGCGGTGGGAGAGGATCCGGTGCGGATGGCGAGGTTGGCGAATGCGGTTAGCTTTGTGAGGTTGGAGGGGAGGGAGAAGGAGTTTTCTTGAGTTGAGATGAAATGAAGTGCTCCTGGCTTTTTTTTATGGCTTTTTCGGGTTGCTTGAGGTCATGTATTCATGAGTAGGTGAGTGATGGATGGATCATTATTAGTAGGGTTTCAAAAAGAGAATCTGGATTTGTGAATTGACAACCGTCTATTTTCCATTCTCTTTCCCACCATCATCATCTGCATAATCGCAATTTTGATATGACCAAAGCAGAATCCCCCAAATCAAGCCGCAATTTCCCTACCTACTCCCCCAAAACCTTCTTCCCAAACGCCTCCCCATTCGGCTCCCTGCCCAAAAACTCCATCAACATCTCCATCGGATCATCGACGCCGTCGCCCCTCTCTCGAGGATCGTTCGACGATAGCGTCGACCTGTGCTCGGGTTGAGCGGGTCGGCGGCGAAGGCGGGTGTGGAAGATGTCGAACTTCAACATGGCGACCTGCCGGAGCTGCTCGAGCGGGACGGTCACGTGTCTCGAGCGCGCGAGGCTCTCGACCGGTTCGGCTGGGATCTTTTCCGGCGGCAACAGGGTCGAAGCGGTAGTGGTGGTGGTGGCGTTTTCGGCGAGCCATGTGTCACGAGAGGTCGGCGAGAGGTACGAGTAGTGGCGGCTCTGCCCTGCAGGATACTTGGGATGTAACAGAAGTATTCGAGCATCTAGCTCGGCATTTCGCAAAAGTCATGTCGGCCATTAGAGCCGTAGATGTAGGCGGTGTCGGTCCGCGAGAGAAGGTCGTGCATGCCGTGGCCGAGTTCGTGGAACAGTGTCAAGACTTGTCGATGAGTCAGGAGACTGGGTTTGGTAGAGATCGAACGGTTCAGGTTACAAATCAACGAAGTCGCTGGATAGCGACGTTGTCCATTTTCGTCGGTGTAGCAGGGGGAGATGTTGAAGTTCACGTTATGCGCGTATTTACCTTTTGCGAGGGTAGATATCGGCATAGAGGTAGCCAAGGAAGGAGGAGCCTTCGCCGTCGTTGCCCCAGACCGTGAAGGCTTTCACATCTGGATCCCAGAGGGGGTTAGATTCGAGGTCTTCTGAAGTAAAATCTTGATTGGTAATACTATACACCGTCTCGAA
Source organism: Pseudophaeomoniella oleicola (assembly GCA_003868215.1). Taxonomy (NCBI): domain Eukaryota; kingdom Fungi; phylum Ascomycota; class Eurotiomycetes; order Phaeomoniellales; family Phaeomoniellaceae; genus Pseudophaeomoniella; species Pseudophaeomoniella oleicola. The sequence continues at coordinate 208,673 of QWDQ01000013.1, read as the reverse complement.
GACGTTCAGCAATCCTCGAATGGCGTAGTCGGCTGGGAAATATTCGGCGATCTCCTCCTGATCTATTTGATACCGCTCTTCTTTCAGCTTTCGATTATAATAAGCGACATCCCAAAGATAGAACCCATCATCGTCATTATTTGATGATCTATCTCTTCCTCCAGATGTAGGATCTGCACCCTTCAACGCTCTGAGAAGGTGGAGCTGTTTCGCCGCAGGGCCACTCGTTTTGTCTCTCAAATCGTCAAGCAGATTCTCAACCTTTTCTATCGATTCGGCCATTTTGAATTGGAAGGAATACCCGGCGAACTTTTTCAATCCCAAGGTTCGGGCGAAATGATCTCGAAGATTTAGACACTGTCTGAATATAGGTATATTGTTATTCGCGAAGTTATCGGCAGCAAAGATAGATCTTCCTTCGAGTCTCTTCGGAATGAACTTGACTCAATGCCGCTGTGACGTAGGGGTTTTTGAAGGTAAATCGCACCATGGTACCATCAGTATTGCTCTGTAAATTATCCATCGTAGAGCCAGGTAGACCTACGAGCTCTTCTTTGGTTAGCCATAAGCCTTCATCATTTTCGGTCAAGTTCTTCATGAATTCTCGAGTGGTCTTGCTTATAGCACGGTTGAGCTCCTTGGTTTCCTCTCTTCGAGCTTGATCAAGTTTTAACCCCTTACTCAGGAGAAGACGATACATCTTGTTTAGATATCTTTGTGATTGCTGGTTCAGAGTATCGGCTTTCTGTGTCACGCTTTCGACGAGACTAAAGATATCTTCGCGCGTGTAGAAGTCCCCCCATGCATCGTCCAGTAGAATGGTTGCCTCTCGGGATGCAGCATGAAGGTCAGGATCTGGTGATATCTCCTTGAAGAAGCTAATGTACGTATGTTGGGCCATGAGCTCATTCTGAGATAATGCCATTGGAACGAGGACATTGTCAAAGGTTGCTTGGTCCGGAGTGATAGTAGAACATAGGGTGTCCAAGGCGTCTTTGTTTCTCTTGACATCTGATTTTTGTCTGCTCAACAAGGCTCTTTGGTGCAGGATTGTATTTGGGAGGGGCTTGCGGAGGCACACGCTCCCTCATAGAGTTTCCCATTGTCAAAATGAGTGTTTGCTTTAACGTTCGCTATTGAAAGAACGGCTGAACGTTGTGAGGTTGGCCATAAGAAGCTGCTGCGTACTCTACCTTATGTAGTTTCAGATTTCATCACTTCAATTGGGAATTGGATCCCAACACGGCCAGGTACAGTCTAAAAGATGATGGTATACTTGGGACCTCGTGATACGTGCCCCTGATAGACCGGTCATGTGTACCGTAGTAGATGTTGGTGAATCGCAACCTCCGTTACAGCGACCAATTGGTGCTTCACGATAGTGCGAAAGCTCCCCATGTTGGGATAGTCTGGATATCAGAATATTGATCCTCATAGCGACCTACCACTAAAGGGTTTCAGCCAGGTACCAGATGACGAACCATATACTATGGTGCTATCTTTGCTCTACTTATCACATGAACATCATCCCATTGTTGGTTCTTGGTACGAGAAGCACTTGGCACGATAAGGTTGAACCGTGGATTGCATCTGTGTCCGAGGCTATGTCATCTGGAAAGCAGTCAGACCGTGTGTTCAGTGTGTTCGATATGATGTGGGCAGAGGCAGATCAGTTGGGCGGGTATATACGGGTAAAGGTTAGCTTTTAGTTCGCTGTACGTAGTAAATAGTACGAGGCAGATGCGTTTCCCCTCATCTCGATCCTCGGTCTTAAGGAACATCAAATAAATTAGAATATATCCCGGAAGTAGTTCTCCTTCAAATGCGTTTCGGAAGCATTGGTGTTTTCCCAAGACAACGTCTCATCTGCACATCCCATCAGACATCATCACAGCTTGCAGTGTCCCACCTGGCCCGCACCCGCACTTCCTGCACTCCTCCACAACTGCTTGCCTCTCTATCTCACATCCGCAACATGTCTTCTGCACCCTTGAAGAAAGAGTGGATGGTGTTGGTCCCGGACCACCCAGAAGCCCTCGAAAAGCGCCTCGGCGCGCGCACCGAGCACTTGAACAACACGAAGCCGCGGGTTGGTTCGACCGTGTTAATGGGCGGTGCGACACTCGCAGAGCAGGTCAAGGAAGGGGACGAGGGCCCGCCGAAGATGAATGGGAGTTTCATCTTGTTTGTGGCAGACAATGAGGAAGAGATTTGGGAGAAGTTAAGAACTGATCCGTATGTCAAAGCTGGGGTTTGGAATCTGGACAAGGTGCAGATATGGCCTTTCAAGTCGGCGTTGAGAGTGGGCACTTGATCTCGAGAATGCCATAAAGAGGGAACATGCAAACTTCTCAGTGGGAGGTACTGCTGCTTCACAGCTGATGGGTTGGTTCAGCGCGGTTGGATTGACAAGTCGACCTGCCGATTGCACGTCATCACTAGTGGGTTTAATGAGTAAGAGGGTCTATTCTAGAGAGCTCATTTACTAGCACACTCATTCGGGTGCTCAAAAGACGACGAGGCGTGGAAGGTCTGCCATCAGGTGCCAATGTACAGCCAGAGTTATAGAAGCAAGTACGACACCACTTTTTCAATGCCTAAGACCGCTAAACCACCAATGCCCCCACGTATTCCGATTTCTCCCCCTTTCCTTCTAGCCCTGGCCATTGCACCAAGAAGCGATCTACAATTGGTAGTAGCAGCTTGCCACTCAAGCTCAGCGTCTTCACTCTTGCCCAGCTCTCGATAAAAATGGTCCGCATCTCTGCTGTACCATTTGGGCGGTCTGCTCCAGTTCCCGAACTGGGTCCTGAGAAACCACAAAACCGTAGGACAACTGAAGCTGTTATGACACACACCCCCGTTCCGGGACCATTAGTGAGAATCAGATCTGGATAGTTGATGGCTCTTGATGCTTGCTGATCAGGGTGTCGACAGCGGAGCAATCTCAAGCAGTCCCACACACATAACAGGGCAGAGAACGGTGTTGTAAGTAGACTCTGATGAATCTTCCTAGCTCGTGTGACCGTCACAATCGTGTAGCTCTCATGCTTCGCTGAAGCTTCTTGCCCGAGCAACTCCCTTTCGAACTCGGCCGCTTTGAGAGCCGAGAAGCTGTCTCCGGAACTGACAACGTACGTTCTGTGATGATAAAGAGATGGCGACAAAGGAAGACGTCGTAACATGTCGAACATCTCTGTAGTATGTCCTCCACTGCCAAGGACAACCAGGAGGTGAGTCTGGTACCTGGGAGGCTTTGTTCGCTTTGCATCCGGCGTTGGTCTTCCCCGGCTCAAGATGAAGATTAACCGGAAGAGGAATATATTTGCGAAGAGAAAGAAGATACCAAGTAATCCAATGAATAAGCTGGTTCTGGTTGTGAAACTCTTGCTGTACAGAGGGTTCTTGTCGACCCTTTCCCTTTCTACCTCCATTGTAGTGGCTTTCTTTTCTTCGAGGCCTTATCTGAGAAACAGTATATGGCAGCCAACTGAGGCGTTGTGGTTTGAGAACCAGCACGTGTTTCTGCTTAACCGATTTTCAGACATCACATTGAACTGCCGCTTGTGGAATGAAGTCGTGAATGTTTTGTTGTTGTGTCCTTTGTCCTTGCTGTGCACAATGAGGGAACAAAAACAGTTCCTAGCGGAGATAATCGTTCTTGTCCTCGGTGTAGTTTATAAACATTATTTCAGGTATTCAGGCACGTACCTACATCTGTCTCTCATAACGCAGCTGTTCTCACAATTAAAAGCGAAGTACCTGCAATGTGTGTTCGGCTTCTACTGAAATAACTGCTTACTAAATATGTCATGAACTCTCTGCTGCGCTCGCGCAAGCAGTGTTTCTACTGCGGACACAAGACTTCAGAGGCGGTCCCACGGCATTCCCACAACTGGCAGTGTGAGAGTTGCCAGGCAGTGAACTACCTTGACGAGGTAAATATGATGCGCCGCTGAGACTATTGAAGAACAGGTAATGACATTTGACAGAATGGAGAGATAACAGACCCCCCTGTGGAGGAGGTCGCATCAAGTCAACAAGCAGCCCAGCAATTTGCCAGACCAGCATCAGGCGCAACAGATCTGAACCTGTTTTGCAATACATGCCTCAAGAACCAGCAGATTCTTACTCAGCTTCTGGCGAATTATCTGCCGTCGGCTGCAGATCCCAGCTATGCAAAGCGTGAGGCGCAATATCCCCAATACAAGAAGGAGCTGGAGGAGCGATATCCGCAAGTATGTCGGAACTGTGAGCCCAGAGTAAGAGAGCGCCTACGGGAGAGTGGGTATGCAGCGAAGGCGGACCATCTGAAGCGCTTGATGCAGCGGTCTAGACAGAGACGGAATGCGCGCAGCTGGGGCTGGAGGAGCTTACTTGTAAGAGCTGGAGGGGTTGGCCTTTCCCTCAGCCTGGCAGGGCACTTTGTCTGGACGTTGTCCGTCATATTGTTACGACTTGAGCATGCCACCCATTATGCAGAGGATTCTGCTGACATGTCTTTCTTGGTCTGTTCGCGAAAGCTCCTGTCCAGACATACAACCATCGTCTGTACGCAGTTGTTTTCCTCCATAGCTGGCTGGGCACTTATGCTAGGCTTGCTGACAATATGGTGGAATCCGAAGTGGCACTATAAACTCGAAGGACGTGAAGGCCGCTTGGTAGGATTGACGCGGTACTATTATCGTCTTCAAGGTCCGGCACTGGGGCTGCGGTTTGGCGTCTGGCTCTTCTCTCAGATGCTGGATGACTCGATGATGATTTGGGTTATTCACGTCATAAGCGTTCCCTTGATCATACTGTTGGTCATTCTCGCATTAGCCTCCATCAAGGTCGACCAGAGACCGCTAGTCTCATGGGAGATGGACTTACCGCCCTTGATTTCCGAGGAACCCGTCTTTCCCACTGCAAATACCGAAATGGCATATGATTCATATGGCTCCGTGGGACGGCCTGTATTCCCAGTCTCAACCTTGGCATCGCAAACTACACCACAAAAGAGGAGGGGATATTCTCCCGTCCGCTCCATGAGCGAAGCGGATGAGATGGAATGGGAGCCATCGCAAGGCGTAACCCAAGGATTTCGTCCGACTTCGTACGCTGATCGCTATCCCCAGAAGATTACGCAACCTTCGCCTTTTCATGGGCGGTTGCCGCCAGCGCCTAGCAATCATTTCTTGCGTAAGAACGTCGAAGAAGCGCCTCCACCACGAGATGCCATCGGACTGGCTCCTGGGCATTTCGACAAACCGTCAAATGCGGTCCTTACTTCGCCGCCATCACAAGGACCTGAGTTTGTACCTCCGAAGTTCTTCCCAGTACAAGATCGTGAGACAGATACCGGTCTCGAGACCATATTTGGCAAAGTCTTCTCCCTCGGTGACGATGATTCAGGCTCTACAGCTCAAGCAAGAGACTCTAAGCCGAACATTCGCAGCTATGCAAATTCTTTGCCTCCGGCGATGCAAGAAAGGAGCGGCATTTCTCATGACATGGGATCGTTCGAATTTCATCTCATCGCTGCATTCATCCTTTTGGTGCTCCTAGCAGGATGGGTAATAGTGGGATACCTTGACATACCTGCCTTGCAGCTCAAACTTATAATGACTGGCTGTGTTGGCGTTGCCGCCGCCGTGCTCCTTGTCAGTGTTTCCATCGGCCCAAAGAATGAGGTTGGCAATGTTCTTTTGTACCTCCTCCAAACGTTGAGCGCTGCTTTGTTGACGGGTCACCGGTACCAAGGCGGCTATTCTGATGGGGGCCGTGTAGATCATCTCGCAACAGCGCTTCTGGCAGTCATGATAGGGCAGGAAATATATCTTACGGCGTCCAGGTCAACAGTGCAACGGCCCAAGGAATACGGTGGTGTCCCAATTGCTGAGCAAGTACCCCAAAGAAATGTCAGGTCTGAGACGCATTTGGATCCAGCCACGCAAACGACGCCAGACTATCGATATCGACCAGGCAGTCAGCCATTTACGCCCAGCATAGGCCAACTCGACGGCACACCAGCCTCTGCCGCAGACTATACACCATCACCATTCAGCAGCCGACGACGGTCTGAGACGCTTGACTCCAGCGCTTCGGATTCGGATGCTAGCTCCGTCACCAGCACTGTGACGAGCTCTAGCATCCACCCGTCTCGATTTCGAGAATCCAGGAAAGGCCCAGAAAGTATGCCTGGTCTAGGACTTGGATCTTTACGACTAGATGATTGGGGATCTGCTGGTACTACAGGGGCATCTTCGGGTATGCAGACGAGAAGTTTACGATCTGGGCTATTGGATACCAGTAATGTACGGAATCAGAAGAGGTTTTAGTACTTAATGATGAATATTTGTCGTACGAAAGTCCCGCATGCAATTCGCATTGTGATACTGGCTTGACCCATGAGATAAGAGAGAATATCACAGCTCTGCTGACATGCCAGCGATCTGGTTTGTTTGTTCTGGTAAACCTGAGCCTCGTGAGATCTCGAAGTATTCACAACCTCTGAAGGGTGGAGGTTAGTATCCCCAACATAGTGATTTAGGGTCCATCTCCATTGGAATAAGCGAGTGGCTCCGCAATCGGCGCAAGTCCCGATCCCTGATGGAAATTATTGACTATTCGAGCAGTGATTCATCGCCAACTGCTTTTGATCAGGTGTCGCAACGAACTGTTACCATGCTGACGGCCCGGTTGAATTGACACCCACCAGTATCGAGTATCATTTCGGACCGCAGCACATCCAGTGACGAGACACCATATCGCCCACCATGACGGCACGTCGCACCCTCGTGACTGTTGCGAAACAGGCATCGAATTACTCATCGCAGAACATCTTGTCGACGGCTCAGAGGAATGTAGCGATACAGTGCCGCTTCAAGTCAACGAGCTCTACATCAGCGCTGAATTACAAGTCACTGCATCGTCGCTCCCCTCTACCGCTCCCTGTCTCAGATTCTCCATCGTCTCCTTCTGCAGCTACAGCAGTGTCCTCCATTCTTTACGAAACCCCCTCTGTCTCGACAGCGCCAGCAAAGAAGCATATACTCAATTGTCTCGTTCAAAATGAGCCGGGTGTTCTTTCCAGGATATCGGGTATCCTTGCTGCAAGAGGATTCAATATTGATAGCTTGGTTGTCTGCAACACCGAAGTCGAAGACCTCTCTCGTATGACGATTGTTCTGCGAGGTCTTGACGGAGTCGTGGAGCAGGCACGAAGACAATTGGAAGATCTCGTCCCCGTCTGGGCTGTGCTTGATTACAGTCAAGCCGCACTCGTGCAAAGAGAGTTGTTGTTGGCCAAAGTCAGCATCCTGGGCCCCGAGGTCTACGAAGAACTGATGGAACACCACCGAGAGAACGTTGCATACGATGACGGCAGCGAGCAGGATTCATTTTACGAGCCCGACGGCGACAAAAAGCTACAGGAACTTGAAGCCGAGAGCGAGAGAGGCTCACTCGTGCAAAGGGCGAAGTCGGCTCTCACCGGCCAGGAAGACTTCCACCCCAGCAAGTTGGCTGCTAGTCAAGCCCTCAGGCATAAACACGAGCATCTGGAAGCAATCACACACCTCACCCACCAATTCGGAGGCAAGGTCCTCGACATTTCTAACAACAATTGCATCGTTGAAGTGTAAGTCATCTGTTGACAGCTCCTTATTCCCAAACACACTGACTAATCTTCTTCTTCTTTCTCACTATAGGTCAGCTAAGCCATACCGTATCGATTCCTTCATGAAGCTCATCGCACCATTCGGTATCCTCGAGTCAACACGGACCGGTCTGATGGCTCTGCCTCGTTCCCCACTCCACTCGGCCGAGGAGGAGCTGGAGAGACAAGCAGATGAGGTTGTCGACACCAGCACTTTGCCACCTGGTTAGTGAGAGAGGGAGACAAGGAAAGGGGGGGGAACGGTTGACTGGGCGCTGGGCTTTTCGTTGCCCGTTTGTCGACTGGCCGATGAACCGAAATAAGGGGGGTTGGTTATCATAGATACTACCTAGTAAACCATCATAATACGGAGGGTTTAATGGTCCTTTCTGGAAATTTTCAAATGTATCAAAAAGGAGGGAGATGGGGTGAGGTGGTCATGTAAAATCTCTCTCGTTCGTTCATGCTCGTCATGATCTGTTCAGGGCAGGTCAGGTCATAGGAAGGGAAAGGGATCTTTCTATTGATGATGATGTCTTTAAACCATTCTTATGTTATGGACTTTGGAAGAAAGAGGAGAAAGAATTTGAAATGACATGACTAAACCATACATCATCCTTTTTTCTTTCTTTCTAGAATTGTTTGATATAAAAGGTTTCACTCGTGACTGTATTTTTTTTTTTAAATACCTGGCCTCCTTCCTCTCTCAAACGAGGTTACAACCACGCAAAGGGCGAGACACCACCTCTACCAGCCACAGCTCGTTTCCCGAATCTGTCCTCGTACCATCTCCGCCCATCTCTCGCCCTCGGGATCATCGTCAGGACCTCGTTCACCAGGAACCAGAATGCGGGCGTCCTCCAGAGACTGTTATTATTGCTGGACGATACGGCAGAGGCTAGGCCGGCACCGATGCCTACGAGCCAGAAACCGAGCCATTCGAGCCATTCGCCGACGTAGTGCGGGTAGAGGATGTACTTGAACCACAGGATCGAGGTAGGGGGAATGACGTAGATCTTGTCGTAGGTGATGAAGGGTTTGCCTTCGGATTTGGCGCGGCGGGCAGCGGCTGCTCGGCGGAGGCGGAAGAGCGTTTGTTCGCTGTTGAAGTTGATGAAGAGGCCGATGGTGTAAAGGTTGAGGCCTGCGAGGGGGAGGATCATAGAGGTGAGCGAGAGAGAGGGAGAGCTGGTGTCGAGGATCGGATTGTCGACAGATGAATATACGAGCCATGAGCCAATACTACCGGCGTTGACGAACTGGAAGATTGCCATTGCGACGACCACGGATGCGTGGATCGGGGACATCGATGGGGAGAGGAACAATGGCGTAATGAAGGCACGGTTCAGGTAGTGTACGAGGTAGAGGAGGTAGAGAATCTCAGACCACGAGGGAAGGCCGGTACCAAGGAATGAGGTTGAAGAGTGTGGTGCAGGAACCATAGAGGATGGCAGAGTCCAGATAATGTAGCTTAGATACAAGGGTCCAACGGATTCAGCGGCAGACCAGGCGTACCGACCAGGGAGGTTAAAGCGTGAGGATGTAGATGTACGACCCATTGCCTGCAGCGAAGGGAAGGTGGTGGTTATGAGACCAGCCTAATGACAAATGTCAGCTTGCTTCAAAATAGATATAGAAAGTCGAATGCGAGTCCATCCTGATGTGATGAACAGGACAGACCGCATTGGAATAATGGTTCCCCTAAGGAGCCTTCGTCTTCCCAAAAGATTTCAAGAGGAGGATGACGTACCAGTCCAACGTATTTGAAAACATTGTATAGCAGTGAATACGCACCACGAGTTGGAGGGAAGAAATCCTGCACAGCAGGGAGAGAAAAGAAAGTAGAGGCCATTAGAACACCTGCGAGCTCCTATTCCCCCAATGTGATCTCTTATAAACCTCTAGCCGCAAAAGTCGATGTCTGTGCAACCGAAAGAAAAGATTAAGGAGAGGAAACCCAGGTTCTATAAAAGAACATGCCTTTTCATGTGCTCTGTTGGTGTAAATCCTCTTCGTGTGGAAAGAGTGGTTTGTTGATCCAATCAAAGTATACGCATCATAGCTTTTCGGGGTTTCGGAGCCCATCCGAACGATAGTCAAATACAACATCGAACCTTTTCAACGACTCCTCCTTTTCTTTGATCATGTAGGCTCTGAAATACCATTTGGTCTGGCAAACGCGATCCCTTATTCATTGGTAGTATACGATTATGAGCTCTGATAATGCGAGTGAGTATATCCCCTGGAAAAGGAGGTATGCACGATCTACTAATGCACCTCAGGCAGCTGTAATACTGACCTCTCCTTTCTCTATTTCATATGTCAAAGAGCCGCGTTTCTTGACTTCCTGATTTCCAGTTGTCTTCATGATGCTGCAGTCTAGGTCACTTAGCCCATGATGGTACTTGGTTGTGGCATGGGTTGTAGTTATGGCTAGAGGCTCACATTCCTGGTGAGGTTGGATAGTATTGTAACAGGAAAGGAACAGCGTGGCAGCGTCTATGAGGAGGGAGAGAAGCAAGTCCCAGTGTGCAGCTCAGGGTAAAGGAACATCGTCAGACTGGATGAGGAGCCTCAATTATGAAGCAAGAGAACATGATCGTAGCTTATGGTAAAGGCAAAGGAATATCATCAAGCCGGACAAGAAACATTACCTACGAGGGGATACAGAAGGACTAGGCGTGCCACTCCTGGCAGAAGGCAGCATCAGACTACATACCAAACCTGTTCCAGCCAAAAAAAAGTAGCAAAACTCTAACCACTGCACCCCATATTTTATGGAGGGCAGTGATGGGAGAACCTTTTCCTGGTTATTCGCTCAGGAGGGTTTTTATTTGTGTGATGTTTCGTGTTTTGGTCGTATCGAGGACCGAAGTCGGGCCTTGTCGTGTTAAGGGCTTAATGAGGAAGGAGGAGGAGTGTCGACAGGAGTGAACGGTGCCCCCAGCCCGGTGCTGGTTCGTCTACCGTTACACTACCGCTTCTGTTGGTGTATTGATATAAGATGGTCATTTGAACTATATATACTGTCAATTCAGTAGCATGGTATGGATATTCACAACCCCTTGCTCAAGCATTCTTCTACAGTCGGTTACACACAACTCAATTATAGCCTCACACTTCTCCCTAGAGCTTTCAGGACTATATGAACTACTCCTTTCAAACCGGTGTCTCACTTGCATACCCCGAGTCAACTTATTGGCTACTACTACATGTAATGTATCTCAGTCTCCTACTGCCGGCTGCCTTTGCGTTCAACATTATTCGCTTTATCTTACCTATCTAAAGCCCTACCTTGAAAAACGGTCAGAACAGCAAACCAGAAGCTTGAAAAAGCAGCTCTGAATAGTCTACATAGCTAGACCGAGTATTGCCTTTGGTTTCCATAGCACTACAAGCGTGTATAAGAAGGTGAATGATTTGCATGGGATCAACATTGTCAAGAAAGGCAAAGATGAAGTTGGTTCAGCTCAAAAGAGTGAGCTCTGTTGTTATTGCTTATGATGCCTGGTATAATCTCATGGCCACTGTTCCACACTCCATTGCCTTGTCCTCCATACAGTATTTGATCGGAGCTGATGGAGGCTCCATAATACTATTGGCACAATCGGTCCCGTCTGATTCATAAGTCATGTCCTGGTCTCGATAACAGAAAAGGTAAACAAATGGGTATATACAAAGCACACAAAACGCCGTAACGATCTCATGCTCATCAATGCTAGCCTCCGTGAAGCTCAAAGGGGACCCAATTCCCCTGTCCAATGAGTACTTTGGTTCAAGCCCCCCCGCCCTTTCCATCAATAATCTTTCCTGCTTTGACAACCCCACTACTAATGCAATCTTCCCCCGTCATCCAGCTGGGCATCCTCTTCGCGTCGATAATGCCTCCTTCAACGAGGAGGCGGATGCCAGCGAATACGTGTGATCCTTGAAAGGTAATGGATAGTGGTGGCTTATCAGCGTCTGCATGGTCGTTGTTTTGATTGGAACCTGCCGTCAAACGAGAAGAGAGAGGTTCGGCGAGCTTGATTGCGAAACGGTCCAGTCGGGCACATGCTGCAGGTGTCTGCCCCGACGACAACGAGATCATAGTGGACGAGGGTTGCCCTGTTGTTCCAAAACGTTTTTGCGCATCAAGTTTGCGCTTCTTGGCGCCCTTGCTACCGTCCACATCATCCATATCTATGTCTGGCATGACATTGCTATCAAGGTTGGAAAGTGGGGACCGTAACCGTTTTTGCGATCGTTCCGATATGGCTTGCGAATTTGTTGCAGAGATAGTGATATTTTGGTCCATTCCTATTGGCTCTTGTTTGGCAGCTGACAAAGGACCATTCTCGGCAACGCCGTCTGCAAAAATACTGAACGCGCCATTGGCTGCATTGCTCCTGCTGTTGCCTCGGAGCACTGTCATGGTTGACAATGACTTCGCTGTGAGTGACGTTGATTGTAATCCTATCCGTTGTTGAGGTCGAGATAGAGCCTTTGGCACCGCTTCAAGTACCATGCGTTTCAAAGAAGCTATGTCCGCCATTGTATTCTGTCTCGCTTCTCCAGAACGTGTGGTATCCAACTGGGTGCCCGAGACGGAGACATATATGAATGGGCAACTCTCTGGGAAGGAGATGAAGATAGTTCGTGCAGGGTCGGTAAATGTCCGTTGAGTGGAAGAAGGAACTTTAGAATAGGGAGTATCGGAAACGAATAAGCGAAGGATAGTCAAATTGTGGTGTCGGAGGCGATGAACATGGTAGTGTGACTTCACCAGAGGTGCAATTTCACGCTGTATGTTCTGTATGAAGGTCGAAACTCGTACAGATGGGAAGGCTGCTTTGGAATTCTTCCTCCTGGTCAGTTCTTCTTCCACTTCCTTTCCCTCTTTCACACTGTGTTCCACCAACTTCAATGCAGTCCACCTGAAGCATGATTCATTCTCATCCAAGCATTTGAAGTCTAACATTGCCAGCTGTCGGAGAGATATACCTCTTCTCCAGTCTCCCCCAAGGATCCGGTCGATGACATCGCGTTTTGTACTCTTCTCCTCAAGTAGTCGTTGATATATCTCTCGCAATTCCTCGATGCTATCTGATGGTTTATATGCATAATCCTCTTCGATTTCCTCGTCCGGCGACCGATTGCTTGACAGGTAGGGCGAACAAAGGGGTTGATTCCGCGGCTCGAGCCATTCAAGGGCGAGACTGATAATGCTGGTCCGCGACAACCGAGAGAAGCACCGTATCAATGAGCGTGCCGTTGAAGGAATCCGCAAAGTGTCCGGTAAGATAGCTGTCGTCGGCGCCCGGATGTTGCGCGCCATTGATGACAGCCCACACAGGGATCTATGAATCTAGAATCAAGGACTGGGACAGGCGACTCATGTCCAACTATGACTCAGGTTGTTACTGCTATTGTCGCTGCAATATTGCGCCTTCGACTCGAGGGTGGATCAGAGGAGAAGCGTAGGGACCACAGCGCAGGGCAGAAGACAAAATCGTTGACCTCCTCTATCAAAGATAGAATTCGGGATGTGAGGCTGTACAGATATATCTTCGACCTCTTCACCTTGTACTTTGTTGATGCCGAGGTCGTAATTATGCCCGGCGGCCTACGATGATTGGCCGCTATATCCTCGATGTAAACAATAGTCACGTGCATGAACCCTCCAGACTTGCTTAGTGTCATCAACGGCAGAAACACCCTTCTACACCGCTTTTTGATTTCGGACCAGGAGATCCTTCTCGGATACAGCAATACCAGGTGAGATCCCTTCCAGACGTAGAATAGGGATTGCTATAGTAAGGTGTGTATTGAGATATCATCTGCCACGTGTAGTTCATGCCTTGTTCGTAGAGGCATCATTTTCATTTGTTACATCTCCTACGCATAAGCTGAACGCATTGGCAAATTATCGTAGTGAATCAGGCTGTGGGGAGTACGGCAGTCTCTACGATATCATGCAACTCCCATCCTAGGCATGTAGTACGTAGTACGCAGTAGAACTTCATTCGGCAGAGATGAGCGGCAACATATTGATTTACTACATAGTAAGTAGTCGCACCTTGCTTGCCTTGCTATCGGGTGGAACGGGATTCAATGAGCTCCAAGGGAAAAAGTTGCCTGGACTGGGTTGCTCGGAGGATACCGGTGGGTTATTAAAAAGACACGGCAGAGAGAGAGAGGGTGAGAGGAGTCATTTTAATTGCTTCTTTCTTGGCCATTGACTAATCCAGTTCTGCAGTAAGTTTGCGTTGGTTGGCCCAAGTCCGTCTTTCCTTTCTTCATTTTGGCCAATCATCATTCGTCTCGGCTCTACTATGTAGTAATCCTTCTCCAAAACAGAATAATTACCCATCGACCGGCGATGACTCTTTCTCCATCAGTGTCTCCCACTGTGAATCTCCTCGTCTCTTTGCCCCTCTCACCCTCCTCCCCTCTCACCAAGCGACTCTCAGGCCAAATTCCCAATCAACCATCCACGTTCCTCCACCCATGCAACTTACCTTCTTTTTGCCTGGTTTGACGCACTAAATCAAGCCACTCTGCACCTATTCGATCACGACATCGCACTCGAAGCCTCTCCGATCTCATTATCAATCAAATCCCCATCTTCTTACCTTCTCATTGAGACAACCTAGGTGAGCGCCTCTATCACAGCAACTCAACACATCTCTGTTGATAGAGATCGCGCTGCGGTGCCAGCAAATAAAGGATAAGGTCTTCATCAGTGGATGCGTCATTTATGACGCCTACGACTTGGGGAACTCAAACAGCCTTAATCGGCAGATAAACCACAATTGGCATCGCCGTCTCAGCCATCAATAAAGGGTCCGAAAAAGACAACGAGATATCGTTGTTGTACATCCATCAAGATGTCGGCGTATAGTGGGCGCACAGGACCCAACTTCTCCCAGTACTTGAACGACCTCAATACTATCCAGCCATACAACAATCAGGATCTCCTGACTGGTGATGGTCTGAATCTCGACCAAGAGCTCGCCATGTTCACCAATGCTGACTTCACCGACTTCGATACGCATGGAGCAATGGGCGACAACCAACATATCAATTTCGACCTCAATGGGGAAGGACATCACAATATGGACCCTGCTACCGATTTGAAGTATGAAGAATTGCTTGGTAGGTGGTTATGCTTGATTTGCTGATCGCAGCGCTGACGCTCAATTGAAGGCGAACCAAATCACTACCTCTCCAGCTTTGCAGGACCGATGCAGCCCCCACAACAATCGGTCTATGCACAGCCACCTAATGTGGTATCTCCTTCCATTTCATCCATGTCTCCTAATTCAACCACGGCCAACGCTGGTACGAAACGAAAGTTGGAAGTGGACATTGCTCAACCATCGCCTGACGAGCCCACTCGAGTGGCGGCCGAAGAGGACAAGCGTCGACGGAATACGGCAGCCAGTGCCCGATTCCGTGTTAAGAAGAAGCAGCGTGAACAGGCACTTGAACGTACTGTGAAGGAGGTCAATGACAAGAACCAACAACTGCAGGCAAAGGTCGACCAGCTTGAAATTGAAAACAAATGGTTGAAGAATCTGATTACTGAGAAGAGCGGTACTCAGACAGAGAAGGATATTGCTGAGCTCTATCAGAAGTATCGCCGCGAGAGCGAAGAGTGTGATTCAAGAGGTTCCGAGCACAAGGATGGTGTTGGCACGAAATGAAGATCACATAAAAACCGAAAGAAAACGATACATATGAACATCTGTGATATTTAGTATATATTTGACAGTTATGCAGATTAGTTTGGAATATCTCTACATATATTCAAATTAGGCTGCGAATCTCTCTTTCTCTCCTAGGGAGATTCCTGGAACATGTGAATGGAAGGTGTTTGACTGCTAGATTTGCGTGCATGACAGACATGATGACGATGATTATCATGCAACACAGCATGTATATAGATAAGCGGTGACGGACATCTCAGTTGCTGCCATGATGGATCACTTACTGCTAGTAGATAACCCCGTTCATAAGCATAAAGGACTTCTTTGCTTCATGACCGACCATTGAGGAATCTGATTTGACGTTAATGGTGAATCCCGGGTACATCGGATCTGTGAATGGGGGTCATTTCATTGAGTCTTTTCACAACGCGTCCTTTCACTGTGTGGCTTGTCACATGAGGTGGAGCCTGAAGCATCACCGCCCGCACCGCGCCTTGAGCTGCCTGGAGGATTACACAACCGTCCGAGCTTGCCTTGTCAACAATAGAATCTTAGCCACTCCATCAACCACCAACGACTCCATTTTGATCCAGGATTCTATCAACGGTCTTTATATCCTGACAGGAGCTACTTGCAGAGCCATAGCAATTAGTCAACTCGCCGTTTCACCTATTCGCGACGCCCCGCCAGCTTTTTCCCCGCGTCAAAATCGAAGATCTGTGTTTGCATCAGTATCAAATTTCTGCGTTCAAAGCGTTTTACTGGTGCTCAAATCGTATCCCAATAGTCCCCAACAGCATAGGCCGGTCTGTCCACTGGGCTTCTAGCCATGTCAGTCTCAATTGAAGAGCTGGACGCAACTGTCCGCGCTTTTCATGAGGGCAAGGGCGAAACGGTAAGGCGCTTGCTATTGTGAACCCTGTGGACGCTGACACCATTCACAGCAAAAGGCTGCACAGCAAAAGCTCACAGAGGTACGTTGCTCCCAAAGCGCCATCGATTACTGCGACTGACCGTCTTTAGTTTAAATCCAACCCAGATGCTTGGTTAATGGTAGACAAGATACTACAGGAGGCAACATATGTACCTACAAAATGTACGTCAGCTATTGTATCGTCAGCCTTGAATGAAAAGCTAACAGTGTCCAGTCCTTGGCTTGCAGGTTCTCGACGACGTTATTGGAACAAGATGGAAAGTTCTCCCTCGCGATCAATGCCAAGGTAGGCAGCGCAGAAGTTTTCCGTCTCTAAAGCACATGCTGATAACTTCTAGGCATTCGGAATTTCGTCGTCAGCCTTATCCTTGAAGCATCCAAAACTGAAGAGTCTTTGAAAGCCAACCGCACGTACATCAACAAGCTCAACCAAGTTCTCGTCTCCATACTGAAGCAAGAATGGCCTCGAAACTGGCCAACTTTTATCAACGAGATCATCTCGTCATGCCATACCAGTTTGTCGGTTTGCGAGAACAACATGGCTATCCTGCGACTCCTATCGGAAGACGTGTTCGATTTCTCACAGGATCAAATGACGTCAACAAAGGCGAAAGATTTAAAGAATACGATGTGCAATGAGTTCTCTTCGATCTACCAGCTCTGCTCGGAGGTGCTCTTGACTGCAAATCAGGCCTCGCTGATTAAGGCAACGTTAGAGACACTGCTCCGATTCCTCAATTGGATCCCTTTGGGATTCATATTTGAGACCAACCTTATCGACACGCTGATTGGGAGATTTTTGGATATACCGGACTTCCGCAACGTCACGCTTAAGTGCCTTACTGAAATAGGAGGTCTTCAAGTGAACCAGCAATTCCAATTCGATGAGAAACTGGTACAGATGTTTACCGAGACTCTAACAAGCGTCGCCAAGATCATCCCCCTGACTGTGGACCTCAGGGCAATTTATGGCCAGAGTAATGCGCAAGACCAGGAGTACGTCCTCAACCTTGCGTTGTTCCTGTGTAACTTCTTCACTGCACATCTCAACATTATTGAGAAATTGCCGAACCAAGACTATCTCACACATGGCCATTTCTACCTCATCCGGATCAGTCAGATTGATGACCGAGAGATCTTCAAGATCTGCCTAGAATATTGGACAAAGCTAGTGCAAGAGCTGTACGAGGAAATGCAACAGCTCCCGATAACAGACATCAACCCTCTTGTCAGCATGGGCATTAGCGGTCTCTCAAATGGCGGTGCACCCAACCCCAGCACACTTGCGAATTATCCCCTTCGAAAACACAAGTATACGGATGTTCTCAGCAACTTACGGACCGTCATGATTGAAAAGATGGTCAGGCCGGAGGAGGTGCTGATCGTTGAGAACGAAGAAGGCGAAATTGTTCGCGAGTTTGTCAAGGAGAGCGACACAATTCAGTTGTACAAGACTACTCGCGAGTGTCTCGTCTATTTGACCCATTTGGACGTGGTGGATACGGAAGCTATCATGGCGGAGAAGCTGCAACGCCAAGTCGATGGCACAGAATGGTCATGGAATAACTGCAATACTCTCTGTTGGGCAATTGGTTCAATCTCCGGGGCCATGAACGAAGAGACCGAGAAACGATTCTTGGTTACAGTCATCAAAGATCTCCTGGGCTTGACTGAAATGAAGAGAGGTAAGGATAACAAGGCCGTTGTGGCTAGTAATATCATGTATATCGTCGGCCAGTATCCTCGTTTCCTCAAGGCTCACTGGAAGTTTTTGAAGACGGTGGTCAACAAGCTATTCGAATTTATGCACGAAACCCACGAGGGCGTGCAAGATATGGCCTGCGATACTTTCATCAAGATCGCCAACAAATGCAAGCGTCATTTTGTTGCATTGCAACCAGGAGAGACAGAGCCGTTCATCGATGAAATCATCCGCAGCATGCGAAAGATCACCCAAGATCTTACACCACAACAAGTCCATACATTCTACGAAGCTTGCGGTTACATGATATCTGCCCAGGGCCAGAAGAGTGTCCAGGAACAGCTCATCCGCAATCTGATGCAGATTCCGAACTCGGCATGGGATGAGATCATACGTCAGGCAAATATGGACCCGTCCATCTTGCAAGACGGTGATACCATCAAGGTCATTGGTAACATCATGAAGACCAACGTCGCGGCGTGCTCTTCGATCGGTAGCTACTTCTATTCGCAGATCGGCCGCATTTACCATGATATGCTTAATATGTACCGAGCTTCTAGTCAGTTGATTTCGGACGCCGTTGCCAAAGAAGGTAAGCCTGTTTTGCGAGCGAGCTCTCATGGAAAATTCTAACAGTGACAGGAAATGTTGCCACGAAGATGCCCAAAGTTCGCGGCTTGCGGACTATCAAGAAAGAAATCTTGAAGCTCATTGATATCTACGTACAGAAGGCAGATGATCTCCCGATGGTGAACGACAACATGGTGCCTCCTTTATTGGATGCCGTTCTTCTGGATTATGCTCGTAATGTTCCAGATGCACGTGAAGCAGAAGTTTTGAACGTCATGACAACCATCATCCACAAACTTCATGTACGTTGGACCCCCAAAAGATCCAGATTTCTGGTCAGCTTTCCAAGATGACCTCCAGAAACGATGCTAATATATCTCTTGCAGAACATGATGGAAGACAAAGTACCAGCTATTATGGACAGTGTTTTCGAATGTACATTGGACATGATAAACAAAGATTTCCACGAGTATCCCGACCAACGAGTTGGTTTCTTCAAGTTACTCCAAGCTATCAATCTCTACTGCTTCCCTGCCTTGTTGAAACTCGACGGACGGCAGTTCAAGCTGATTATCGATTCCTGCATGTGGGCCAGCAAGCATGACAACCGTGAAGTTGAAGGCACTGGCCTTACAATGTGTCTCGAATTGATCAACAATATGGCTGAAGTTGATCCCCAAACATCAAGCATCTTCTTCCGACAGTTCTTCATCTCTATTCTCCAGGACGTCCTTTTCGTTCTCACTGACACGGACCACAAAGCTGGTAAGTCTACTGTCTGCATTTGTTGTTGCTCATGTACTTACGGTTCAAAGGTTTCAAATCGCAAGCTCTCCTGTTGTCACGAATGTTCTTCCTCGTCGAATCTGGGAAGATATCAGACCCTCTGTACACACCGGAACAGGCCGCGCCTGGTACATCCAACAAACAATTCGTTCAGGAATACACAGCAACACTGCTACGACAAGCTTTCCCCAACTTGCAGGACGCTCAGATTGCCCACTTTGTCAGCGGTCTATTTACGCTCAACGACGACTTCAACCGTTTCAAGACCCATCTTCGTGACTTCCTTGTCTCGCTGAAGGAATTTGGTAATGATGCCGACAACGCGTACCTTTTTGCTGATGACCGAGAACAAGAGAAAATCAGTGCTCAAGCGGCGGAACGTGAACGAGCGATGAAAGTTGGTGGTCTCATCAAGCCGGCAGATCTTGACCAAGATGATGAATTGTGACTCGACGAAGAATTGAGAACGGAGTTCTCTATACAGCATCCTGCGGACAATACCAGGGCTGAACCCAGTACAACCGAGTTCAGGCGGGATGAACTCGATGGCTGGGGAGCATATGACTTATGAACTAATGAGAGTATTATCTATCGCATAGGCGCAATACCACTGACAGTTCGACGGCCGAATGTAACAGACACTGCCGAACTTGACCAAAAGAACCAGTCGACCCATTTTGCGCCTTACACCATGTATCGAGATGTGGCGAATCTAGTCAGCCGATCAACCCTTTCTTGCTGTTTCAAGCTACGCGTATTCGATACGAGCCGCTCGACTGACTTGAGGGCTCACAGATAATGGGGATGTCAGTCAAAGCGAATAACACAAAGACGGAAGAGTGTGATTTCAGGCATGATGAAGGTGCAGAACAGGAATGTGTCGATATATCGAACGGGTTGATTGTGGCTTGTACTGTTTCGTCAGCTTGCCTTTGCAGAGGAGAATAGATGTTAGGCTGCTCTGCTCGGTCGGGTCAGTAGATTGAACCCAAAAAAAATGAAACCAATGATCAAAAGCAAGGCACTTTCTCTTCTTGTTATGATGCTGTCGTAGGTCTCTTGACTTAGTTTCCATACCTCCTTTCGTGTCATTGCACATCTCTGATAGTCCATCGAAGAGATGACGAGAACAACAAACATGGTAACTACCTGTTCTCTTGCATGTAACAAAAAGACCTGTCTCTTTCGATAAACCCCCGTTTGTCCTTCTCCTTCTCCTTCCCATCTCTTCTGGATATCATGAAGAAAAAATCGAGATAGATAGGGATGGAGAGAAACAAAGGCAGGCAGGCAGGTATGATTGATTAGCGTTTTGTATTTTGTAGAATAATATCTCGGAAGTAATAGATAATTATCTCAGGTAGGCTTTGGGTTGGGTTTTTCTTGTCTATATTTCCTTTTTCCTTTACGGTCTTTTACGTAGTAGGATACTTATTATAAGTCTTGGTTTGGAGGGATGGATGGATGTATGGATGGGAAAATATCGTCATAGGGTTTACACATGACCTTCCCTTCCCTTACCTAACTACAAACCATACATTCTGTGCTGTTGATGTGGTATCTTTTGGTCAGGGGAAGGGGGGGGGTGTTTTCATACGGATTAGATATGTAGAGGATGGGGAGGTATTAGACGTAGGCTTCCGAAGTGTTTAACAACGACGCATATATACTTTGAGGATACATCTCGGAGAAGCTTTGTTCGGGGCGGTGGTCGAACATTTCATGCCGAGTCATGAGCTGGGTGAATTGCGATTGGAAAAGGGCTGCCTGCTGGTTGTTGGGTGACCCGACATGCAAGAGTGATGATTCGAACCAAAAAAAAGAAGAAAAAAACTTTCCCTTGTCATAGGCGTTCGAGCCCAGGTCCATGGAGGTAATTACATTGTTACTGCCAGTCAGTTGATGAGGCGTAAAGAAAAGGATGGGGTTTTCGCTTTCTGATGTGTCGCAGAAGGACTGTACTGTATTTACACTGACGGAAGATGTATCCTACCGACATGCACTGTCCAGGATTGCGGGGGTGTAATATAACAAAGATCAACGGCGCGGGCTTGGTGGTGGTGTGCAAACGGATGTTGCATCAAGGTACAAGATCTCCAGACTGAAAGACATACAGACAGACAGACAGCAGTAGCATCCGAGTCGTCTCATCCTTTTCTTTGATATCAGTATGGATTCAAAAGGCTCGTGAGACAGTAATAGAAAAAATTTATCCACATTGATGCTCGCTTGCTTGTCTCTCCACTGACCAACTCCCCCAAGGTGCGGCCCGCAAACCGCAAAACGGGTTTCGGATATTTTTTGGTCGTGGTGTTTTTCGCACGAGTCTCACGCCATTGTATCTGCGACGATACATGCCGGACTTGATACAGGAGTACTGGATATGACAGGAGGTGACATAACGTTACGAGCGGAGTTTGCTGTTCTGAACGGGAAGAAAAGTACAACGCCAGAAGCACTGACCATGGGGATCCATACGAGTCAGGGATATCTGAACTACCGTCCAGTATCTCCCCAACCAAACGAGATCTGCAATAGGACAGTACGTTATACAGTCAAAGTCAATGTCGCCAAGTACCGAAGCCCACATGTTATCAAACAAACGGTTTCGGGAAGTAGAAGGAATGAAAGATATCTCCGCAACAACAATAACACAGTAACAGTAGCTATAACAAGGCAGGTATAGGAGATTTTAGGGAGATAAGAGGATGATTTTTCTTCCGTTTCAACCGAAGTGGTCCATTTGAGCAGCAGTCGTGCACGGACGCTCGGTATCTGCTTCATGATTTGCGCGACTCAGGCGATGTGCAGCAAGCGAGAATACTGGCCACTGAGATGAAGGGCAAGGAAAAAGAAAAAGGAAAGAGGGAAAAGGGACCACGTTGTCAACGGCGATCGAACCGAGAGATTGACAATTTGAGGATCCGACGAATGAACAAGCAACCTCTTCCGTGGTGGTTTGATGGCTGGTTGGACAGGCAATCAGCAAGAACAAGGATTGTCCGTCGCCTGTGCGCAAATCCAACAAAGTGCCACACGCGACGATCGAAGTGATAGCTGAGAGTCCATCAAATAGGATTACTACGTAGTAGAAGACGTGAACATCCTCTACTTGTTGGTATGTATGCATGCATGTACTGTACGTAGCTGCAGCGTAGGTAGCTTTACTACGTAGGTCACCAGGACGGTACCTATTGTACGTAGCAAGCAACAAGGGAAGAACATGACGAAGGTGTTCTCGAAGGCCGCGAGGCGGATCTGTACGAGTCTCACCTGCACTGCCCACGTACGGAACGGCAGGTGGACAGGATTAAATCGTGATTGTGCTTGACGATGGCGATCTATAAAAATGACATTGGATGAGAGTGTCTTTAGTACTGTAGAGACCTGTCATGGTCGGGAACAGAATTTGCTGAGGAGAAAGTTGGCAGGTCGAGTTTTACTGTAGTCGGGTACAGCATTATCGATGATGATTATCGGGCATATGCTTGGAGAAGATGCAACATCATCATCGTCATCATCATCATCTTCATCCCACGCGAATCATAGTTTGCTCGTAGACATACACCTACATGGGATGTGCATCATTAAGGCCCGTTGCATGATTCAGGGTGCCATGTATTTACAGTGAGTGACCTGTCGCCAAGTCCAGGTTCTGGCAATTCGGGAATCAAAACCAGAATCAGATTCGGATTCAGATTCAGGGCAGAGTAGGCAGACACACTTGAGCCCGATTAGAAGAAAAGCTTGTCCAACTACTGGCGAAACTATCGTGACAATCATCTGCCTCGGTCTCGGCCTCTCTTCGGCAGTTGTACCTCATGACACCAGCTCTCCCATTCCCCCCTCGTCTGATCTACTATCGTAGCAGAACAGGGAAAATCTTGATAAGATCAGTGAATAGGTTGTCTCCAGGTCATGCTAAATGACCTACTTGGTTCAATTTGTTTGCTATGTGCTACTAGTAGGATGATAGAGAAAGAAAGATATTGTGGGTAAAGTACTGTTAGTAACCAACCACTGATCGAACATTCGCTCCCTGAGGTCCCTGGCCCTCAATGATATCCCAAACCCTATGCCCTGGCCCTGCCATGTTCCTGTTTACTCCGGTAGTGTTCATCCAAACCAAATGTCAAAGCTTGCTCCCTGCTTGATATGCCTCGCTTCCCTGAATCAACTTCGCTGCGTGAATATGAGATGAGATATAAACAATCCGCTTATTGAACAACGCAACTCGCTTCCCTCGCAACACCAAGAACATTGATTTGCGCCGGTGAATGCCACTTCCGACATGAAGGAAGAAACCAAATCAAAATGTTTGCTTGCTTCCATCCCCAACAAGGATACTCAACAGTACTCCCCGATTTGAATACAGATGCCTTGTTGCATGAAATCAAAATCGTACATGGAAATTTTCGTCAGATAGCCTGGGCAATGCTCGTCGACCAAATTTGCTTCTAAAATATGCCAAACGTGAAACAACGGGTAGGGCGATGTGCCGTAGAAAAAGGAGTCAAAAGTGGAACGTCAAAAGATGGGTGTGGTCGTAGCTTGAGTTGCCGGTGTGGAATGTCTGAAAGTGGAGTTCAAGTTTGATACCCTTGACCAAATATTGAGTCACCCGGCTTCAGTACAGACTCTTCCTTCGTTTTAGATCTCGAACATGATCGAATGAGTTTGCGTATGCGAACAAGTCATTCCTTGATTGCTGAGACAAGCTGTGACGGCTTGATGATGATGAAGTCTGAGAACTCTGCATGGATGCCAATGATGTGCCCGAGGTCGATGTTTTCAGCTGATCACTGAAACTGGACTTGGAACTGCCCACCACGGGAACTGTCCTCGACCTCTGTAACGATATTCTTGCTGCTGTAGCAGATGCAGTCGGAGGAGGTTGGCAGAACGAGACTGGTGATGACTTGTATGCAGAGAAATCGATGGCAGGAGTGAGGTACAGGAAGGATGGAGTAGTGGGACTGGACATCCTGGATGAGATAGAGGAAGGTGACGAAGGCTCGAAGGTTGCGGTAGTATTCACCCGGTCGAGGTCTGCCAATCGACACATCTGCGAACAATATGCTGCGCCATCAGTCTGTTGGTCGCAGGACAGACAAAAGTTGGTACACCACTCCATGATGTAGGTCGGCAGACTGTTTGGTAGAAGAGCTGTCTTCTGATTTTCTTTTCTCGGGGGATTGTAGAGACTTCAGAAGATAGAAGTGCAATCGAGGAGGCGTCAGGATATTTATTCAGCGCTGATAAATCTTTCGAGGTATAGTTTCTGAGTCAGACTGTAGGAAGTGGAGCAAGCAACGAGGCAGGCAGATGTAGGACTAATTCACGATATGTCTGTGAGCTACACCGGACGAAGGATGATAATAGAAGTAGTAGTGGTGGTAGTAGTAGTGATATGATGTGGTCTGAGAAGGGGAACAGTAGATCCGATACAATTGAAAATGCAACAGAAGAGAGACGAGGTTTGATATATGAAGAGGACGAATCCAAGACCTTGATGGATGGCAATGCTATCCAATTGTCCACCCACACACTGCCCACCCTCTTCCGTACCTAGCGAGCTAGCCTGCATTACTGCCACTCGGTTTACTTGTTAAGAGTCGACGCTCATCAGTCTAACCTAACCGTGTTGGAAGAACGAGGATGCAGGATTACCCTTGACTATTCCTACTTGGAATTGGTGTGCGTCAGGCACGATGAAGGCGTGGGCTGGAATGTCTATGGTCAGAAGACCTGGTTACGAAACCGACAATCGCAAGAGAGAATACTATCGATATGTATTGTCAGTACCGTATAGTACATACTAAGGTAAAGGTACCTCAATAATGGGCAGGGATGATGACAGGCTCGCCTAAGGTACTGTACGATGCACGATGCACATGCCCTGCACGATTGCCAAAAAGCCAAAGTTACCCCCACCGTTCTAATGTACTACGTAGTATTACTATAGGTACCTACGTAGGTAGTAATGGTAAGGTATCATAGTATCTTCGGTATTGAACAACTAGTACGGAGTACAATATGGTAATTAAATAGTCGAGGATCCAGGTGGGTTATTTGTGTCTCTACTATGTACTACATAGTACGTAGTAGATGAACGACCCTTGGCACTCCGAGTGTAGTAGCCAAGGTCTCGAGGCAGTTGACTTATGCCTGCAGTTATGCCTGCATTTTGACAGGCGTGAATACCTTACCTGACTATGGATTTCTCTTCTCTAACCCTTCTCCTCTTAGCTTCGGTCTGTGCCGTCATTCTTTAATTGGATACTTGGATACAAGACCCAGCGAACCAGTAGGACTTGACATTGGGCCATGGACGCGTGAGAAAGTGGGAGGGTTACAGGAGGATTGCTTATTGGATATGGAGAGAAATGGGTTTGTTACAGTACAAGCAATGTGCACAGTAATCCTGATTGGTATAGTAGAGATATACAGAAAGATACGATAGACAAAGATTTCTATTGGCGCTTAAGATAAATATACCGTAGGAAATATGTACTTACCCCGACTTCTTGATGCACGTCGTAGGTTGAAGCCATCCAATCCTGGTCATTGCGAAACTTGGCCCCGAATAACTCTGGATTGCTACGTACGGTAGCCGTCCTGAAGTGGCAACTGGAGCTTTCTCCAGCGCATAGCGAGATGGTCAGCTTCCACAATTCACAGCCCATCATGGACGGCCCATATCGCGGTAGGGTAGAGTGTCGCTTTGACGCTGTGGCAAGCTGACCTTGATGTCTTACTTAAGTAGGGTACTGATGTCAGACAGGGCACTTTTGGTTGCTACTCCTTTAGGGTAAAAACAGAGAGAGAGACAAGTGATCAGCATCGCCTTGCTGCGAATAACCATTGTTATCTCTATATCATCTCGCGTCTCCGTTCAATCTCGGTCAAAATCTACAGATTAGGACATTATTATCATCGACATACAGACGGGAGCATGAAGAGGACCTCATAAAAGAACCTCATAAGATAAAGATTTCAGACTGATCCCCGTCAATGTGTCTCGTCAATCTCCAAAGTATGCTAACGAGACCTTAGCCTATATGGGGATTAGATATAGAGCAACCAACTGGAAGAGAGCGTGGGGTGCTGCTCAACGCAAGGGCCTAGTATGGTTACAGATGACAATCCATTCCTTAGGACTGCTGACACGGTTGACATACCCTACGCCGGAGTATCGTGAAAGTAGATGGGCATGGATCTGGTTCTAACTATCGCTTATAGATCTTCTCACCAACGTTTACTGTATCATGTCAAGACTTCGATGTCATTTACCTGCTACAGGGAACCTCGTGCATCGCTCCACTAACAGCCGATAGAGTCACGGCAAATGTCATTGGATTAAACTAACGATGTACCTAGGGATTCTCTAAACGTGTGCCTGCATTTCCCAACAGATAGATTGTTCTTGGTTTGATAAAGCTCCATGCAGCAGTGAAGGGAAGATGACAGTGGTTACCTAAACGCCAGATGGTTGAGACGATATTCCCTCGATGAGCTTGTACATCGTAACCGCAACGTCGTACCTGTACCCGAGGCTACTGGCTGCATATGCCACCAGCCTGCTCAATCTCGAGGAGACTGGCTGTTTCGATAAGAGGTTGCATAGCCAAGATAATCAGGCGGGTCTGTTCTTCCAGGTGGTTGACTCGTGCAGCCCTCTCTGTGCAAAAGCTTTCAGTCCTGCATTGATTCAGGGCCAAGATGTGGTGGCGGGTCTGAAAGAACAAGCACGGCGAAAAAACGGTTAGGGACGGGCTTCAAAATTGCCCATGTACAGGGACCAAACTCTGAGTCTGTCTTTCGCAGCAAGGAAAGGAGCTCACGATCAATTTGGACTTCAGATCCGACATCTCACCACACCCGTCGAGCCCGTCCAAGTACCCTGGAGTCCTGTCATCCTTGCACGGACATGGAACGCTAGACCATATCTGCTTTCACCTACCTTAGCTTCGACGTCGTGCCATGTTCCTCCATTTCTTTCCAACTCCACTTCTGGCAATATCACCACGATAGCGAAAGGTTGGGGGTGATCATTGACTCCTCTAACCCACAAGCGAGGTTTCGTTCATCTCAAAATGACCCTAAAGCCTGATCTACCCACCTTGGCTCTTGAACTTCATTTGTCCGACCTCGTGGGGGTCTGTTCGAGTCGTGTTAATCAATCAATCTGCACGATATTCATTTACTGGTTACAGAGCGACTAAAGCGACCGAGCTGACGACAGCGGATCCAGCGACCCACCTTAGGATTGAAATTGCGAATGAATATCCTATATTCCAGCACTGGCCAATGGTCCGCTGACCTGAAGGTGCTCGCAGGAGAGCTTGCCTCGACTCCTCCCCAGCTGCAGTCAGGACAAGGGAAGGTTTGACCATTGACAACTCGGACGTTGATCCGCCTTTGACACGAACGACCGAGAAGAGAGCACCAGTTTACCGTGACAGACAACGCCATGCCTTGTCTCTTGCGGGTCTACAATACTAATAGTACTGCGGTATGTGCAGCAAGTCGATGGAGACTGATTGCTCGGCCCGTCTCGATAACCTTGTCAAAATCTATTGGCGTCGGTCTTGTCTTCTGTACTAAGTACATAGGACCGTACGTAGTACAGTACAGTGCAAGCGACGATGCTGAATACTGCACCAACGTAGTAGTAGCTACTCTTAGATACTTACCTTAGGTACCTATGTGAAGTGTATTTACAATACATGCCTCAGTGTACGGTACAGTGCTTTTATCTTCGTGCTCCTCGTAATAGTGGTACCTAAACTGATCCAGGGAAAGGTGAAGCTGGCGCCGGTGCACATATTCCTGGAGAGACGACAAAGACCAAAGACCCGATGTCGACAATGAAAGCACCTGCTGTCTATTTATCTATCCTCGTTGTCGGCATGGAGTTAAATCTCACCAGCGAACACTGTCCTCGCTCTTAAGAGAATACTCCGTAATGTCCGTTTGCGTGGAGTAACCAAAATGCCCTTGCGGCCGATCTGACTTCATTGACGCCGACCGTACACATTGCCGTGCAGCATTTCCAGAGATTCCAGTCAAATAAAACCTGCTGCCTGCTCTGTCAAGTCCATGAAGGCAAATCAGTAGTATATCAATCTCTAGGCTACCATTTGGAGAGTCAATCGCAAATGTATTGGTAAGCCAGACAGCCGAATGTATTGCGGACGCATTCAACTCAGGTAGGATTAGAATCATTATCCGACAAGGACGTAACGGCCGCAAAAGAATCCTAGGCGCCAACTTCAAGAGACGTCTTGTCTATGTATTTAAGGAGAGCAGAATCCACCGTTCGTCTTGATTCACGATGAACACGGTTGCAATAACAGCACAGCACAAAACAGTAAGGGTAACTTGATCTATATATTGAAAGACATGTCGAAGTTCAACAGGTCCACAACCGGCAACGAGGTAGTAGATGGTTTTGCTGACCGCGTCAGAGGACGGACAGGTCAGTCTAGATCCCCTCCACCACACCCGCTGCGTGCTAACGGGTTATAGTGGTGATAACTGGTCCTACTGATGGTGGCCTTGGATCAGAGGCTGCCGTCAGCTGTGCCCGAGGACATCCAGCCAAGATCTTCCTGTTGGGACGTACAGCCGCCAAGATTGAGCCGGTCATCCATAAGATTAGGCAGATTGACGACAGCATTGATGCACTGTTCGTCCCAGTCGAACTCGACAACCTCGATTCTGTGCGCAATGCAGCAGCTATCGTGAATGACAAGGTTGACAAGATCGACTATCTCTTAAACAACGCTGGTGTTATGGGGACGAACCATTTCACTCTGTCCAAACAGGGCGTCGAATTGCAATTCGCCGTCAATCACCTCAGCCATTTCCTATTGACGAATCTGCTGTTTCCTAAGATCCTTGCAGCCGGGGAAGGGGCCCGGATCGTGAACGTGACAAGTAACGGATACAGGCTTGGCCCAGTCAGGTTTGATGACTACAACTTCTCGGTCCGTTCATTCACGGTCTGAAATTCTCTAGCATAGCTAATAGGCTGTCAGGACGGAAAAGCATACGAAAAATGGACCGGGTACGGCCAATCCAAAACAGCACAGATCCTCTTCACAAGGCGTCTTGCTGCCAAGGTCCGAGGAAAAGGAGTTGGAGTTCTCGCAGCTCATCCCGGAGGTAAGGGAATGATACTCTCAAGGACGATATCGAAAGAGGCTGACATTTGATCAGTGATTATAGAGACCGGTCTGGCAGTTGACGTGCCGTGGGAAGATTTTGCAAAACTCGACGACGTCGCATTGAAGAACACCGGGCGACCGTTTAATGGGGAGACAGAGTTCAAATCATTACAGGCCGGTGTGTCCACTGCTTTGGTGGCGCTTCTCGACCCGGGCATGCAAGGTGAGAAAGTTATCTCTTGATTAGAAACGGTTGTTAACACGAAGTAGAACGCACTGGCTCATATCTCGAAGACTGTAACGTTACAGATGTCTATGAGTATGCTCAAGGCGCAGAAAACGAGGATAAACTGTGGACTCTGAGTGAGGACTTGACGAGAGAAGCATTCACCGTTTGAACATATACAGATATATATCCATCCTCATACTTGGTAAGGTGGTTATCAAACGCCCTCAACAGTGCCTACCTACCCTTCCCTTATGCAGGTACCGTAGACGTCTCGCCGATACGAGCTGTGTAATGGTGTCTTGTAAGTGGTATTACTTGTTCGTAATATCAAAATGGGATTTCTCAGCCAAGCCAAGGGAAGGTTCACCATCCATCTTCTAGTGCTAACTAATCGGCCGGCAGCAGCAGCAGCACCTGTGTCATAGGGAGCTACTGTGCAGCCCGTAATTTGCAAGACAAGTATTCTAGACCTCCAGTACGGAGACTAATCGTTAGATCCAGATACTGAGATATGGCTAAGACGGCTCGACGGCTTAACAACGGCCCTACCTCCCTCCCGTAAGATACAGGCGTGGTCCTCACGATGGTTCTAATTAGTAGGTTGCTGACGATAGCCACAGTTGTGGATAAAGCAGTCAGTGCGCGCCTACTCCGCTTGTTGCTGACTTCATGATCAAGAACAGATGATGATATTACCTACCAAAGGATCTATTCGGTCATAGCGCTTGGAAGAGAGAGAGAGCTACCAATATGCATTAAATCGCGCAATGTAATTAAATGATCGATCGTAAAAATAGTCAGCGCTGATCCTTTCTATAGTAAGCGGCTCGCTCACGTCGGGGGCAGACCCTAGACCAACATAATCTCGATATATCTGAGACTATCTGAGTTGCAAAGCTTCAGCCATCCTTTCTTCGAAGCAACGGAGCGTAGTGGGCGAATAGAAAAAGAGATGCAGCTTGATGGAGATTGCTATCTTTGTCTGTGCTGCTACCATAGCATAAAACGCAGAGTACCCGCCCTGCCCGCTCAAGAGACCGTAGGCTGGTCAGTGAGGTTCTTGGACCTTATCTTGGTGGAGCGCGTTACTGTACTCCGTAGTGTAGCCGTAGACGATGAGATCGAGGGTTCCGCATGGTGAGAGAGAGGGCAAGTTGCATTAGCTGTTGTAAGTTGACTCATGTCTACATACCGTACCTACAAACATAGTAATTACGGTTGATCCATACTCGGTGCAGAATACCACAAGGTAGGCTGCGAGGCTGTACAACGGGTCGAGGTTGGTATGCAGCGATACTGAAACTCATCACCAACAGATCTGCATGACATCGAGCCGAAGCAGTGATACAAGTTCTGTCTGTATGCCTCCTACGCATCTACATACATACCACGTACCTACATAGGTACCTTACCTAGGTATCTAGAGATGGCCATAGGTCCCTCCCTATAAGACTCGGGCATTAGTCTCCTCAGTATTTCATCATCACTGCGCGAGTCCACAAGACGTGGGATAGACTACCTACCTTACCTAGCCTCGCTAGGTACCTAAGGTAGGTACGTAGTATGAAAGCGCCAAGTAAAGGCAACCCACAGCGCTATTGACTTGGGCTCTCCTCTCTCTCTCTTTCTAGACCTGCTCGCTTCTTGAACCAATAGTATAATTACGTTGTATCTTGCTTCATGTCTCCAGTGTCAACATACCATACAGAGTGTACCGTATTTCAAACTCTGTATGAGACCGACAGATACCTTACCTACCTATACATACCTTACCTTACCTACCTACCTAGGTAATTACTCTAACGTTACAGGCTCGAATATCACTAACTGAAAATATTTCAATCGTCGAGCGCGAGATGAAGCTTGTTGGCTGCTGGCGCGCGTCTCCGCATTGCAATGAAAGCCAGTTGCCTCCCCTGCGCTACCCATGCATGAATGCTACGTAGTAGAGCAAGTCTGGCGTTAGGCATTAATTCTATCATCGACATCAATGGAGAAACATGCTAAAACATCTAGGGGATCCTGACCCTGGCCAGTGCGAAGCTGACCACTGTGAGACGTTGAAACGCAACGTACAGAAATAGACACCATCTCATCTATCGTGTCGTCTCCAGCTGCTTTCACCAACGTTTGTAATCGAACATTTCTCCCTCTGTCCAGCATTTCTCTTTCCTTTCACGATCTTTTCTATTGACTTTTCCCATTCGCCATTGACTTTCGGCTCCAGAAGAAAATGGTGAAGGCGGGGGGACCGACACAATGGCTTCGGGTCCAAACGAATCCTTAGCGAGGAATGCTGCAAAGCCAACCGACCAACCGTACACAATTCCTCGTGGCAAAGACCTGCAAGAAAGCCTTCATCTCCTCACATCGGAGACTAGGCTGCAATGTGTGTTATGCATGTCTCAATACCGCATGGTAAAACAAGCTACCGCCCTTCAAGGATGTGATGCGTTGCCGAACAGATGTAAATACCTCAGCAAACAAAACCGAGTGGATTCGCTCTCCTTGTGCCGCATGAGAAGGGCGTCCGAAGGAATGTTTCTATATTCTGACCTGCATCATTTGCCTTGCCTGCGCAAGTCCATCACTTCTTGTTAGAGCAACGTGACGGTAGATGGCGAGACGGGCCAACGGCAATGTACTACGGTAAAGTGTCGACTGTTTCACCTGTGGCATTCCGGAGATGGAGAAGCTATCTCGCTCCTCTGCATGCCTCATGCGACATGAAAGCATCGGACCGAGCATGAAACGCTGGAAGTGGTTCTGCACGACTGATTGGAAATGTTGTTTATGGTCGCTGGTTTCGGACTTTCCGATTCTCGCCGACAGACTTCTCATCATCGACCCCTGCCGCAGCTTTTCTCCGTCATGTGCGTCGTCGGGTTTCATCTGTTGGAGCTACATATCGACAATGTAGCAACCCTCATTTTGTTTTCGTCTGTAAGTCATTCTCACGGTTAGCTGCAGAGGGAGAAAGCCGAAGATTCCGCAGTTGCCTGTGACGAAAGTGATCATTTTCCCTTCTGCTTCACGTGCAAATGTAGGAGAGCGCTTTTCTTATGTTTACGTTGAACCATCTCGCCGTTGCGCTTCCTGTGGTCCACCTCTCGAGACTTTTGTCAACAGTGCAGGTCCCGATCCAATGACTGACACCATCGCTGTTCACTTCCGCGTCCTTCCAGACCACTCGTAAAGGAGCTGCAATATCAAGCTCTTACATGCGGGCTATCCGATACCCAAACGTTGCTTCCCTCCATCCTGGCGTCAAGACGATATCACGTCATCTACGCGGTACCGAAGTGCCTACATCGGGCTTCTGCAAAGCACAAAGCAGCGCGCAGCCCTGGCTCCGTGTACTTCCTGTGTCTTGAATTTTCATCGCTCCAACGTGGATACAAACTGATACGACCACTTGCCGTGAATCCGTCGCATCCAGTTTCTTCTTGCCTTTCATCCCATCTATGTCATTACATCTTCTCGATGCTCATTCACCTGCCTCTAAACATGGTAAAGTAAAAAAAGGGGGAGGTGGAGGGATATAATGTATACAATTATGAACAAATATCAACCCAATCGCTGATTCTCGCCGGGTATTTTCGTACCCCTTTCATACCTTCATATCTATCTGCTATCTACTTGGCTATATACCTACGACCCCCTATAGGTAAACCATGACAGCACAATACAGCATAGCAGTAGTACAGAATAGCGCAACTGAACCGAATGTTTGGAATTTATTTTGATGAACGATAGTTATTGTGTCACTATATCGTAGCTAAGTTACTAGCTAGGTGGCTAATTAGCTGAACTTGGGTATTTTGTATGCCATACTACGTATTACTATCGTATCCAATCGGATCTGATATGACATTGGGTATGGTTGAGAGAGAGCGAGAGATTGAGGGTGTGGAAATAGTTGTTGTTGCATCGCGGTGATATGATGTGATGTGATGGTAGCCGAGGTTGATAGAGTGTAGGATTTGATCGAGAGGATAGGCACGATGGATCATGTGTGTGCTGTGTTCACACGATCTCTACCACGGAGGGGATGCCACGCTTTCACCGATTGACACGGGTCGTACAGCACGGATCGAAGAGTGTGTGCGAATTTCCAAGACCCTTTCTCGGTGTTGTTTGTCGAGGATGGAGTAGGTCTCTTTTGAGATCAGTCTACGGCCGTTCCTGCAGAAGCTTGTGACTGCGTATCGCATCGGGTATTGCGAGAAGGGTAGACCTGGCAAGATGATCTGGGGTCGCTTTTGGGCGGTCCGGCTCTCGAGGGGATAGTCCATGGTAAATCGCACGATATGGATGGAGGACCGACTGTGTACCTTCCGCATGTCGGTCTTCCCCATTGCCCTTTTTTTCCAAATCACTTGCTCATAGCTCCTGGGTGTCTGAATGATAGTACAATTCCTGACGAGACATTTGATAAAAGAGCGCCATCGCCGTCACCGTGCTGCCGCTGCTCTGAGATTCACTCTCGTATCCAGGCTCAACCGTTCCCCTGGCTCCAACTTTACGTGCTGCTTCAGCAGATCCTTCAATTGTAATAACTGCTGAGTAGCTCGATTTCGAAGGTCTTGATTCCCTGATGCATTTTGAGCATCTATCTGCATTTCCACCGATGCTTGGAGTATGTACGAGCCTGATGGGTCAAGGGGGTGGAGAGAACTGATATCGGGGAGAGATGCGGTGGTGAGGTCAGGTGATTGGGTGTGCGGCAGGGGTAGAATCTTGTGCAGGGTGATAGTCGTGTCATCAGAGTAGAACTTGTGACCTTGAAGCAGGTACTGACTGACGTAATCATGACCAAGTGAATGCACGAATTCAAGAGAGTCACCGCTCTCAATGTTTGTTCGAGATACGTATCGGGAGGTTATGGTGTGATTCGAGGGGTCCGGAATGTCGCGGAATTCAATTGTCCAGGGAGTTGGATTTGATCTCGAATGCTTCTTATTAGCAGTACCATCGGGAACCGGTTCCTGGTTGACGCTGTCCTTCGTGGCAGAATGCGAAGATATCTCCTCTGATATATCTTTCACCAGTTGGATGTGGAACAACGACCCTTGGAGCATGGTTTTGGTTCTTTGAACGTCAGGTGGCAGCACAGATTGAGAGCCTCCCACATTCTGAATCCTGTCCCTTCCACTTGGGGCTATAGCACGGAATATCAGGTGCCTCTCAGTGGTTGGCACTGGCTGCATTCGTGCAATTCCAGCAAGCTGTTGGAGTAGGAGATGGTGATGTTGTTCAGCCACTTGGCCAAATAATACAAGTTCGTGCATGATCCAGGACCTTTAGCTACCGCTTTGAACCTCACAGAAGGGTTCAGTAACGCGGTTCCCAAGCAACAAACTGGTGTAGTCCGCTATCGGTCTCATATGAACAGCAATGATCATGGGTCTTTTGTGATAGGACATATAGAAATACGCCGAGCTTTTTCGATGAAAATGCCTGGCTATTCAGTTCTCTCTCACAGTGCAGGACTTGAGTGCATGGTCTCATTAAGCTTGAGTAATTGCTTTGATCATTGTTTGGATTGTCTCTCGGTGCAGCGTTGTGTTGTCCTCTGAAGATATTACAGTATATGCGCAGTCACGTGATTATATAAGAAAACTTCTTAAGACGACCACGATTATTTCCCTTTCTAGACGTGAATCCGCACGGGATAATTCAGTGCATTCAGTATGGCATATGTGAAGCTAAGCGCTCTCTCGGTCTAATGGAGTGCGACCACTGTATGTAGCCCGTAGGATGGTAACGTGAGTTGAAGACTTTTGCTGTTGATGGAGATCAATTTTCGCATTTCCCTCCATTTCGATATCGGTGCGGAGCTACAAACGGCCGAGGCTATCAAAGTCTTGAAGTCTCGGTATCGGATTTCCCTCCTTCGATCAGGACAATTTATCCCGGTCCGCATAGTATTTATTCTATCTTATGTCGCAACCTCCTCCAGCCCACCTCGACCACCAGACGCCCATCATCTTCTCATCTATCCAAGTGCATCCTCATCACCCCTCTGCAGGTCTCCAGCTTCGCATTGTACATTAAAGCGGTCTTTTTCTGTAAAACAACAGCTACGCGAATAAATCAAGGAAAATGAGACAATCATTGATACGGCTGGCCGAGCATCGGACCCCATTGATCAAGTTCATCGGAAAGCGAACTCCTCCAAGTACGTAGGATCAACGGCGCTGCTCTTCACTGTTCTTCATACCAGTCGAAAGACATGTTGTTCCGTAGACTTGTACTGCGCGTACTAACCGGCTGTTCCCTGCAGAGTCTCTTGACCACGCTCCTCAGCCACACCCTGCATCTCCTACCCAACAACTACCAGACACCTTCGCAACATATCGGTCGAAGGCTCAGAACCACGGTCCATTGGGGCACAACCACAATGCCTCTTCTTCTCCAGCCAAATCACAATACGCATATGGTCAAATCGGCGGTCACTCGGCCCGTGAACTTGGTCCTATCCACCCCGACTCAGGCGTATACTTCGATCGAAACGAGCTACCACAAAGATTCAGAAGGATGGCCTGGTCTGAGAGCGAGATTGAAGCCGTCGAGACCGGCGGTGCCAGCCTCTTTGCTTGAAACAAAGAGCTACGAATTCTTTTGTTTGATCATGTCTTCTTCTGTTCTATGCTACGCGGATTATGGCGTTACGAGCGACATTTCTGTTTAAAAGCTATATCGTGCTATTGAGAGCGACGACTGGTGCCAACGTATGAAGCTGGCTGAATGACCGTACTGGATACGGCATATCGACTTAAAAGCGGGCTCTGTGATTACTGTATATAGACCTTAAAAGCGATGAAACCATCCTTACAAATGATCTTGTCTCTTACTTTGACAGACTGCACCTTTCTTCTGTTCATACAAGTTCTTAGAACATAGACGACGTTCCGCGTTGTTAATATCTGCCATGAGTCCGTCTACATTCGCCTGTGATATCTCAAATCCCATTTCCAATTCTGGATATTATTTATTCAGGGTAACGTTAAGGTATACATATCGACAAATGTAAACATCACACATCTCTCTCTCTTCACGCTACTAATAAACAGTCCTACGGATTGAATCATGCTAAGTTATCTTGCACTCTTGGAACCCCAGCAGAAGCAGCTATCATCAACCTTTAAGCTGCTACGGAAAAATGGTGAATCAACAACGCTCGTCGTCGGTCTTGACTTTTAGAGAGACCGACGAAGTCGGCGTAGAGACGGCGATATACATATGCAGTAAAACAGAAGAAGTAGAAGAAGACAAGTCCGGAGCAAGTAACGACAACAAGACGCATATTGGTCGTGCTCGCATCGACGTCGTGCCGTCGAGATCTATTGGCGACAAGGATGTTCAGAAGAAGCCTTGGTACTACCCTCTAGCGCTCCGACGACAGGCATCCATCTGTCTTCAGTCACTCATCTCAGTCTTCTTACCATCGGGGTTTCCTCATACTGTTACGGCCGATTATGTTCCATATCAGATCTTCGATTCGTTACAGGCGTTTTCGTCGTCTATTGCAGGACTTATAGCGTCCCGAGCGGTGCTGGAGGGGATCGGGATCGGTATGCATATCCTGCTTCCTACATTTGCTGTGTTCTGCCACGGGTGAATGGTTCGCCTGAGCTGACATCAGCTAGGTGATTCCGATGGCTCGAAAGATCAGAGTGCGGGTCACGACCCGAGCAAGCCATCGTCAGCCACCGCAGTAGTGCTCCTATCTATCCTGCAGGAATCCATGGGTCGTATTGCAACTATTCTGTTCGCCTGGAGACTCGGCACGTCCCTTGAACCAGAAGCCAAACGGTGGAGATTAGCCGCGGACGTTTTCAATGACCTAGGCATGGTGTTAGACTGTCTCAGCCCGATGATCTCCACGAGAGTACCTTGGGGATGGTACACCAGGATCGGCCTCCTCAGCGGTGCGAGCGTGCTGCGAGCTCTCTGCGGGGTCGCTGCTGGTAGCTCGAAAGCAACATTGAGCCAGCATTTCGCCGTGGAAGAGAAGGGAGGGAACGTCGGTGAGCTCAACGCCAAAGACTCCAGTCAAGAGACGGTCATCTCCCTGCTCGGCATGTGGGCAGGCTCACTGGTCCTTTCCATCACCGTGTCTCGATCGGCGACATGGCTCACGCTTCTTTCCCTGCTCTTCATCCACATCACCACGAACTACCTGGCCGTCCGCTCCGTCTGCATGACATC
Source organism: Pseudophaeomoniella oleicola (assembly GCA_003868215.1). Lineage (NCBI taxonomy): Eukaryota > Fungi > Ascomycota > Eurotiomycetes > Phaeomoniellales > Phaeomoniellaceae > Pseudophaeomoniella > Pseudophaeomoniella oleicola. The sequence goes on along the minus strand of QWDQ01000013.1, from coordinate 170,736 downwards.
CCTGAACCGCCAAAGAGCCAACATCGTCTTCTCGACCCTGATGGACGACAACCGCGCACTCACCCCCGCCGAAGCAGCGAAACACGAACGGATCTTCGAGCACGACGGACTCCTCCGCTGGAAGGCCGTCACAGCGCTCGGCCACTGCCACATCGGCAGCCACCTGACCGACCTCTTGAACCTGATGATGGGATCGGCCACCGCCACGCGGCGTCCAAGCACGGGCGCTTACATCACCGCCACCACCGACGCAGATATCGCAAAAATAGAAAGCCTGAGCGCCATCTTCAACCGGGAGAGCTACCTGCTCTGGTACGACCGCGCAACAAAGACGGCCACCATCGTTCTCAAGCGCGGCGCGTCGGTCGAGGATCAGCTGAAGGCGTGGAGCCATGCTCTCTTGCTGGCAAGGAAGGCTCTGTCACGGCTTCCTCTTGAAGGACCCCAGAGAGCAAGCCAGGAAAAAGAGGGCTTCCGGGATACATTTGATACATTCGCGCTGGTTCGAGAGACGTTGGAGCAGCATCAAGACTGTTTTCCAGACTACTTGAAGCGGCTTAAAGAAATTGGTTGGAACTTGTACATCCCAGCACTGGAAACAAGACCAGGTAGCCGCATATTCATACAATAAAGATGTTTTCTTTGTTTTCTATCTCAGGTCCAGTTCCTTTTGATGAGAGATTTTATTGTATGATCATCAAGTCTTCACTATGTACGGCTTTTCCCTTCCCTTTCCATCTTCTCTCTCGATATCACTCCTCGCCGTTGTTCAGGCTTCCTTCCTCAGCCCTCAACCCACGACATTCGACTCAACCTCTATTACATTCTGCCTCCTGAACAATCTCGGAACGGATCACACACACACCCCGTCCCACCACTCCGTAACGCACAAGAATAGAGCTAGGAACGAGGAAAATTGAAATTGCCCATGAGAAATTGAATAAAACTCCAACCAGCTCCTCTGCTTTCTGGACACTGAAAATAAAACGAATCAATATACTTCTGTCACACAGCCGACAGTCCTTCCCTAATCGTTCGGTTCCTTCGATTCGTCCTTTGCGATATTATGCAGTGAGTGGTTTGAGGCCCAATTGTTTGAAACAGTAGAGCAGAAATTGCTAAGCGATGGTCATAAATCATGACAGGGGGATACTGAACAAGTCCCGACGTTTCGGTATCGCACGTCAAAACCAGTTCGAGACGTTCCTCATCAGGATCCCAAAATCGATCTCTTTAGACATTGTCGCAGCAGAAATGAAGTCTATTTATTTGCCAAAAGAACGGACTCCAGAAAAAGCGTTGAATAGTCGTAGCAAGTGCTGAACGAATGGACTCCTCCCTTGATGCGAGCGTTTTCCATCCTAATCCCATGCCGCTAGAAACAAAGGAAAAAGTTGAGATATGGAGGACACGGTGATCAATGTGATGATTGGACAGTATTCGGCAGACGGCAATATGATTGACAGCAGTAAGGCGCACGAGCGGCTCTTTCTCAGCCTGGTCGTTGATTAATATGGGATGTTGAGTGTTGAGGGTTAAGACAAAAAAAGTTCAGCGCTTACCGCAGCATAGAGCCTTCATCAACTTCTGAAAGAATCCTGGCTGAGACTCTTGCTGTTGCTGTCCAGTTCTCCCTCCATTTGCCGCTTGCTGATTCCCTGCCAGAGCTTGCCCAGCAGGACTGTTGATTCGCTGACCTGGTAGATTGGCATTACTGTTCTGGAACTGTGCTTGCGTACTCGCCGTCGGTGTGACCATGTCCATCGTCTGAGATAAGGCCCCCGCCTGGCCGCTTTGACGTTTATTAGCTGGCAACCCGCCTGGGGCGTTTTGCCGATCGCGCGTCTTCCCCACTACTCCTGGTTTCGCGGGAGAGGGGGGCGGGGGTTGCGCGGCGTTTAAACGGTCAGCAGTGACTGTACCACGAGGAGCTCCACGAGCAGCGCCTGAAGCACCATGGAGCTCACGGGCGGAAGAGTTGGGAACATTATTTGCATGCAAATGATGCTGTGATGGGTGTTGCTTCATGGCTTCCCAGCCACGTCCTCCATTCAACTTCATCCAGTCATATTCACCGTCTTCCACTTCACCAGTGTTCTTAAGCGCTTGCGTAAACAGGTCTCGCAAGTAGTCGTAGTCGGGGGTATCTTCGAATCCGAGGTTGCGTACGTAGCTGAGATACTTGTTGAACTCTAAGGCTTGTTAGCGGTTATACCAACTATTTGTCACTGAGGGATGCGGACCTGGGAAGCCATCACACAAGTCTTTGATAGCAGTCGTTTGTTTCTTCTCCCCTATCTTCTCATACTTCTGCTTGTTGGTTGCTGCCTTAAGGCCCTGCCACGGCAATCCACCACGGAGAAAGTACATGAAAACATGTCCCAACGCTTCAAGATCATCTCTTCGTGATTGCTCACGTCCTAGGTGAGTATTGATACTCATGTAGCGAGCTGTACCGGACAACGACTTCCTCTCTCTATACGGAATATGCTGCTTCGTCTTTGGATCGCGGTATTGCTTTGCCATACCGAAGTCGACGACATGGATAACGTTTGCAGCTTTCGTGCCTGGACGCCCTATCAGGAAGTTGTCCGGCTTGATGTCTCTATAGATCAAGTTCTTTTCGTGGATTGTTTGGACCCGTGAAAGCTAGACAACGAGTTAGAACGTGTTCAAGACCTATCCAGGAAAGTAAATACCATTTGCTTTGCGACCATGACCACTGTCTTGATGGAGAATCGCCTGTTGCAGTGATCGAAGAGGTCCTCCAGACTAGGCCCAAGCAGGTCGATTACCAGGATGTTGTGTAGACCTTCTTGCCCAAAATAGTAGACATTTGGAATTCCGGCTACGGTATAATCAGTATTGTTTGGCGTCATTAGATGTTCATCCTTACGGCAGCCGACCAAGATCTTGTATGTCCGATATTCATCTCGTAACTGTGGCGCATCACTTTTTCTCGGTTCCTGCTGTGTATTAGGCACGTCGGTCGAATCGTCTTAGCAATGTTTGAGCGTACGAATTTGATAGCAACTTGTTGGTTGTTCAGTAGGTTTGTCCCTTCAAATATCACACCAAATGATCCCTCGCCAATCTTCTTTCCCACTCGGTAATGGACCCCAACCACGTTCGACGATGAGGAGGCCATTGTAGGATAATGAGGGTTGCGTGATCCTACCGCTGTGGGCGTCGTGTACCTCTAAGACGACAGAAACGGTTCGCATTCTATCAGGTAGATCAAGTTAGTCACGGCGGCCAACAAAACACAACGAGCTGTAAGCAGTGATGTGATACGAGATGATCGAGAACAGAAGTGAGCTCAACTGAAGCATGAACATACCAATAGGATGCGAGTTGTGCTTCAGGTGAACGAATAGTATCAGAAGTTTTGGATGATAGCGAAAGCCCAAAAATTCCCTCGATCTATGAACACAACAGAAAGGAGCTAGCACCAGCTGCTTTCCGTCACGCACCGGACTTTGAACTAATGAGCGAGCGCGACCTCAGAGAGACATGCAGCAGAAGCAGCAGCAGCAGCAGCAGCAGCAGCAGCAGGCGCCTTGAAAAGCAAGGCGAGTGCCTGAAGATGAGGTGGACGAAAGGAAAAACAAGCGCTGATGATGAGATCGAGGTAAGTTCGTGAAACTGAGTTGGACGTTCTGAATTGAGGCTGAGGGACGAAAGGGATGGGATGGGGACGGGGGACGGGGACTGAGAGACTGACTGCGTTGGCGTCTTTCGAGGTAACTTACCGTATTTTAGGTACAGTCCTTGCTGGCAACCAATCAAGGTGGTCTTGGGTGGTCTTGGGTGGTCTTGCAGGGGTGCAAAAGGGTGAAATAATTTTGACCCAAGTTTATCCCTTACCCCTTCAAGTATCGTCAGTCGTATGTCTCGATGTCTCGATGTCTCGATGTCTTCTCGCTACGGAGTGCCTTGCTTGTATGTACTATGTACACCGTGCCTACGAGCCTGTACCATAGTACACGGTACCTAGACCCTTATCTACTCTCCACTAACCTCCCCCCTAAGCATCAGGTAAAACCTTAACTATCATCTAAGTGGTCAAGCCTGTGATCAAAATCCTCCCTTGGCCCATTCCAGCCTTCCATCCATCTTTTCATCTGCTGTTCTTTCCGACCATTAATCTCATCAATCTCCGCCCAATACTACCTTGCACTGAAGGTCGACAATCACAGGAACAGCAGAACTGCCAGCAAAACACCCGGGCCTAGTCTGGCCTGGCCTGGACTCCACTTTCTTTTGCGAAATCGACTCGATCTTGGATCAAGAACCTACAATCGTCAGTAGCTTCAGGTACGTATACCCAGTGTCTTATGTAGACTTATGTTCGGGTCCCGTCCTAGGTCCATGACCTCCGAGCCAAGGCACCGGCGAAGATGCTATGAGAGTCTCCTTTTGCAATGCCACTTCTGAAAGGATCTCACATAGCCAGATCAGAGTGGACACAACGGACGAGCGAGTGCCAACTGGCAATAAAGTCGGATGTCCAAAACAATAATAATAGTAACACTACCGCGCTTCCTTGACCGCCGAACTCTGACACCGCTACCCCCCACACAGCATGGATAATTACCTACAGTAGTCGCGGTTGAAGCTCATGTACACTGGCACACTGGATGTTCCTGAATCATTCGTACGCCCTACACACAGAATCCAGATTGCAGACGCAGATCTGTCACATATCATGGTGTGCATCAGTAGCTGGTCGGCGAGCCGGTCAAATCCAAGGCACGGGTAAACCAGATTTGACTTCGAATGCTGCTGGTTGTTGTGGAGCTTTAGGATCGTATCTGTCTCGCTGCCCTACCACATTCCACCCTCTACAACGTTTATCCGAAGTATGTATGTAGTAGCCGTAGAAACCAAATCGCTTGAAGAATGTGCCTTAACTTCCTAGGCTATCTGAGCTGACCTCGTTTGCGTTGTCTACCTGATACTGTCATGAGGTGTATCTACCCGCTCGAGCATTTCTACCTATCATCACAAGACGCCGGCAAAGGCATATGGCAAAGTACCTTGGTACCTAGCCAACTTGTGTGGGCCAACTTCGGAATCCTTTCACACATCATCTCCTGCCCTGAAGGATTAATTCGTGCCCTACCACTTTTGACCAATATGGCCAAGATGTCTCTGTTGCTCCGAAAATCAGATAAAGCAAGTACATTGCACCCCTCATCATGTCGTGTCTGTAATACATTCTGTGACTGTTCCTTTCTGCCGAGCTAAGACACATTCAGGACGAATGTCGCCGTGCAGATTTCATACCAAAATTAGACTGACTGTCCGCCTAGGAACAATGTTCCGCGTTGACACCAATCAAACGTCTTTGCTTTCGCCTTCTGTACGTCGAGCTTTGATGTCATCTTCAAACCTGGTGTAAGCATCACGAACCGAGCTGTAAACGTTCTGGTGATCAATCTGTCCGTTGTTGCCGACCTCACCTGATCGGGATGACTGAATCATTTCTTCGCCACTTCTTCGTCTGCGAGGAGTTGTATGACCAGAAGCGAGGTTCGCATATTCATTGGGTCTGAACGCCGGATGAAACCCTCCCAGATAAGTTGGCGTGCCAACTATGGTTCCGTCTGATTCTGCTGCCTGTGAACGCCATCGATTCTTCTTGGTCTTCACTGCAATATGTCCAGATCGTCCACCGTTCATGTCTCTGAGGGTTGTGTGATGGTCTCTGGACCCTGGATCAATAGGCAAGGGTTTATCATCGTTGCTCGTTTGAGGGCGTGGTGCGCGACCTTGTTGAGTTCCAGACACAGGGCCACGAGAAGCAACATGGTTTCCATAGGCTGGACTGTTGCCATACACAGCTGGAGGTAACCATGCTGGTGCCCCGCGTCCGCTCACAAGCTGAAAGTCTCCGGGAGACATTGGTCTCTCGTGTCGTGGTGCTTTTGCTGGCTGACCACCAGAAGATGGCATACGAGCATAGTGGCTGAGATTTCCCATGGACTCAGAGTAGATTGGTACATCATCGATTTCTGTCATCTGATCATCGTCTCTGTTGACTTCGGTGCGTGGCGTTGTGGAGGTTCCGGATGCATCAGGACTAGATTTGCTCTGTTGTGGAGGACTGGCGAACTCCATGACGTTGCGGTGGCTTCGAAGAGGATCTGGATGCCCTTTGTACATGACTGGTTTGAGTCTCTTCTGTGGCTCCTGGGGCTTGGTGTTAGAAGCGTTGACATCATTATTCGAGAGTGCAAGTGTTTGCGATCCGATAGACTGGTTATGGTTCAGATGGACACCTGCAGCCATGCCTGATGTGACTGTGGACCTCGTGCCATCATTAGCAGTGAGTGGAGGGGACCCATATTCTTCAGCTTCGAGCTTATTGACGGCGGTAGTGAACGATTGCTCTAGATCCCCCTGCTTAGGGACATCCGGAATGTTCAATGCAAATGAAGGCTCGGTTTCATGCGTGTCATGACCGTCGGAAATTTGCGCAGAAGCAAGTTGTTTTCTGGTGATACTGCTTTGGGAGAGGCGATCACGTCTAGGGGACGACCTCTTTTTCTTGGAAGCTGACTTTGTTAGGGTACTAGTGCGATGACCAAATCGTGCCTCTGCAGGGAGTTCTGTATCTTCACCTGCGGAGGCGTCTGAGTCGTGAATAGGATTCTCACCACCTGAGCGCAATTTGCGTCGAGAAGTGCCACCGCCATAAAGTCTGCCCATAAATGCATGTTTGACACGGGAGAGAGCTTTCTTGCCAGCTTTGAATCTGGGTTTAGGCTGATCCATTCGATGGCGTTGATCGTCTTTCACCGCATGTGTGCCATCTGCTGGAGATTGCTCATCCATGCCTGGGTCAAGTCCAGTGCCGTCTTTGCGATGAACACCCTCTGAGTCTGCGATGTTCACGTTTGAAGTGTTGGTAAGCACGGGATCAGTCTCGCCGCTCTTCGCCATGGATGCAGAGCTAATATTCTGGTGTGAAAGCGTTGGAGCAGGGCCGATGATACTCCTGGGAAGACTTCTGGGAAGACTGGTGTTGGTGGTAGGAAACCATGAAAGAGATCTACGTTTGTGAGATTTGAGAGCGGTGCCTAATCTCGCCGTCGTTGTCAGAGGGTTGCTGCGGTCCCTGCTCTCTATTGACGGGGCGTCAAAGCTGGCAAAGTCTCTTTGTATATCGTGAGATCGCCTTGTTGTCCCTGACCCGCGAAAGACAGCTACCCCGCGAAGGAGATGACTTCTCGCATCGTCGAGGAGGTCTACACTTGCGCTTCTCTTTCGTGGATGTCGCTTTCCTACCGAAGACGTGTCAAAAGTTTTCTTGAGCGGCATGAGGATTGCGACTTACCATCGCTGTCATTGATGGTGCTGGGATCTCTTTCAGCTTCGAAACGGAAAAAGGACAGTGACCGGTGCCGGGCTTTTCGGTCCTTGAGGGTCTGACCCCTGACGTTCGTGTCCATGTCGGCGGATACCTGCAAAGAATCATCATTCAACAAAGGGCGCCTGTCAGAGTGCATGCCCAGGAGATTGCTGTCTTCTTCGTCTTGGCAACAAAGTTGATTGAAGACTTGAGGGACCATACTTGGCAATTGAGGGAAGGAACAGCACGAGACAAAGCTCAAGAGAGGCAACTACCCATGATGATGGCTGGTTGCTTGTGTCTGGGGTGATGGTAGTAGGAGAAGCATGAGCGGAAAGAACAGGGCAAACTTATCTTGAAAACGACCGAACGCATTTCTCAAATCGACAAGCAAATTAACGTAGCACTTATGACAGGCGACGAGGATGTCTGACGCAGCGGCCGCGATGGTCACATATTGCAACCACCTACCCTCCTCAGAGCCCCAGATGTACTTGTGAGCTCATGCCAGTCTACGTTGCATAGAGCTAGGATCTCTATCCCTTTATATGCTATGCTCATTATATGCTCGACAAGTCTGTGAACATCTCTCATGGTAAATATCAGGTACTGTATGTATCTCTATTGATAGCGGACTAGGTCAGATGTCGCTTGACTTACCTATTAAGGTAACCTCCCCTTTTTTAACAGACCACTCAATAACTCATCTCTGCCTAAGTATTCGAGCATGCTCAACGTATACATTTTATTCATAACCACGTTATGGCTGTGATATTGCTCGAAGTCCAGTGTCTCTAGTACCATCTTGGGTTATCGATAGATGTGAAGAAGTGGCCAAGTTAGGTATATACATCATTGAGATTTGCGGAGAATTACTTTCATGTCAGGGACAACAACAAGTGCGCAAGAGACTCAGAGAGTACCTTGAAACAAAGACAGATGCGTGGCCGATTCCTTTATACATCTCGGAATGTTAGGAAGCCCCAGAGTTAACAAGTAGATGAGCAGTCTTCTGCTCAATTCCAGATGGTAAGCCTCAGTGAGAAACATTTAGTCTAGAGGCAGCAGTAGCTCAGTCAAGACGGTGTCGGAATGCGTACAAGGATCCATGCCCAGTCGGACATTGCTGAGACATCATGCCATGCTTCATAGCTGCTTCAACAGCAGGTCTGGTTTTGTCGCCTTCCACGGTCATTGTCGGTAGCAGAATCGTCCCCCCATCCTGAGTATTTATCAAGAGCCCCTTCCTTTCGGGGTCCGCTGAGCCACCTTCGAGATCGAGACTGCAATATGGTACACCTATGCTGATTTCTAGACATTTCGAATGACCGTTGATGTTGTTTCCATCTAAAACCTCGACGTCGGCTCCAAAAATCACCCTCACAGGCTTATTCGTCAGTGGCTCATGTGGACTTGCGTTACTTTCTGATTCCAAATCTGGTGTAAATGTAGTCCAGAGGCGACCAAGGACCTTCTGTCTCCTCACGAGACTCTGTGCTGACCAATTGTTCCAATCAATACGTCTATGTTGGGGTGTGATCTTAGGAGCTTTGCGTAGGTTGCCTTGTTGGGAACTATCTCCTGGACCTTGACCTAACGTCGCCGAATATTTTTCAAATGACCGATGCCTTATAACGTTGAGCAGAAGTTCAGCGGACTCAGGCTTGACCAAATCCAACAGGTCATCATAGGTTGCATTCGGTGGAATCTTGAGGCCCGGGGGACTCGTTTGGGCCAAAATCGTACCGTGGTCGAACTTTTCATGATGCAAAGTTTGAACAGTAGCACCTGTATGGGTGTCACCCATCAACAATGTCCAATGCAGAGGTGCCGCACCGCGAAAGCTTGCAATTGTTAAAAACGTCGAGGGATTTTCGGGTAGATGCATACTCCGGAAGCAATGATGGATGTACATTAATACCACCATACCTTGCACCTCTCAAGAGGCGAGGTGGTATGAAAAGACCAAATGAAACTGCGACTATGAGATTGACCGAAGGCGGCTACACTGATAAGTAGCTAATCAAGGTAGACTTAGTTGCTTAGCACTAACCTCCCATCTAGTGAAAGTATCAATCTCATGGAGTCTCAACCCCAGTTCTTGGGCAGTTCCTCGTATTGGTGCTATCTGCGTTAAAATACATGTGTAAAATCATGATACCAAGGGAACTTACGGTGCCGGATGTGTTTATAACCTCGACCTACAGGCTTTCCTGGTCGACAAACGACATCGATGGAGGCGATATCAGAGCTCCCAGAGCCATACTCTCTGTACAAGGCATCTAGGCAAGCAACACTGTAAGCATCAGATCCGCAAAATAGGATTCTTAGAGGTTCTGGCGCGGATGTGTTCAGCTGGGCTCTTGAGAAGTTGTTATATGGGAGTGTTTTGGAGGGTAGACCACGCTTCTTGCAGGCAGTCCGCCATGTGCAAATTCCAAAATCTAAGAACCTGCGATGGCTCAAAAGCATCACATCAGCGGTTACAATGGTATTTCTTGTGCATGGGATTAGGAGAATCACTCCTTTTGAAGGGTCAGAATGTGAGCGGACCTCATATCTGACCTCCGAGAGTCCCTGATGCTTGGCAGAATATTAGCCGAAATTTCTCCAACAAATATTGCGCCAATTGACATTGATCCATCTGTTCGGAGTGTTATGCTTTATTGACATTAGAGCCAGCCAAAGAATCTATCAGGCGAAGCCTGCAATTTAATCAGGAATCTGTATTCGAACAGTTCGATCGCTTCCCGAAGTCGAATTCCCCCGTTAACACCAAAAGATGCAGAAGGTCCTCCGAAGGACGTTGCTTGCTCGCAACCAGGCCCTCCGGCGGCAGCGACGTGTCGCCGAAAAAGCTCTGATAGAGCAGCGGAACGACAAGCTTCGCCAGCAATCCATGCTGGATCGAGACATTGCAGACGAAATCAGACAGGAACGCAGAGGGCGCCGGGAAGATTTCTTGCTTGGACCACTGGCACCGAAGCGGGATGTTGGTGATAGGAGGTTATCTTACGGCACGAGGCCGATTCATCATTCCCAAGAAGTCGAGGTTGAAAAGATCGCTAGGGTAAAATATTTCAACTTTGCAGTAGGAGATCGGGTGTGCATAGTGCGTGGTAGGGAGAAGGGCAAAATCGGGAAGGTGAAAAGTGTCGACGAAGAAAGTCAGACTCTTCGGGTCGACGGCGTCAACCGCGTGAGTGCACAGATACTTCAATGCTCTTGTGATCTATGGAAGCAGCCTTGGGACTGACAACTATGGATAGGTCGATGTTGCACTGATGGAGTTCCAGAGAGTGGAAGATCCGAGCAGGGGCCCATTTCAGACACGAGAGCTCCCAATTTCCATACTCGACGTTCGCCTTGTAGTACCTTTGAAAGATCCTCAGACTGGCGCCGTCAAAGAAGTGATCATACGGGATATGTACGGCGGGGAACCCACAATCGAACGACACCATTTTTCGAAACTACCAACACACACTCGCTACGTGCATGGATTGGACCTGGAGATCCCGTGGCCAGAAGAGAAAATTTCCGGGCAAGATACATACTCATCTGATACTCCACGCCTCTATGTTGAGCATAGCACATTTATACCAACATTGGTGACACAACCGCTTCCGTCCGACCTGATAGACGAGATTCGAAACCCTTATAATAAAATGCGCAATGATCATGAAAGGACCTTTGTGGAGGAGAAGGTCATTGAGGATCTCAAGGAGTTACACAGAGCTAGGCAGCAACTCGTCACGCCTCAGACGGAATTCTGGCAAAAACATGTTCAGGAGAAGGCCTGGAGGCGATCATCAGGTGTAACAGAAGAGACAATGAAGTTGATTGCAGAGGTGAAAGCCTCAAAACAAACTAGATGACTGGCGGCTGCATGTGATGGCAATTAGTGCGTTGTCATCTGTTACGTTGAAGATGTATGTACATTAAATTCAGGCAATCATCAAAAACTCTTGTATATAATGTTTATATCCTCTAGAAGGCTTGCTCTACTGGGCAGCTCACTCCCATTTTCATGATGAGACATTCTTGATCAATGGCGTTCAGCTGGCAAGCTTATCTTTCCCAAGTGATCTAGGTACATAAGCCTTGTTAGACATTAATATGGAAGCTAAGACTGCTCGGCAGAATCATGACCTTCAAAGCTGAAAGCGGGAGCTACGGCTCCACCAAAGTTGGCACGGAATCCTTCAGCATAGCCATAGCTACGTTAACGACTGTGGCACAGTCAAGAGTCTAGTAGCTCTAAGTAGGATAAGAGGCTTCTTGTAGACTCTGGGTTGACATTTTTGCCATTCACAGACAGTTTCCATGCTGCTATCGTACGCTATGGCAGAAATTATGGAACATCAGCTTATAGTGTGAGGAAGCGAAAGCATGGATGACCTGGGGGAGTATACTAATGTACGAAGTATCGGTACACTGTGCATAACTTGGTATTTTGTAGGTTGTCAGTTGGTGGGCAGGCAGCTGATGGCACAGTACAGTATGACTAAGCGTAGCCTGCCTCTCAGAAGTTTTCATGTCCAGTAATTATCAAAATGTTCGTGGATCCTTGAACATTCATGCAGGCAGACTACCTACACGTGTATATTGGAAGTCAAGCGGTCACGAGCGGAGACCAAACTGTTTGACTTGGGAAGATGTCAACATATCAACGGTTAAAAAGGGGTTGCTTCGTTCTTGTAGACAGATACTGTAGGTCAGGTACCAGATAGACAAAGGGGACCACTGTGGGGAATTGAAAGAGTACGTGGAGGAAGAGGTCACCAGCGAACCATCAATGAGGCAGCTTAAGGTAGGGTAGGTAATTAGGTAGCTATTAGATGTATAGATAAGACAGGTAAGATAGGTAAGGTACCTAACATAGGTAATCTGGTAGGTAAGGTTGGTAGGATAGGCATAATTGTCGGTCTGGTAAATAAGGTAGGTCCTCAAGGTAACCTTGAAGTTAATACTGTAGGTGTTATGTCCAAGAATGTTCTGAAACAATTGGCCTCTCCAGAGTTTATGTACCTATATATCGTCTGAAAAACAGCGATAAGGGGTATAGCGTACCCCCTAAATTCCCTCACGGTTAAAAGAACGCCTTTGATTAGAAGCGTACAGGCCTGCATATCTAACCCTTCGCCACAGGTAAGGTGCCTATCGCTGTTGGAGATATAACTGAACTGAAACAGACCGTAACGTACCAACGAAAACGATTTTGCATACACGCAACCTACTCCATTTATTGTTGTTATTGTGGCTGATCTTGTTTGATTACTGTCTCCGTACCTACCATAGTACCATCCGTATTATCAAGGACCGGACTTCTGATATACCTATACACACTTGGCCGTCTCTCACTGTTCACTACTGCGTATATCTCTGGGATAATTCACGTCCTGGCTTCATTTACGTCCCGACCACGAAGAACTGTATTGCTCTGGCATTCCGTCGTTGTCGTTCTTTATCAAAGGGAACATCGCTGAGGAAAACCCCGGGGGTTGCACGAACTCAGCCGCAATACCAATACGCTAACGTGAATCCTGCCTGTGCTTGATTTGATCCACCTCAAGTTACTTCTCTCAACAACATCTTTCATCAACATCATCTTCCAACTCAACTACGACTCATTTAATCATCTGTAGCTGCGGTCAGAACGCAGTACAGTCGCCGTCTACTACCGTATCCTCACATCTTTGAAAGCACCTGGTTCCATCAGCCTGAACGTCGTGCAATATGGCTGAGATTCGCCGCAAACTTGTAATCGTCGGGGATGGTGCTTGTGGAAAGACTTGCTTATTGATGTAAGGAACTGATCTTGGCTTCGCCTTCACTTCTCTGGATTTCTCAGCTTGCTAACTCTTGGTTCTATATAGTGTGTTTTCAAAAGGAACATTCCCAGAGGTATGCATTCTGCGCAACCCGTACTCGTAACCCCTGACGAAGACTACCCTCGACTATTTGATCTCCTGGCGGATGGATAGTTGACACGCTTGATGAATAACATGTTACCGATATAAATAGAAACTAATTGGAGGCTTCAGGTCTATGTCCCAACCGTCTTCGAGAACTACGTTGCCGATGTCGAAGTCGATGGCAAGCATGTCGAACTAGCCCTTTGGGATACGGCTGGTCAAGAAGATTATGATCGTCTACGACCCTTGTCATACCCCGATTCACATGTCATTCTCATCTGCTTCGCCGTCGATTCCCCAGATTCCCTTGATAACGTTCAAGAGAAGGTAAGAGTCCATACAACGACGCACAAAAGCATCCAGCGCTGATACTCGAGGAATAGTGGATTTCCGAAGTCTTGCATTTTTGTCAAGGCCTCCCAATCATCCTGGTTGGTTGCAAGAAGGATTTGCGACACGATCCTAAGACCATTGAAGAGCTGCACAAGACCTCTCAGAAACCAGTTTCACCAGAGCAGGTACGTACGAGATTCATCCTACATGTCAACGCACTCTATTTGTCTTTGTTCCTGCTGTTAGAAATGTATGCTGATCCAAACGATTCGCAGGGTGAGGAGGTCCGCAAGAAGATCGGTGCACACAAATATCTCGAGTGTTCCGCCAAGTCTGGCGAAGGTGTCCGTGAAGTGTTTGAATCTGCAACCCGAGCAGCGCTTCTCACCAAGAAGCAGAAGAAGCGCAAGAATTGCACTCTCTTGTAGATCCTCAATTCATCAACGATTCCCCGCACCGATACGTGCAGCAGTTTCTATCGGCGCAACACTCATGATCAGCAACCTGAGAGCGTCTTCATACAAAATACCACAGATTTCACCTGTTGTTGAGCGACGGAAGAATCCAATACCAAAAAGTATAGGGGGTTTTCCTGACGTTGATGTAAAGGTTAAGAAGAGATTGCGAGCGGAGTCTTTATTTCATTTTGGAGGAAGAAGGGGGTCACTGGGCAGCATAATACCTCTGGTTTTTGGAACTCCTTTTCCCATTCCGTTGTCAATTGTTTCAATTGCACTTGCGTGGACGTTTCTGTCAATCGAAATCGGAAAGGGAAATTTCAGATCGGAGTTCGCAAATGCAGAGTCGTCTTTTTGTTTAATTACTACATCTTCTCCGTGTCTTCAGTGGCATGTGTGTTTCGCGCTCCGTACAATGATCCAAATCTCAGAAAACGCTCCTCTGGAGGACCGTGCTCTTCTGCCTTGTATGCTCGCGTACGGTGAATCCCATAGTGGGCGATGAGATGCCTTCCCAGAAGTGGTCCTATGTTTGAAATCCATGCTAGAATCGCGTCCCCTAACCGATACTAACCACCGCTACCATTGGACAGTTTGTTCCAGGTCATGTTATCAGGAACTCCGACCAAGCCCTTGTGAAGAGCACAAGGCAAAATCCACGGAGATGGGTATGTATGCAGGTACTATAAGTGGACAACATCATACTGACGGGCAATCTGGTCAAGCACACGCACACACAGAGAGAAATGCATCAAACACTCTCCAACAGGACTTCGATTGTAACACCTTCCAACTTGTTTTGTGGGAGGAAGGAGGCAAGATATTTGCTTTCCAAAAACATTCCGATAAAGACTATCAGACCAGGCGCATACGTGCATGCCGATGGTAGTGACAGTGACAGTGAAGGAGTCTTCAGAAATAGCGTTCTCTCTCGCACAATGTTCATACCAGAGGAAAACAAGAACGATATCGCAAATGTACAATTAACCCTTTTCCGCTACAACTGGTCTTCGTCGTATGGATCCGGTTGCTCTTCGAGTTGGACGGGTACATGGCTTTTGACTACGCCCGTGGCAAGCGGTCGATGTTGTTGCGGGGATGCCAATTCATCTTCCTCATCCACAGCATCTTCTTCGTCAAGTTCCTGTCCTCCATGTTCGTCATCTCCTTCCTCGTCCATGTCCTCATCTTCATCTTCATCATCGACACTGACGTCTTCGGCTTCACTCCCCAGTTCGTCAGCAACAAGGTCTTTGGATTTGCGGCCTTGCGTGGGTTCGTCTTCGTCGCTACTGGAGCCGCTACCCTCGCTTTCGCCATCGCTTCCGGGATCATAGTCTTCTTCCTCTTCATCTTCCGAGTCTTGCTCTTGTTGTTCAAGTTCCTCTTGGGCCTTTTTCAGCTCACTCTCTTCTTCTTCGCCGTCGTCGTCTTCGCCGTTTTCTGCACCGGTCGCAGCGGCAGATGGATCTGCGGCACCCCCTTTCTTAGGCTTGTTGATGTTCAACTTCTTCGCACGGCGACCGGCCGCCATACTTGCATCACTTAGCTCGTGACGTTTCACGTATGCGTCAATACCTGCGAAATCGGCTTGATCGATCATCGAAAATTCAAATTCTTCTGTATCTGGTAAATCCTCGGCGTTGTTATCGGGCGCGAGAGTAACAGTTATGACAAGATTGAAGGTCCGCTGAAGCACGGAAGTGTATGATATGGACTGAATGTAGTCGAAAGGGAAGAAGAGGAGAGG
Source organism: Pseudophaeomoniella oleicola (assembly GCA_003868215.1). Classification (NCBI taxonomy): domain Eukaryota; kingdom Fungi; phylum Ascomycota; class Eurotiomycetes; order Phaeomoniellales; family Phaeomoniellaceae; genus Pseudophaeomoniella; species Pseudophaeomoniella oleicola. Next base: position 154,923 of record QWDQ01000013.1, on the reverse strand, counting down.
CTTTTTGAACCCGAAGAATATGCCGGTGGAAAGGAGGAAGAGGTAGCCTGAATAGTAAAAAATGTAAGTACAATATCTGAAGATTGAGCAACTTCAGTGACGTACCATCTTTGCTGCCCCTGAAGGCTTTGACATGATATGCCTTCTCTCCTTTCCTATGAGCTTCTGGTATAGCGCTTGCAAACTCGTCCGGGTCGGGTTGTGTGAGCTTGATATCGGCCGTTGACAGCGCGATATTCAGTGCATCATCCAGAACCGCATCTCCCGACGATGCGAGTTTTTGAGACCATTCATCGTCAAGAGGCCTGGCATTCTTTGGAGACCCGTGATTGACAGTCCATACCATAGAGTCACCTGTAGCATCTGGCTTTGGATTGCGCCTTCCAATGCCTTCCCCATACTCGGGGATAAGGCAATAATTGTACTGTTTCTGTGTCTTTTCAGGGACTGGGAGACGGACGGCGTATGCTGTTACGAGTCAATTACAGCGTACACATAGGAACGCAATCGAAATGTACCAAACTTCCTGACGCTCTCGGTCGCTTCAATCTGACCGGTGCCTGGGTTCCTCAATTGTATTATCTCTTTTGACAGCTCTAAATGGAGTTTCTTTCTCTGCGGTATTGAGAATGACACATCTTTGACTTCAAACCGCGGTTTTATCTCGCCAACTTGCATGCCATTTGACTCCCCTTCAAGCTTCCTTTTTTTTGAGTTGCCTTGCTCATTTGCTGCGCCATTTGTCGCCACCGACCGACTCAGGTTCAGTATATACTTCGCAACATCTGATATGAAAACGTTGTTCTCGGGCGATTGTGCTAGGACCGAGGTTAGACAGAGTACACATGGAATGGACGCAAAGACACATACTGGCAAAAGATAGAGCGCGCTGCTGGAGCCCGGGGTCACCGAAGAAAGCGCGAGTTAATTCCTCGTGGCCTACGATATCCATTTTGTTGTACGGCTGAGTTCAAAGCAGCGGAAGATGGAACCTCAAACACCAGGCTCAGGTCAAAACAGTCTGTACTACGTATCACGAAATAGGAGATAATTACTCCTCGTTCGTCTCAGGGCTGGCGCGTGGGGACGCGACCGGGGTCCCGCAACGACATCATCGTTGGCGGCGTCGCAAGAATACAATAAACTGCTTTTTCTTGTTCGCGAATCGCCTCGCTCTTGCGGCTCTCATACCATCCTTCCTGGCTTAAGCCTCTTTCGCCAGAAAGTAGGCGGGTTATGGATATGACATGACCTCTTCCTTTCCATCTTCGGAGACCCCGTCTATCATCCCGGCGGAACTGTCGTTCCTTGCCATATATAATCCTTCACTTGCAGATAATGACGACAACCTACGCGATCAAATTGTCTTTTACACATCTAGAGACAGTCATACACGGCGAAAACGACGGCCCAGGCCAGAAGGCGATGAGGCTATCCAGCATGAGGAGGAAAACGAGAAATTACGTCAGGTTGGTCTTGCGCAGGGGATGGTGAATTTTGCTAGGTTAGTAAGAGCAACACCACTATCACTACTCTTGCAGAGATCTAAGTGCGTACAGAAACTTCTCAGACGGAAATCCCGTCGACACAATTGAGACCGAGAAGTCTCGCATAGTCCTACATGAATTCGAACCGGGTTGGTGGATCCTTGCATCCATTCGGCTGACTCGTCTACCGTCTGCTCGAGCCTCATCCGACAGCGAAGCGAAGGTTGAATACTCTTCTCGCGAAGTTGCACCACCTCAGCTATTGCTTCGACAGCTCACAAGGGCTCACTCTATATTTTTACTACATCATGCCGCATCGCTCAGCGAGCTGTTCTCTAGGTGTGATCGTAAGAAATTTTGTGATCTTTTGGAAAGGTTCTGGTCTCGATTTGTCTGGAATTGGGATGTCCTGCTACACGGCAATCCTGCCGTGGAGATCTTCAACGGTACCAAGCTAGCTGCTGGAGGTGAGCTAGGCATCGGAGTAGGGGAAGAAGAATGGGGAAGCGGCGAGAGAGAAGTCCTTGAAGATTTCGTTTCACGCACGGAAGGCCTTGTCGATTTGGTTGTCTCGAGGTTCGGGGATGAGCCAAAGCAGCCCTCTGAGCGGGAGCAGAAGTTACAACAACCATCAACAGAAAGACAAGTGCCGTGGCTAGGAGCTGGGTTAGATGCTAGGCCATCTGATGGCATTCTTTTCTCTGGAGTTGGCGCTCTCTCGAAACGCAGTTTAGCGACAGTCTCGCACTGGATGGAGTGGATTCATAAATACGGACAAGATGCTTATGGCGTCAACGAAAACCCTTCCTCGAGTCATCGGCGCAGAAGGAGGAAAGGCGTCAGAGACCCTCAAGGGCAAATGGCTTCAGATCAACGGCTCAAATCACAGTCACCTTCAAACCAACTCGATCCTGGACGTGCAGCAGATTCTGTGCGAAGAACGGCGATTTGGAACCAAGCTACATCACCCGGCATTCCTCCGCCAATTGTCCGAGGGGTAGATAAATCTCTCGAAAATGCAACCGCGAAGGTAGACGAAGATGCGCAGTCGTCAGGTCCCAATGGTGATGGGAGCCAGCCACCCTCACAAAGTGGAAGCGAAGCGTCTGCGTCAGGAACAGAAACTATGGTCAAATATCTGACCCTCGGGTATGGCTCAGCATGGAGTTTGACTCCCAAGACCTTCAATATCAGAAACACGCTTTCGCGTACAGCACAGCAACAATCCAAGGAAGAAAACGAGACCGACAACGCTCCTCAAGCCGCCGACAAAGATAACCAAGGAGAGAAATTAGATGATTCTCCCTTACAGAACATTGACCCCACTCCGGAGGTCAGTGATGAAGAGCAGCATTTGTTCAAGCAACTAAAAGAGGAGTCGATTGGCAAGTTTCTCATCGGCTTGGTTGGCGACTTGGAAGACGAAGATGATGGCGAAACCGACAGCGCCGACAGGGTCTCGGAGTCTGATCGCCGTATTCTGTTACGAACTATCACCATTGCCACGGAAAGAAAAGTACCCGGATTGAGTACATCGGCGGATGCTGATGACAATTCACCGTCAGATACACCAGTAGCACATCACAAAGCCCAAGTGGCGGTCTACGTCCACCAACCCTTCATGTTCACGTTCATCTTCGCACTTCACACCTCCAGCCTTACATACCCATCATTTTACCGCTCCGTACATCACCAACTAGGGCCGCTTCAAAGACCTCTTCTAAATTCAACGGATCCTGCCAAAGTGGCTCTCCGGATTGAAGCTGCAATGGGCAGCACTCAGTCTATCGGCTCGTCTACCGCTCCATCTCTCCATGATCTAGTATTTGACCCGCGCAAAATCACCGTTCACACTAGCATTGCCAACATCCCTGTTCCCGGAACCCTCGCAGCAGAGGGTCTTCTTCCTAGTTCAAGCGGATCCTGGCTTACATTGGGAATCCCGACTGGGTCTTCTTCCGTGCGTCCCATCGCTTCTCAGTCCGCTTCGTTCAGTCCGTGGAGCCGAGTTGATGCTCTCAATGTTCATACGCAGATATTGAATACTTACTTTGCTACGCGTTGCCTCCCCCATGAGATTGAGCGCACCTCGAAGACATCTAGAGGATGGTGGGTATTGTGGATGCGCATCCCGCAGTCATCCAAGTCAGGCATCGAGGATAATGAGCCACGTGAAGCGTTTCTTGTAAGACAAGCCAGTGACGCTACAAACAATGGCAAGGAGAGGAGAGTCCCAAGTAAAGGCGGTTGGCTTATGAGGGAAAGAGAAGTTAGTGGATCGGACAGAGGTGCCGGAAATGGGGGTGGGTCGAGAGTCGCTGAAGGAATCGGGGTAGATGCTAGACGATGGGTGGAAGGGCTTCTCGCGCTGAACAGATAAAGCATACATGAAGAAATGGAAAGCATGTCCGAATGTGCACGGAGAGATGTGCGCCTATGGTTTGACAAGCCACATCCCTGCAGGTCAGTTCCGCACATGTTCCGGTCCTCTTTGCTGGTGCTTGGAGTTTAATGCATGTGCGAAGAAATATATTTATCTTCGGGTAAGATCTACCATGGCGTTGTCTCTTACCATGCCGCCTGCCATCTATCTTCTACAATATATGATTTAGAGTCAAGTGGTTAGAACATATAGCAGCCCCTCCTCCATCTTCGGAGTCACTGTTGACTGTTGACTGTTCGACAATGAATGACGGTGATTGCAATGACTCGAATCTGGCTGCCCCACTACGAGGGGTTCTCGGTCCGACCAACCCCGCGGCGCAAATTTCCAATGGTTGCGTCCAAAGACGAGTCATCGTACACTTAAGTACGATCCCAATTGCCGTGCTTGTTCAATTCACCTTGCGCCGTTCAATGTCGCAAGGAATTCTGAATATATTCTAGATCCTCATTATCTTCCCATCATGCCTACCACTCTCGTCTTAGGTGCCCAGTGGGGCGACGAAGGCAAGGGTAAACTTGTCGATATCCTTGCGCAGAAAGCAACTCTCTGCTGCCGCGCCGCTGGTGGTAATAATGCTGGCCATACCATCGTCGTCAACGATATCACCTACGACTTCCACATCCTTCCTTCGGGCCTGATCAATCCAAGTTGTCACAATCTCGTCGGAGCAGGATGTGTTGTTCACGTGCCTTCCTTCTTCTCCGAACTCGATGCGCTGGCCGCGAAGGGACTGAAAGGTGTCAAGGATCGCATCCTGATCAGTGACCGAGCGCATATATGTTTCGATCTCCATGCTGCAGTGGACGGCATTGTTGAAGATACCACGGCCAAGATTGATGGTGGAAGAGGAAAGATTGGCACTACAAGGAAGGGTATTGGTCCGTGTTACAGCGACAAGGTTGCCAGGAGAGGTGTCCCGTTCTGGATGCTTGTCGGTGAGGGAGATAGGTGGGAAAACAGGTTACGAGATCTAGAAAAAGCATACCGTAAGCTTTATGGGGACGAAGCCCTGGTGAACTATGACCTTGAAGACGAAGTAAAAAGATTCAGGGTATGCCATCGAGTCCACAAGGGTTCTATGCGATGTTTCTAACGTGTTGTCTCAGGGATACCGCGATCAACTAGCTCCATTCATCGTTCAACAGACTCCTCTGCTTTCGAGTGCATCATCACCCGCGGCTCAAGTCGCTACCCAAGACGGCTTCGCATCCTGGCAGAAGGCTCCTGAACACAACATCCTCATCGAAGGCGCTAACGCTATCCTCCTCGATGTGGATCACGGTACATACCCGTTCGTCACATCCTCTTCCACAGGGCTTGGCGGTGTTTTCACTGGGCTTGCTGGTCTTTCTCCTCTCGCTCTCACCACCCCTGGATCTGCGATCGTCGGTGTCGTCAAAGCTTATACCACACGTGTCGGCTCTGGACCATTCCCGACTGAATTAGATCCCATGGCTCACCCTGAACTTCCACCAACCGAATACGTTTATGGGGAAGCTCTCCAACGAATCGGTCGAGAGTTCGGTGTAACCACTGGCCGGAAACGTCGTTGTGGTTGGCTCGATCTCGTCATTGTGAAATATTCCACCCAAGTAAACTGCTATACGGCAATCAACCTGACCAAACTCGACATCTTAGACTCCTTCGACGAGATCCGCGTGGCCATGTCCTACTCCCTGGACGGCCAAGAGGTGAACGAGTACCCTGCCGATCTTGACCTGATGGCCAAACTGAAGGTGAATTACAAGACCTTCCCCGGCTGGAAGACCGAAACCACGGGCGCCAAAACGTTCGACGACCTTCCCCAAAAAGCCAGGGACTACGTCGAGTTCATCGAGAAGGAGGTCGGTGTACCGGTCAAATGGATCGGAACCGGACCTAGACGTGAGGATATGATCGTGCGGTAAGATGAGAGGAAGCGAGGTGAGACAGAGGACAGGACATGGTACAGCAATAAGTAAGATGGAGCCAAGGGTCCGGAGTATATATTACTCATCTTTTTAGAAGGAAAAAGGAAAAAGTCTGCGAGTTTTGCTTATTAACTTACAAACGAATCAACTAACTTACGACCCCCTCGAAAAGGGAAAGAAAGGGACAAGAAAAAAAAAGAAGAAGAGAGGAAGGAATCTCATAAAGTCGATATATGTTTTATAGATTACTGTATAGGCGTATAGATAGATGTACGTGTGTTGTATGTACATGTGTGCATGTGTGCATGTATCTAAGGTATCTATCTATCTAGGAGTGAATTCATAAAGGAAAACACACCTTCTATAAAAATAAAATCATAAGAAGAAGAAGAAGAAGAAGAAGAAGAAGAAGAAGAAGAAGAAGAAGATTAAAACCACCCTTGATGACCTGATTACCCTCAGATTGGTTGGTTGATTGACTACTTATCTATGCCAAAACGAAAATGTAGATTGGGCGGATGGGATAGGATGGCATGGTACAGGTCCAGGTAGGTAGGTAGGAAGATAGATCTTTGGTTCAAATACAGAGTAATCATATATCCTCTCTCTCACTCTCTAATGTGTAAAATAGAACAAATGATCCACGTGTATCTCTCATATTCCCCGATTGAATTCGACCAAATCGTCCTCCCCGCCTCCCTTTGCCCAAAACTCTTCCTCCAAACTCTTCGCGCTGACGGTCTGGCGCTGCGGGAAAACGCCGAGGGCGATCGGGAGCGCGAAGATGGAGGTCGTGAAGATCAGGGCCAGGTTGGTCGGCAGCACGAGCCGCGGTCTGTGCTTGAGCCAGTCCATCTTCTGGAGGCGCACGAGGATGAGGGGTGGGAGGACCATGATCGGGGTCGCGTTGAGGACGCGGGATACTGCGGTTTCGCCGACGGCGAGGGTCGCGGCTTTTTTGGATTTGCCGAGGCTGGGGATCTCTTCCCCCGAGGCTTCGCGTTTCTTCTTCTCGGCTTCGGAGAGTTTGGGGTAGATGTCGATGCCCTTGCGTATCTCTTCGCCGCGCATGAGGAAAACGTTTAGAGCTCCGGCACTGGCTACAGCTGCAAAGGGGACCAGGCGGGTCAGGATTACTCTTGTCGACGGCGAAACGCGCTTGAGACGGGGGACGAGCGCATTCAGGCCGAGTGCGACGGAGCAAGAAGCTGAAACGGCAACGAAGTAAGACTTGACCATTGTAGACGTTGACAACGGTGTCGATTTGTTGGCATTGGCCGAGTTGATGGCAACGTTTAGCGACTGATTGGTGATTTGCCAGAGCAATGTCCCCGTCGTCTGTAACATAGTCATCAGCCATAACCCAATTCCAAAGTCCAGGGGGTGGTCATACTCCCAAACCAGGTGTCAACATGCCTGCAGTGACAACCAAGTTTGACAGTACAAAAGATGACATTCGAAAAGGTAAGACCACTGGTTCACCAGTATCTGGAAGACGGTCAGTCTGTGCCGCAATGATAACCATTCTGTATACCACCACGAACCAGGATGTAAGGTAGAATCCACAATCTTCTTCGCCTGCCATAAATCCGGCGTCATACTCTGTATCTCCCCCTTCTTGTATGCTGTGACGAGTTGCTTCGCATGCTCAAGTCCGGCAGATGAGACTAGTAGCGTCCTACCACTTCCATTAGCCCTCTATCTCGACCATATTGACGAAGCACAGCTTCATGCCCAAACATGCAAACATATTGTCATCCCCGTGTTCCCTGACTCTTTCACAGGATACTCCAATCTTGAGCCTCAGAAATAGAAGAGATCAATTCCTTACCTTGGATCTGAGATCTGCGCCGACTCCTTAACCCGTCCCCAGTACGTCGACAGATCATACTGCGACCTGGGCAGTTCACGACTGCCCGGTAGAGAGGCAGACATGATGCCCACACCCACACCCACAGCAGCAGCGCTCTACGCTTGTGCACCTCTCTTATCTCTCGCTCTTAAATCCAGAAAACTCCCAAGATCAAGAAATAAAGTCGAAGAGAACAGTGTCGTAACGCCTGATGAAAGCGTTAAGCACAAGAGCGCGCTGTCTGTCGCGTGCCCGACTTATCTTCCTTTTCCTAGGTACCTGAAGTCCCGCCTACTGACCGCTTCGAAATCCAATGCGTTATCGGGGGAAACCCTAATTAATTATAAAATTGGGCGGGCAGAATAATTATATTCGAGGAAGTGATTCACCGCCTGCGATCTGCGGTGGGTACAGTATTTTGTTCTGGATAGGAACAGGAAAAATTAATGACGATGATACTTGAGCGATGATATGGTGGCTCTTGTTATCTGTAAGTGAGGTATTCACATGATTATACTATTGAACATCTTACCGGAGATTGGACATCTTCATCAGCAGTGATCAAGTGGGATGAAACAATATTAGCATATATCAGAGTATCCAAAAGGTGATATATATAAGATCCATCTATAGATTGTCAAGCAGATTCCAACGCCCCGAAACTCCATGAGCCACTTACCTCTTTCAATCCAATGTGTTCTCTCACTCCGACTTTCCATTTCTTTCTCTACTATCGCGACAATCCGACTCACCTCATGAAACTGGTCCAAGTCGTCTCTGAGCTACACGGTCTATTTCTATCCTTACCTTCTGGGCCGTGGTTTCTGTGCTTACCTTTGGCGTTGGCACAGTGCCTGCTGTTGTCGCAATCGACGACATGTGCGCTTTTTCGACTTTTCATAGATCCGAGACTGGTGGCGGGTGTCGAGGTAGCAGACCCCGTCGGGGAATTGCTGGATGTAGAAGCAGATGATGGGGGTGAGTAGTCGTCGACGTTGTTGATGTTCCATGTTCGATTATATGCTTGTACCGGGCCCGACGTAAAATGGCTGTACCGATCACCGTGTAGATCCTGGACCTGTATCAGCGGTTTGTCATCTTTGGTAGCTCGGGAATACACACTCGATGCACTGGCCATGCACTTGGATTGATTGACGTAAGCTGTTGCTGGAAGATACTCTAGTGGGCTTGGGACCAATGAGGGATGTCTGTTAGCCGACAACGAGGACCAAGCACCGGCAGTCGATCTGTACGCTGGATGTATATCTGCAAGGTCAACAACGCCTGCAGCAGGACTTGCTCGGCCGTAGTCATTCGGAAGATGTCGTGTTGAATTAAGGGCGGCGTAGTGATCGAGAATTTCATCCACAGAGTCGCCTTCGGTCTCTTCCTCCTCAACGTTGAACTGTTCATTGACAGGCTCTCCATTCGAGGTGAATTTCATACATACAGCGATTGTCGCAGACGGAACTCGGTGACACTTCGCACGTCTCTGGCGCCAGATCGTCTTACGTACTGCTTTCAGCGCCAGAGAGTCATTCCAGCTCCGTCTCAGCATCGTTTCCGCCTCCACATCGTATGTTTTGATCCATTCTTCGACCCAGCGAAGCAGTCTCGGCGGGTTCCTACCTTCTTTGTAACTCGACCGAGTTCTCGACAGCACGAGCGTGCGTAACGCCACAAGCGTATCGCTGTTGCTCCCGATCCTAGCCAGCATACACGCCTCACAGCGGTCAGTCTGATACGACCACCTCGGATTCGGCACATCGAGAAACGTCTTCCGGTACGTACCTTCATCCAACCACATGCCATGAAGCTCTCGCAGACCGCAGATCATCTCCCACTGCTCCGGCCCAAGTCGTCCATTGTTCTCAACACATCCGTTGCATCTGAAACCTACCTCGAGCGCAACGGAAGCGAACAGCGAATGAACCAGCCGATTGTTCATCGGCCTGTGCGTCGGACACGCCGGTGCATTTGTATACTGATGGAACACGCATGAGGGGAGAAACCTGCGCCGTTGAAGGCAGGGAGCCCACTTCTTCACCGTCCTCGCGATCTGCTGTGCGTCGAACTCTTCTCTGAGGACGCAGACCATTTGCCTGACTTCTTGATCGGTGGGTTCGGACAGCGAGAAGATATAATCTCGAGACATTTTTCTTTTTCCCTTTTCTTCTCGAGTCAGTATATATACTATACTATAGTATATATATAATGTATATATAATAAAAATGAAGGAATATAGAAAATCAATATCCAATAAATTTCCAACAAAATCTTTTTCATGCAACGACTACGACACCGAATTCCCTCTTTTTTATATACACCTCTCGCCTTTCACCCACCATCGCTCAATGAAACGCGAACCTAAACAAGGAAGGACAATGCGATGTAATGCGACGTGAAAGAAAACCAGAAACAAAACAAACGAAAGACATAAAGAGAGAGAAAAGAGAGCAAAGAAGGGCGAAACAATGTCGACTACGAGGTCAATGGAAGAAAGAAAAAGAAAGAAAGGATCGGTTAAGAGTGTTGATGAGATAAAGATAAGACAAGGCAGACACGAGACAAAGGGAACGAGAGGCTTTGAGATGGTTTAACCTCCTTAAATCAACAACGTGTAATCAAAGTCAAGAGTCAACTGCGAGCATTGTACGAAAATGATAGAATAAATTGAAAACCCCGAGATAAATTTCTCTCTAAAGCTATCGAAGGCTATTTTAGATACATTAACCTCATGCTTTCTTCGACAATTGGTACATTCATATGGTACATGATACAAATGGCCATACGATGGACGCAATTCGGTTCGACTGCGCTGATACAATCGTAAAGCGAACCCTCTTCAACAAGAGTGCACTTCTGCGATCGTACAGCCGCCATGAATAATCAGTATTCGCTCCAGATCCTTTTGATCCAATCCTTCTTTTAATTCCAAAACACCAATGCTAGGCCAGTCTCGGCCAAAAATGAGAGCGTCAACTACTATTTTCTGACGAAGGGAAAAAACACAAAAACAAAAAGAAGGTATTGGCCGTCGAGGCTATCCAAATGCACTTTGCGTTGGTGCGAACCAAAAATGTTCCTTTTATCCAAATCCAAGAGTGGCTCGATAGTCATGTCAAATGCTTTCGTTAAAAGTCGTGATAATGAGATTCGTGAAGTGGTTGCAAAAGAGTGTCGTGATGCCGATCAAGCACCGTAGTATAATACAAGTGAACCAACAAACAATATCCAAAGAAAGTAAAGAGTGTCGTCGGCTGGATCTCGGTGCATTGCACGTGATTCAATTGACGACGGGAGCTAGTCACACAGCGGTGTCAAAAGAGCTCAAGCTCGCACATTGCCTCGAGTCAACAGGTCCGAGATGAATTTAAGGAAAGTCCGCTTTTTTGACATCTGCAGTTGAGGCTCGTGGCTGAGGAACCTTTTCAGTGCTGGTGCAACACTCATTCGGCCCACGATGTCTTCGTCGTCTAAGACTGGAAATTTGCCTGTCACCATGTCTGTCGCCGGAATTTGAGGCATTGGCGCAATGTCGGAGTTGGAGTGTGCCAGTTCCATCATGACAGCATCTTGTTGCTGCTCGAATTGACCAATAGCGCTGGAAACGACCGAATCGAATGCTTCCCATTCCATGAGAATATCGGTCCACTTTCCCTCCGTCAACTTGTAAACTCGGGAGGTAGGACCCGAGTTCTCCCCAGTGCGTGCAAGATGCTCTGCATAATTTGCCTTTGCCCTTTCATAATCGTCGCGAAACTGCTTGCAAGCTTCAAGGTTGAGTTCATCTGGCAGATAAGGTTGAGGCAGGATGGTGAAGTTCGCATGCCCGAGTTGAAGCGACCAGGAATCCTCTTCCACAGCATCGATAATCATGGGTGGAATGTCGGCAGAGGGAATCAATGTTCCCGCGCGAGAGCGTTGCCGCAGAGATGCAATCGATGGCTTTGTTGAGAGGGGTGGCGAAGGCAAGCTACACATACGTGGCGTTTCGACAGGTGTATTAGACTCTGAGTAGAAGCCTGTTCCAGCGATAGTTGGCGACTGCAATGGCGACTGAACAGGAGACTCCTTCCTCGATGCAACGGTCGTAAGCATCGGAGGTAGTAGTGGGGTTCTCGCTTGAACTACGTCTTCTTCCTGACATGCGTTGGCCTTGTCAATGTCAATCGAAGAAACGAATGTCTCGTGCGCGGGTTCCTCGAACAACGTATGTGCCGGTGAAGGCGGTAAACGAGTTTCTTGCTGACTGACGGCACCCACCGCAGGGCTCATGATTGCTGAGGCTGCGGAGCCAGTGCGCGAACGCGCTGGTTTCGAAGCAGCAACTTCGATGGACAATTTTGGACCAGCGCCAGTTCTGGTCTTGAATTTCTTTGACAAGGAATTAAGCCGTCTGCTCAAGATTGGCGCAGTCGATGAGCTTGGCGTGTCTGCAGATCTGGCTTTTTTCGGGGACGGATAGATCTCCTGAGAGCTATGACTTGGAGTATCGTCAAAGTTGTAGAATCCCGAATCATCCGTAGAAAGACCACTTTGGCGGACTATCGAAAATTAGTAACTGTTCTTTCTAGCAAACATATATCTCTTGTCCGGGTCGCACACTTACGGAACATCTGGCCAAATTGTTCAGTCTCATTCTCATCATTGTTCGATTCTTCCCGAACCTGTTCAAGCGTCGACTTGGTACTCCCGAAGACTTCAGCGGAATCTCGCAGCGCAGGCGACGAGGCCGGTGTTGACGACGAACTCGAGAGACGGTTGCTGAATGTTTTCGAAGAGACGGAGAGCGCTGGTGAGGACGCCGGCTCTGCAGCTGATAGTCGTTGAGGGGGAGTCGTTACTGCATCCCAGCTTAGAAGCTGTGGAGAGTCCATTTCGTGCGCGCAGACTTGTACAATGCGATCGCGAAACCACCACGCAGCACGTTCCTTTCTATAACAGTGACGATAATCGCATAACCGGTGTGGTCGTGACTAGGATACCCTTGTATTGCTGCCCGAGAGAGCGGTGTCAACAGAAACCACGCCGAATTGCAACGTGGCGCTGCTTGTTTTCGTTTGAAGCCGAGATCGAAGGGCCGACTTCGCCAAAGATGGGGTGGACTGGGTAGAATGCGCACAATAGTCAACTGGTCGTGTGCGCAGCGGATTGGCTAGTCACAATGCGCCGAGTGGTAGTCCTGGCAGACCTTGAACTTGCTTGTTTGGTTAGTGGACGAATGGGAAGTGAATGGTAACAAGCGAGCGACTGTGATTTGACTGCGAACTTGAGCTGGAAAGCAGGTATAACTGGGAAGTTGCGATGAGAACCAAGGCAGGGAAGAATACATGTGACAGGAAGCAGGAGAATACATGTGTCCATGGGCCGCTGCAGGGAAGGGAAACAGCTCGACAGGTACAAAGAACGAATGAGCGAAGAAACACTAGACTGGGGTTGGCTTGAGTTTGTGCGTGGATGTGTTGACGGTAAAATGGGGGTTGTGGGTGCTTCGTCCGTTATGGCGGCGCAAGAGGCCGATCCTAGTGTGTTTCTGGTATTCCTCTTGGGTGCTTTTTCCCCTTCTTCTTTCCCACTACTGCGGTCACTAGTCCGTTGAATGGTACTGCGTAGTAGCATCATACTCAAGACTATCGGCATTGGCTTCAAAATGTGATGTGGGTGGCTCTCCGTTTCGTCTCGTCGTTTTTTTGCGCCGGTAGAAGTGGAAGTTTCTCCCCGATTTCTTTGCTTTTCCTCTTTAGGACATCCTCCGCCCGCTTAGTTTGTTGTCGAGAGAAAAACTCTTCGTTGGAGCGAATCGGCTAAACTCTCAGAGGCCAAGGGCCAAGGACCATTCGCTTTCGCTTTCACCTTTCTCTTTCACCAAACGTCACCAGCGAGTGGCAGTAAACCCAAGCTTTCGGCCGTGAAAATCGATTGGTCCATGGCCACCAACCATGATGAGATCCTGGAGGAACAGGACCTCATTGGGAGGGGGAGAATTCAACGTGATAGGATATGCTGCAGTGGGAATCGATGGAAAGATCGACAAACAGGAAGAACATGTCCAAAGAACTGTTTACGTACCTGAAAATCCGATCTGACTGTGATCGATCGTGTCGTGGAAATACTCAGTAGTACTGTATATTATCCTATCTCCCTACCAAGCACGTATATGCCTTTTGTTGAAGGGTGTTGTGTTTATACGTTCTGATTTCTTCACCATATCAAGGCGACTGATTCAAAAGTAGCATTCAATATCCCACAAGAGAAGGCTTCTGTCATGTATTGCAGAAAAGAATAATGCACAGATTCATAAAGAGGATGGTGGGTGGTATGAGTATTCTAATAGGACTCGTCTACTCTGCATCTCTCCCAACCCTGAGAGCAGTCGAACAAGTGACTGTGGTACCAGACGTTGCCATTCCTATCGGGGTCCTGGCTTCGTCTATTTCCTGCGAATTGTGTAGCACAGGCACTCGCGTTATTTAGTGCATTCAGTGTTGTACATGCTTGTTTTCTTTTTTTTTTTCCTTTCCCTTCCAAATCTCTGTTCCAAAAAAGGCTTTCTCCTGGGATCTTTTTCGCAATGGCAGAGTCCCTAGACCTTGCCCGTTGGCCTTTTACTGGGTTGGGCCAGACTGACGAGGAGAGCAGGGGAGACAGGCCAAGGGAAAGAAGTTCTACAGGCCAGTTCACTGCCTCAAAAGTACCTAGAAAACAGCCTCCTGGAGTACATCCTCTATCCTGGTCCTAGTAAGCCTTTTCCCCGATCCACGTCCGTATCTTCCTCGATCCCACTACGGACTCTCTCTTTTTCCTTTGCTTGATCCTTTGGATATCATCTCCTTCAAGGGTTTGGCTTGAAGATGACCCAGGATACCCTCTGATCATCATATTCTTGTGACTGTCGCAAACCTCTACTATGGTACTGTATGTGCTGTACCCTCGAAGGTGTGGGCGGGTCTGCCCGAAAAGCCAATGAAGAAGGGTGGGAGTCAGGTAAAGTGAGGTCAGGTAAGGGTAAGGTGCGGGAAGAGAAAATGGAACAGGAAAAACGGTGGAACGTGGTGAATACAAAGACAATGGATCACATCACCCAATCAATCTTCGTAACGTTGCCTGATCTATGATCCCGTTACAGAACAATACCATAGTACATCCCTTAGCACAGGATCGACACTTTGATTCTTATTTTTTCCTTTTTCCTTTTTTTCTCTCTCTTTCCTCTGCCGTTGCTTGTGAGCTTTGTAATGGATTACTTTTACTCCTTAGGCAGTTCTTGAGTCCCTGAGACATGGATTCTTACTCCGAAGCTCAGGCGTGCTCAGTTATACACCGTCAACCTGCCTTTAACTGTAACTTTCCAAAGGATGCCTACCTTGCGTTAAGGAAAAGAAACTCCCTGCCTTTCATCATCACTCTTTGGGTCTTTTATCAAACCGAGCCGAAGGGGGTAAGAATAGGCAAAACGGTGCCACAAATTGGTGTCGTAATGATCTCAAACCTCCCAAATCAGTTTCTTGACAATCGAACGGATGATCGAAAAGAAGCAAATCATGAAAGAATCTAAAGCTGTAACCGAAGGGAGATAACAAAGATTGGTCCTTCCAATGTTCATCCGTGACGGGATGGTTCGTGCCATTGGCTTGCCCTTCTCAGCCACCGAAAACCATCGTTTGCTGAAGGGATCCATCACTTTCAGCTCTTAATGAAGAAGACCGACTCTTCGGAGGAACAAAATGCCTCTGTGGGCATGAAACTGACGCTTAAGATCATCTAGAACAGAACTCTCATCTCGTAGGCCAGCTTGCTCAGGTTCGATAGCGATAGCGATTCGCGATCAGGAAGGCAAGCTCAAAGTGCGGTTAATGAAGATGAAGCTAGACATCGTAGCCTGAAATCAGGACCGAATTTTCCACTTCCCCGACAGGGTCAGCCTAGTTGTCCTGTGTAGGTGCTAAGGTGCCATGCGAGTATCAAGTGGCTACTGTCCCTACTCACCAATCGCTTACCTCGTAAGCCTCAGGTACAAGACTCGGATGGTCTGATCTCTGCCAACACAACTCCTTCCCGGAGTACCTGAGAAAGTGCGCGTTGGTGGACTTTCGTAGTAAATCCGAGATCGGGAAGGGATCCTGTTGTCAATACACACGTTTTTTGCGTCTAGACAAGACTCCACGGGCAAGTCCGGTCTACTACAGTATTGCCGTACATAGTAGACATCGACATAGAGCAAGATCCCGTCTCAAGTCTAAGACCCCGGTCTCTGACTACTATACTATGCCTCCGTTCCCCATTTCCTAGGCGAATCCCGTGCATCTTTTCACAGAGAACAAGATGATGAAGCGTCCAGAGTGCACGCTGGTAATGTTTTCCGTCCTGGTCCTGTCATGCACGATGACAGTATGGCTGTGATGCTAGACAGGGAGGGGTGTAATCCTAGATTTCTCTTCTGCCTTCTAGGCTTCTGCCGCGTAGAACAGAGACCGGCTAGATCTTTTGCTTCCTCAGAGACGGGGACTACACTAGGGTACCACGATACCGACACGGCAGGAGATGGCACCAACAACAATTTATTCCCCATACGGCCACGCACTGGCCATCTCGCCATTCACTTCAGTAAACAAGCTCCGGGTGACTGAGCAGCGATAGCCAGGCACTACCACCCGCCACCAACAATTGGTCTATTTGACGCCGAGTTCACTCAGACCGACACCATACAATCTAGTACACCAGCTTCGGCGAGCTTGTCGTTTATTCCTCCACCCCCCCCTTGACAGTCCGTTGTGGTTCTTATGCCAGTTCGCACTAGGTACCAACGGCTGGGAGTGCCATGCGAAGGGAACACTGTAGGCCTTCCAGATCCGCGGGACGTTTACCTCGCACACTTTACCTAGGGTAGTTAATCCAACAGCCTGGGCGCTCTATCAAGAACATAGTAGCGGTCACGGGAAGATAATGAGATAGGAAACAATGGCGGGCTGGCCGAGATCGCTGTGCTGTGAATTATTCTGCTATGATAGGGCATCTTGTTCCACCGAGCCACGTCGAGTTTTATGATAGGTCAGAGATACATATGCGCGTTTTGGCTGACCGCAGTTACTGCAAAGTACTTACATATTGCAGGGCCATGAGGACCTCCAGCATAAGTGACGTGTGACATGGCAGGCGCTTTGCCAATCAATCCCAACGTTCAGCAGGTGCAGATAATCATGCAATCCAATAAGCATCATCCTTGCGTCGACCCGTCCGCCAAATGAAGTTGAAACCAGAAGTGCCAGGTCGAAAGAGATTGTCTGTCGAGCTCTCCATGCAGGTAAGGAGCATTGTACAGAACAATGACCTTCGAGTCGCTATCATCTTTGGCCAGAAACGGTAAGAGACCGGGAGATCGTTACGAAAGAAATCTCAAGCAGCAATGCAGTGCATCGGTGCTGAAAATGACTCGTGTGTTAAAGTGGTGGCTGGGTATGAGACACTCGCAGACACTCACAGAAAGCCTCCTCTTGTGGTAGCTCCAAGATCGCTGTTTTCGACGAGTACATCCAACGGTTTGCGCCAATACGCGCTTTGGACGAACCTGATAAGATGAAACCTATGGTATCCGATCTCTTGGTTAGGTCCGCCTGTAACTGTAATGCAACGTTCTCTTAGATGGATAGAAGAATCATCTACTGTATTAATGCACGCGTGCTGACCTAAGAATACGTCCTGGCGCGTGTTATAAGGCGACCACAGCAAGTGGCCATGAGTCACGACGACGATGGTCGTCATGATGCAAGTATGGACCGGACATCCTACTCTTAAGTGGAAAATCGAGACACCCAGTATCGTGACCAAATACGCTTGTGTTCCGGGGTCCCTTGAAACTGCGACGGATGTGAGTTCGAAAGCTGCAGCCACGTCACGAATGCACACCTACCTTGAAGTCCACTGTCGTGATGTCTTCAAAGCCTTCGGATAATTGAGGAGGCCGAAACCTAGCTGCGAACGAACTGAAGGCGACGCCAGGTAATATAGCACGCTTTTCAGGATTCATCTGTACAACGTGCATTTAGAGGACTGCTTTGGCGTCGGCAAGCACGGCGTCACGTACCAATTCCGGGTTCAGTGCCCTCACTGTGTCGTTATGCTCGCATAACCTGGAAGATGCGGTGAAAAGCACACATCTGATTGGTAAGCCCTCCTCTCGAGCCAAGCGTACCCAGACCGCCCGAGTTTCAGTATCTGCATTTGTGTTGTCCAAATGATGTGTAAGCATACAGCTTCCCTCAAGGAGGCGGTTAGAAGCTTACCGACCGCCACGCAATGCCCATCACGAATGAATGCAAGTGCTTTCTTCACACATTTGTCTCTCTGTATAGCATATTAGCGAGATCGGGGGAATCCCTAAGAGCCAACTACAGACAGTTTTTAATAGATCCTGGTTGATACGTTCGTAGCCTAGTGGCTTGAGCTGTTCCCAAAAATAGGTTGACTTGCCTGCACCAGGACTACCACAGAAAATAACGAGCTCACGATCATGACGTTTCTCAAACTCCGATCGAGTGTTCAAAACCTCCACTTGCTCCAGGAATGTTGCAGGTTCAAAAAGCCGCAAGAACGGTTCTGGTGATTCTCCCAGGAAGTACTCCTCTGGCGTATAGAATCGGATCCCAACATTGGCAGCAAGATCTCGATCGGAACATGAATGATCCTTCGGCCTTTTGTTTGTCTTTTCGCGCCCAGCAGCATCACCGACGTAGAAGGAGTTATCCATATCGACATCTTGGCTTCCATCAAGATCATGATCGTCGAGCATCTCTTCCCACATGCCTGTTCGTGGTTTGCGGTAGTTGTCGTGCTCAGCAGCGGCATATACATCGACGGACAAATCTAGTCGACGAAGGACGGCACTGACTTGATCTTTGAAATTAGATAAACTTGCGGAATCTTTTCGCAGTGTTTTAGGATTATCTTTGAGTCCAATCCTGCTCTGGTTACTTAGTATCACTACCTGATATCCTTCCGTGTGCAGACTCTTAAGTTTCGTAGGCACCAGAGTATTCCACCACTGCCAGCTAGTAGCCGATTTCACCCATTTGTTTCCCGCGAGCGGTTTGATTAAAGTATCGTCCAGGTCAAAGGCTGCTATTTTGCGTTTTCCAGGCGGCACTTGGGTCGCTTCGGCTTCGCCTTCTGGTGTGTACCTAGCAACTATGAGCGCCTTATTGACGATGCGCCAGGTGATCTGGTCTGGTATTTTCTGAGATGCAGGCTTGAAGAACGTCGCGACTGCCTTACCTGAGAAGGCTGTTAGAGACTGAACATGCCAAAGGTGGACCACTCACTTGTTGTTGTTGACTCAATCTTGCGTTTGAGCGGCGGCGGAGATACGGAAAGACCAGACGGTGATGGAGGTCTTTTTGTAGCCATAGTCATTTTATAAACCGTGTAAGAGTTGCAGAGAGGCAAAGCTCTCCGGGTCCAAAATATGTTAGCCACCTTGACAACCAACTGCGAAGTGGTTGTGGTTGGTCGGCAGAAGGACATCCATATAGCGATAAGACAGCAACTTGCGTTGTAGGAAGTTCATACCCGTGTCAAACGCGTTAATTGAAACCACGCTGTCACGTGCACACAACCTTTCGATGACTAGGTACCTACCTAGGTAGGCATAGCATACTACCTACGGTATCTAAAAGTAAAGCTTTTATACATAGTCTACTTACTTGCGACTTCGTTTACGACCTGTACCACTCCGGTTGCTCCCAGCTCGACTGCCCTCACTGAGGACGCTTGCACTTCGTTTGTGAGCTCTGGTAGCCACAGATGGAGGACCAGACGGTTCCTCCGCTTCACCGCCGCTCTCCTCGCTCTGGCCTTCTTTCTCTGCTTCCGCTTGATCCTCTTCCTCTTCATTATCACTACCGCCTTTTTCCTGCATATCATCTTCTTCATCCGATTCCTGGTCCTCAAGCTCAATATCGTCCTCGGCGTTATCAATGTCTTCATCTTCGTCATTGTCCTCTCCGAGATTGATATCAATATCTGGTTCCTCGGCATCCAAGTCTTCCTCAAGCCCTTCTTCTCCTTCGTCATCCTCTGATTGCCCTTCATCTTCATCTTGTTCCTCTTGATCTTCATCCTCAGCTTCTGCCGCTTCTGCCTCGGAGCCATCCTCTTCAGCATTCTCTTCTTCGTCAAGATCAACCTTGCTTTCTTCAACCTCATCTTCTGCTGTTTCTCCCGTGGCGGAATTCTCTCCATCCAATTTGGCGGACGGCTTGTCCTTTTCAGATACGGTCTCTGTCTTGAGGTCCTCATCTCCAGGGTTACTGGCTTCGCCATTTGTTGTAGCTTCCGCATTCTTGCTCTCTATTGATGCTGGCTCGCCTACGGTGCCATTTTTCTTGTCCAAATCCATAGTATCCCCGCCTTCAGCCGGTTCTTTGGGTATTCCAAGTCGTATCCTCCTGGCTTCTTCAAGCACATCCACTTCGCTCTTCACCTTCTCCCGAAGCTTTCTGACATCAAGCAATAGGTTTACTTTACTAATCAAGCGCTCGAACTCTCGGCAGACCTTTTCAGTAGGCATCAGTAACCTTGGTGGTATTCGTAGCTCTGTTAGAGCACTTTGCAATTTTGCTGTCTGTGCTTGACTCTTTCCCTGTGACATCTTAACGACCTTTTCGTACCTAAAGCTGACACCCGACGTCAGACGATCATGATGTGAAACACCGAACTTGGCTTCCTCTGCAGGACTAAGCTTGCGTATATTTGTTGCCGCTTGGCCTTTCTTCTGAGGAGCTTGTTCACCGTCTTCAGTAAGGGTATTACGGCGCGTGTATTGGTTTGGATGACTGCCTTTCTCCCACGATTGAGTTCTTTGTGGCTCAGCGGGTGCTTGGGTTGCGTTTCCGGCTGCAGCAGATTCAGGTGCCCGGATAATCTTTCCTCTTTTCTCCTTCGCCAATAGATTCTGCAGAAGCGCGGAAAGATGTGCAGAGCTGGAGTAATTGCTTTGGTCACCTTCTCTCCTATGACTAGGAACTGACTCTAGTCGGTTGTAGATATCTCTTCGTTCGGCCAGGAATTGATCTTCAGCGTCAACGATTCTCTTCAGTTCAGCCAACAGCAGTCTTTCTTCCGTTGCTTCATCTTCTGAACGAGAAAACAAAGCCTCGGCAAGTTTCTTTCTCTGAGTCTCCATATTAGCGTCAAACTTCTGCATCCTCTCCCAGAGCGCATATTCAGACGGTAGCATGTCATGTGGCGGACGATGAACGGCTAACATTGCAGCAGCAACGGTATAGTAACGTGACTTCAGTTGTTCCATGGTCCTTGATGGCGGCCACTTCGGTTTCTTAGATTCTTGGATGGTCGAAGAGCCATCTACAGCCATGGCATCACCTGATGACTGGTTTCTATCCTCGTCTAGGCCTTCTTCTGTGTCGAAATTCCACCTATCTGTAATGACGAACCATCTCAGATCGTAATCTCGACACAATTCCATAAGGTAGTCAGTCTCTGCCTTTGTCCAAGCATCTGATTTGAGATGCTGCTCGTATTGTTCATCCGTATATTTCGGTACCTCAACTTTCACATTGAACTTTTCCATAGGAAACTCGTCCGAATAGCGAACAGTGGTTTGCATCCCATCAGCAGTACTTTTGACCACCATGCCACCGACTTCTTCACCCGCTGGTGCATTATCTCCAGCCACATCAAGTGGTATCGTCTCGCCACTCGCGACAGGATTGCTCAGCTTCCAATGTCGTAGAACAAGCCCATCTTTCCTTGCTCCATTTACAAAAGCGCGCTGTTCCCACCTTCTCGGCTTGAAATCTTTCTGCTGATATTTCGGTTTGGACTTGTATTTTTGTTCAGCGAGAGGTATTGGGGGTGCGCGATCACCCATAAGAGCGTAAACCTCTCTCGATATGCCTGTGAGTCGTGGAGCTGGTGCTGCTTGCTGGACTCGTTTCGCAGGTCTGGGCGCATCAGTGGGAGCTGAAAGCTCCATAATGTCCCGTATATCTGATACGCCTGCCATGATGGTCGCACTGATTCTCTAAAGGCCAAAAGAAGTCGGCGAAGGTGGACGACTAATCGAGGGTGTAGTTTGGTTCACTTAGTCGTGGTCGCGTCCGACTGTCTTAGTGTCCATACCTGCCTGTGAACATTGAAAGGGTTCAGGGTATGCGACTAGGATGGATCAACGATAACAAGTTCGACCGATGTTGTGTTTTGTGAGTTGATGTTTCCTGAACAAATTGTCCTTCGTCGCGATTGATGCATGGTTCGCCGCGGGAGTGCCGCCAAAAATTGGAGATCATCCGTTCCCCCAGATTGTTTGAATGAACAGTTTACATGTTCCCCCTAAGCCCACGCGACGAGTAACCGACGATCAGGACGTGTTCTTCGTCGTCAATATACAGCATGGCTCCTTCAAGATCGCGATCCAGTGGTATTGCCTTAAGCATCTTATCTATTTTTCTCATTGCGCTCGTCGTTCCTGCAGACGCGTTATTCTTCTATCTTGACGGTCAAACACCAAAATGCTTCTACGAGGAGCTTCCCAAGGATACGTTGATTGTCGGTAAGTGTGCATTCTCTTCTCGCGCTCAATCCGTGTGTGGTTCTTTGTGTCATGGAATGCCTGTTTCTGCACTACTTCAGATTTATGTAGTTCTTGAAAGATGAGATATCTAGAGTTGCGACCTTACTCTCATCGAAAGCTGTAACTAATCTCACTGTCCGGACAGGAAATTACAGATTTGAAGCCTATTCAAGCCAGTCGCAGAAATTCGCTCCTACGACCGACCTTGGAACACTTTTGACTGTCGAAGAGACATTTGACAATGATCACCGAGTTGTTTCTCAGACAGCTTCGTACGACGCATCGAAGTCGGCAGATGAATGGTACAGCAAGTTCACATTCACAGCCGCAGACAGCGGTCTTCATCGGATATGTTTCACTGCTACGGGTGCTGCGAGCCAAGGTGCTGGATGGTTCTCTTCCGGCAACGGGGGGTTCCCTGGTGGTATTAGGTTGACCCTGGATCTTGCTATTGGTGAGACCAGCAAGATCGAGAGTGAGGACAAGGGAAAGCTCGATGATCTTACCACCAAAATTCGGGAGCTAAATGGAAGGTTGACGGATATCAGAAGGGAGCAAATGTTCCAAAGAGTAAGTTCGCTCATATTTCCTTCTAGCGGGCTTCTAAGACCCTTTCTGTGGCATTCTCGTCCTCCCATGATTCCTATATGGTGCCTGTCAAACATATCTGTCCCGAGTACCGCTTCTACTCTCAAGTTATCTGACCTCCATAACCAGGAACGTGAAGCCGAATTCCGAGATCAATCCGAAGCGACCAACGCCCGAGTCGTCCGTTGGACTCTGATTCAACTGGGCGTCCTTGGAGTAACCTGCGCCTGGCAATTAAGCCATCTCCGAGCGTTCTTCATCAAACAGAAGTTGACATGAGCAAAGAAAAAGACACAGGGCCTTTTAGACTCTGAAAGCGATGTTATGAAGGGTATCAGATGAGCAGATGGGATACTCCATGACCTTTTCTGATGGGGACAAGAGAGTCGTGGGTTTAGTGCCTACATGAGTACTCGCTGTCGGTAACTGCCCACCAAACCAAAAGATGAACGATGAGATATGACACTTTTCTCACTGTGCGTACGCATGCACTATGTACGTATGTGCATAACTATCATGTACAACACAATCCAAAAACCTTTCGCAAACCATCGATTCTATATAGCCTATCGTAATCTTACAATCATCGTCATGATGTCCGCTCTTCACCCACCCATCCACCCACAATAAAAACCCGCAAAAGCATCCCTATTTCCGTCCTTCCTGTTGATCCCCACGTCTATCAAACACTGGCCTAGTCTGAAAACCCCTTTTCTTCCTTCTCTTTTCCTTCTTGAGAAGAGGGTACGTAGGTAGGCAAGCAAGCAGGTACACATGTTCTCTCATTCTAGTCGGGACTCAGGTAACAGGCGTAGGCGATCGGGAAGAGTGGTGAATGTAAAAAAAGGGGACGGAAGAAGGAAAAGGAGGAGTTCCACATCGTTCTTTTATGGATGCTATCTGTATAGAATAAGGAATTGAGTTGAAGAGGTAAGGAATTGGAAAGGGATGGAAATTGGATGATTTATGCGGGAAGGGAGGGGCCAAGTAGTTCAAGAGGAAGGAGATGAATCGAGGATATAACGTCGACACGTCTCGAGCAAGGAACGGTGAAATGAGAGCGCGTTGTTTTGGCTCAGCGGATTTGTAGGATACTAAGTATAGTTATGTAGGTAATTGAAATAGATATGTACAGGACAAACAACCAGAGGCTGGGAAAAGAACCTGGAGGTTGGATCGTGAACGTAAGCATGTCGTAGAGAGTAAGCATGCTGGCAGACTTGGAGTGGGATAGTAGAGGGTATTGGAGTTGCCAGTTTGCCCATCCCATGCCCTCAGGCTCCGTTTGGTAAAGAGAAAAAGGAGGCAAAGGGGTATGCGTCGTGGGAGATGTGGGTGGTAGTGGTCTACCTCATATTTCAAGCTGAGATGGCTGAGAAGCCATGGTAACGCTCAGGATAGCACGGTGGTTCCTGAAAGCTAGACCAGCTACACAATAGCAACAGTGTCTTCTGGCAGCAGATATCGGAATACCCAGGACTTGCTGGTTGAACGGACTTGGCGGTCTAGAATTCAACACACGCAGAGTCATCAATTCCTACGGGCTATGTTCGCGTTCGAAGAGAAACGGAAACTGAACGGATCAGACATGGACGTCTCTTCATCCGGATGCCATCTTCGGTGAGCGAAGAGCTGGAACAGGTCTCTATTGTGTTCCTCGAAGGCAAGGCCATTGCGTTGAAGGGGCTTTGAGTTGGATCCATTGCGAACTCTGTTGGACGAAAGGTTATAGTGGCTAGGCCCTATAAGGATGTTCTTGGAGGAAGGTGGTCTAGACCAATCTGCCTTTCACGAAGATGTCATAAGAGGGGTAGTCTTCAGCAGGAACGGAAGCCGTTGCTCGGGAGCAGAGATACAAGGCTGGTAGTCTGTAATGTAGGGAGCCAACTCTCAATGGAGTCATGGTCCAAGACCACTGGGAAAACATCAGGAGTAGCCAACAGTGGATTGGTCGGATATTGTGCTGAGAGAGGTATTTGTGTGACACTGATACTTGAGAGTGATCCACACGAGCACCGAGGAGAACGGCAGGAAGGTGTTTCAGAACCTAACTGTGGATGTCTCATAGATGCAATTGCAGCGCCGTCACCTGAGAAGAAGAGGGTAGTATACCAAGCCAGAGACTGAGATGGTAAAGGTATAACAGTAAACCATACATCAGGGTGGTTGAGCACTCGGAGCGCCTTAGGTAGAACCGGTTTAGTGATGGTTCATCACTGAAGTAACTCATGGCGTCCATCGAGGGGTGTCACGCAGCATCCCCTCTTTCTACTCACAAGTCGATGCAACGACAGATACATTGTGCAAGGCCAAGTCTCATCATCAAAACCCCAGGCGAAATGGCTCAATAGCGAAATGGCGAAATGGCTCTAGACCGTACTGGGAGAACCTTGGAAATGTCGACGAAGAAAGATTCCGGTGGGTTGAGAGAACCGGAAGGTTTGGTGGAGAACACCGGAAAGGGAAGTCCATCATTGAAGACTAGCTCAATGCGATTTATGCTATAACTGAATATTGGTGCATACTGAGGACGTGAAAAGTATCAAGATGATGGAACAGGCAATACTACGTAGTATGTACATTTGGCGGAACGGAACTCTGGGCAGACCCTGGAGATGCAGCAGCTCATGCAGTTCACTTGAGGGAAAACAATGTAGACGATAGATCTCTGTTTGCATTATGCTGGCCTTGATCTTGTATTTACATAATCTGGATAGGCATGGCATGGCGACTATCCCTGTGCACAAACACATCATCTTGTCCAGGGCACGTACCCATCCCGCCCTCAGACAATGAACCCCAAAATTGGCCAACAAAGTTGGTCATGTCTAAACAGCAATAAACCAACAAAACCTCACATCTGTTTGATTGCAGGTTGATGAGGTTCAACTTTCTCCAAACGCCTATATAGTAATGTCGTGTCCGTCGTGTCTGCTAAAATCCACAAAAAGAAACCAATTGGTATCCAAATAAAACAGGCTCGAAAAAGTGGTGATGAAAGTTCGCAAAAGTTCTGACAGGGTTGTTGATGATGAGCGAAGTCCCATTCGCGCAGTCCCATATGCATGTTGATCCGACATCAAAGTCGGCAAGTGTTATGTATGGTGGACAACACCGCATCGTTGATGAGGTTGATCGATGCAGTGTTGATGAGGTTGATCAAATTGCCGGGTATCATTTTCTCTCCGTGTACTTTGACACAGATAAGTTCTGAAGTTGCTAAGAGGACGTGATTCGTGTTGATAATGACGATAGACATCAATCGTACTCCTCATGTAAGGTCTGAGGTCTGAGTGTCCCTACGCTCTTCTTCCTTGGCCAATGAAGCTTGGCACCCATCCGTTTCCATGCACCACTGTCCGTCCGCGACTTGTGGCTATGATGATGCGGTCCCATCCCAAGGTCGCTTGACGGTGGTGTTGTCGGAGGGGTCATGAGATCTACATCGCTTTGACCAGAGGTTGGCGAACTCCCGGAATCATCCGTCAGCGCGTACTCTCGTATCGAGCTGCCTGCTGAGGTGTGACTGATCTGGTGGGTAATCTTGCCACCGCCCGAGGTTGGCTTCGAAAGAGCGGTTGTCAGAGTAGAGAGGGGTCGACCGTAGGAATAGATTGGGGAACGGGGAGCGGTGAAGTCAGAGCTCGAAGAGGGAGAATGCCCTTTCCGAGCACCAGTGTTAAGATGCTGCCTCTCATCTCTCGAGAGATCCATCATATCATTCTTGGGACTTGGTACAGGAGAAGCATCATAGGTCTGGATGAGAGGAGCTTTGGGTGCCTGATGATGTAGAAACGGCATCCATATCGATTCTTGCATGAGGTCGTGCATGCGTTTGACTGCTGGTTCTAAACCTTCAGGAGGTGGCGGCCGTACAGTGTACGGAGCACGAAGTAGTGCATCTCTTTCTATAGATGGCAGATTGATCTCGCGAGGTGCACCGGGGGAGAGGAACGTGTCGATCAGCCTCCTCCAGTCCATCTGCAATTCACGTACTTCAGGTACGTCAAACGTGGGGGTCCCCATGCCTGTCCAAGTCGGTATGATTGAGTCATACTTCTCCTGATACCTTCGTGCTGCCATAACAAACTCCAAGGTCTCTAAACAATGATTTTGTGACAAGAAGGCTGTGAAAGCGCTTAAGGTATATGGCGGTGCAGAGATATTATTCAAGACATCGACTAGGAGAGGCGTGCTGGACGGTGAACCGCCCTCCCGAGAAGAAGATATGCTCTTTGGCCTGATCTGTATATATTCTTCGCCAGACATGACTGTGTCGTCGTCTGAATCCCAGACCGATACTACTGGAGAAGTCTGTGGTGAAGGGTCGGGAGTAAGCGGTGGCTTCGAGTGTGAATTCGCGTTGTGTGATGCTTTCCACCGTAGCATTGCGTACTTCAGAAAATGATGTTCCCCTCGCGACTGTCGACAGCTCTCCCACTTCATGACATGTCCCAACCTACGGAATGGACAATGTTATTGATATCGCAGCCAGCTTGACGGCAATCGTAACTGGCAATCGAGTTGGCTCCCCGAGGTAGTATGTGGTGCGTGAAGTTTTTGGCGATGTATCTGAATGTCGCAAAGAGCGTACAGTCTCAGTTGAGAGAATGATCAATTGTTGCGATGATGATGATTAAGAGAGTGTAGGAAAGAAGCTTTGAGTAAGTATGTGAAGAGTGACACCCCAAACAAAGGTCATCAGCACTTTTCACCACGGATCCAGTATTTTGAGTGCAAGAGAAGTGAGTAGTGTCGATAATGGTAATACGTTTGCGTTAACGTAAGGGAAGGTTGAATGTGGAGGAAGAGTCGCCTTGCAGATCTCAGCCCAAAGTCTAAAGCTAAACGAATGCAATCGTGATCTTCTTCTGCTTTTGATAAGGAGGGCTGGCGTTCGATAAGTTTAGCAACGGCCGTCGTCTTGCAGGTCTTGAGGGAAGGATAATCGATGCGGCTCCTCTCTCGCATGGAATCCTGAGGATTGGTTTGAGGCGTGTAAGGAAATTGATCTTTCTTTCCCAACGAAGCAAGCCAGTCAGCAGAAGAAGGCTGAGAAAGTTGCGCGATGTGTCTTCTTTAATTCCCTTTCGTCTGCGTACGTACTGAAACAGCAACTAGCCGGTGGATGAGTAAGAGACAGGCTAGGATGAGCCTGCCAGCCCAAGCAGCGCAACCCAAGATTTAGCTTCACTTTTCTCTATGAACAAGGTTTTTCGCCTACGTACTACGTAGCGGTAGAAATAGCAGGATCGTGTTGGAAAGAGCAATCTTGAGTATTGCGAATAGAGTCAAGCGTTGGTCTGGCGTTGGACGACTGCTACTCGAATGTCCGGAACCAGCGAGCCAGTCGTGCTGGTGGATCTGACTGACACTTTGAGTCGCTTTGGGGATGGAGACGGTCGGAGGGGCGATGATTAACATTCGGTGTGGGCCCCGGCCCTTTTCCTGTGGCTGTGGCTCGGTGATTGTGTTTGATGGTGGTGGTGGTCGTCGTCGTCTCGTCGTATAGTCCACAGAGTAGAAGACAGGGTGAATTCTTTTTCTGACATAGAATTTATTCACGCTTTTCAATTTGGAAATGCATAGCACCCAAGAAGATGAGACGAATACGATTGGGTGGAAAGTGAGGCAGAAAAAGAATGATAAAGAGGGTGTGATGGAGAGGGGAATGGGAATGCGAATGTGAATTGGGGAATGGGGAATTCTCGTGTACTACTGAGACGGTAAGTTAGCAGTGATCCAAGGTAATTACTATGATACACTCTTGGCGTATGCCTCGTTGCAGAAAGTTAGGCTCTCTTAAGGTACCTAAGGTAGGAGTAGGTACAGTGCTTAGTGATACGTAGTAGGTAGTAATTAGTGATAGGGTGGTAGAAATACCTAGTTAAAGGCGAAAGAGATTGGATAGAGGTAGTCAACAATCCAGCCTACCTACTTGACGAGCTTTGAAGCTATCTCAGGTAATTGGTGCTACGTAAAAGCTGACACTATTGACATTTTTACTTATCTCTTTAGCTGCTAATGGCGGGTTCATCAGTCGCACAGGGCGGATGAAATGGAGCAGTAACCGAAGGAAAAGGAAGCGAAAGCGAAAGGGCGTCGGGGCGCGAGCAGAAAGGCGAGGAAGGGAGGGTTGATTGATAACGCATTATGACGATGGCCCGCTGTTTGGTGGGTTATACGTAGTAGTAGGTACCTAGATAGGTCTCGAAGGTACCTCTCTTAGGGGGGCAAGAGGGGGCCACAGGGGCGCCTCGTTAATCATCACTAGTTGGGTCCACCTGATTCGCCTTGCCCATGGAACCACAATTCGAATATTCCTCACCTTCCAGAAGACGCGTAGAAGATTCTCTTTTTTCTATTTTACCTAACATGATACGTAGTACCGAACAATACGCAAACCTAACCCCCCGAACCCCTCGACCCCTCTTCTGGGCAGCCCTACTGTTAATTATCATTCGCTCGCATGGCATCCTTGTCAACGCTCACTTGACCAGGATTATCCCAGCTAGCCTTCATCCTTATTTGCATGGTATTTCTACCTATATAGCAAATACTGTGTTACCAGCTAATTTCATACAGTCTTTCACTCTTGAGCTGAGTTACTCCGCAAGGACCTGTGTGGCAGGTGTAGGCGTCTGATTGTTGCCTCGTAACGATAAAAATAAAATAAAAACAACAATCTGTACCAGCTTTAAGCTAGAGAACACGGTTGGTTTGTGCACAGGGACTAACATTCAATAGGTATGAATACCACTAATCAAATAACGCCACTGTCAGACCAACATACCGTAGTACACCCTAACTCTAGGCTTCGCCGCTGGACTTCTTCTAGGCGCAAACTATTGAATGAAACAACAACACTCAAGCTTCTGGAAAATCCATTTCAGCCCAATTCATCAAACTCCATGAGGCACAAATCTCATGTCATCTCGCCCCCTTCTGGCCCTTCTAGCCCTTCTAGAATGTTGTCCGTCGCACCTGGAGAGGCGCCACCTTATCTCGGCGCTTCGTATATCAATTTAAAGTCGATTCAGGTACAGCTACAATGCTCAAAATAGACGGCCACGACTCATTCGACACAGTTTAACATACTATTAATCCCCCCCCCCCGATGGAACCTGGGTAGTGATGACAGAATGGTCGTGAGTGGTTGACAGTCCAAAACTTCCCCTTGGACTCGAAGATCCGGACAACAGCCCGATGTCGTATCACTCTGATCTGCTACTGCGAGTATCAATACAGTAGCCGTAATTTTATTAATAACAAAAGTTGATATAGCCGACCAGGTCATCACGAACCAGGATCTGCCGACCTGCTCGCTGATGGGAGTGAGTCGAGTCGGAAGGACTATCAAGTATTCCCATACCTGATCAATCAATGTGTCCTGTACGAGGTACTGCTGGATGTATCAAGTCTCACGCAACTTTTGGTGCTGGTGATTGACACGTTGTCCTCAGTCCTCAGTGTCGACCATGGTCGGGAGCTGCTGCCTACCTATCAAGCATGTTTGCCATTCTGCACACCCATATCTCTATGTCTGCCGGCCTGTCTGATCTTCCTTGTTGCCTGCCGTCTCCCTTTCTCTAGTATCAGAGTACCGTGTCCTTTGAAACTCTTGTTCCTCCGGCAATCCTCTCATGTCTGCCTACCTGGCTCACTGGCTGTGTTCATCGCCTACATACCTTTTATGCAAACTGCAATGCAATGCAGTGCAGCCATTGCTTGTTAGGCCGTGTCGCGTTCCGCTTCCTTCAGACCTCTCTGGTCATTTGCCTTTCCTTTGTCGCTGCAATGTAACGTGGCCTTTGCAGCATGCAATCACCATCCTATCTGGCTTACTCTTCACATAGGCGGATTTTATTCCCTTATGAGTCAGCGACTGTTGTACCCACCACTCTCACCACCATCAGCAAGCATGAATCACGGGTGATCACTTCCCCCTCTGCCACTGATCAGCTTGGCATATGCTGGGAAGTGTTGCATAATCTACCATATTGCAACGTTTTCTATTTGTTCAGTACACAGATCCGCTTCTGGGAACTGCATGATTCGTTCGTCATCGTTTGCCGGCTATTGTGCACTGGGTATTGTGTGCTTGTCCGTGTGTTGTTTCAAATGGAATGGCTTTATATCGCTTCTTTGTTTTGATTAACATCCATGTCCAAGTATATCCTGATCCGGAACTTGGTACATCTCCCCCCCGAAACCCTAAACTGCAAGCAGCCGAGAGATGGAATTACTACGGAGTATGGGCACATGAAGATACTCCGGCAAGTCATCCGTTGGACGACAGGCATGCTGCATTCCTTGAGCAGTGGTTAGGAATGCTTCAGGGTCAGACAGACCACCTCGGCATATACATCAACCCGGTATTATCGTTTTCGCACCTTTACTCTGTTGCCCTTCGGCAGTTGCTATTACTAAAGGCGTTTCAATTAGATAACACCACTATGCATAGCATATCTCACCAGATCACCATCCTCCATGTTGTGCTCGTCAGCCCACCGACGGGATCCTTTCCCAAAGCAAAGGCTATCATTTCATACGTTCTATTGCCGTAAAGAATAAGGTACGTTAATGACAAAGTGTTCAAAGCCACCCGGAAGACCTCCGAGTTCCTAGAAGCGAATTAGAAGGTTCACGTCTCCGGGGTAGACGTCTCACTCTGGCTGTACTATCCGTGGACAAAGAGCTCGAACGCTTATTAGATAACTGACGAGGCGCATTTAATGGACTCACTGGAAGAACCATTGTTCCTTTGAACTATCTCGCTTTCCTTGAACATCGAACCATGGTTCGCTATAACCTGCGGTATCCAATGGCACTCGGTCTGCATCAGGGACGGTAGCCGGCGCCAGAGTATCGTTGGTAAACTATGTCTTCGTGCCTTTGTCGCCTGACCAACGACAACTCAAGATCGCGACCGTGTGCGCCGGACGAGCTCATATCTTCCGAGTTCTCGAATTGTATGCTCTTCAGCCTACATAAATGGATGGTCAAATTCAAGATACGTACGTACCTAGATACCTCATAGGTTTATCTCGGACCGTTTTCGGTAGTTCCTTGATCGAGTCCTCAAATCATTCGGACTTGTCCCTCGATACAATCATACATTGACCAATGTCGATATCTACTCGCCTGGTAGATATGATACAAGGTTAACAATCGAGGAAGCGGATTCCTTCCGCTTTGTCTCCTACCTCCTTTGTCTACTGTATCCGGACAATGCAAGGCTGATATATAATGTGCCTCAAGAGAGACAAGCCCCCGTGGGGTGCGTCATTCCGTCACTCAGTACCTGATCTGGGTGGGCGTGCTGATCCACAACTTCAGATCTGTCGGCAAAACTAAGGTAAGTCAGGCAGGTATCTGACGTGCAATCTAATCCATCAAAGACCGTCGTGTCTTATTCGGATGGACAGACCTATGAACCCGACCATCTCGATGTCGACTCGATGACAGCACACAGTATATCGAATTCTTGGTCCCCCTATCAAAATGTCTATCGGGCGAAGCAGAGCAAGGAAAAACCATATCCGTCAAACATCAAGGTTCCTTCAAGAGCCTTCCCCTCACCCACCCAACGAACAAAGTTTGCCGTATCCGGACATCTGTACCTGCATCTGAATCTGAATCCGTCTCAGCATCAGGGTCGATGATATCACATCACACGACAACGTGTTACAGTCCTGTGCCATCACATTTTATCTGATGAGATGGGTGCTCCTTTCCTTTCACTACGCCTCAGGCCGATTCTGCAGACGTTATACGTTGGTACGCCACAATGCCGGGTACATCCCATTCTATTGCTTTTGAGTCGTTCTTATTCCTTTGGTACTTGTGCCCATACGTTCCTCAAGTAGGACTACAATATTGTCATGAATAGATACAAGGTCTGGGCGGGCAAGGTTCGAATAATGTAGGTCGAGACAACGTGGTGTAAACATCACGTCTAGAAGAATTCGGACAATCAATATACGTCATGTAAGGCGTTCCGAACAGCGGTATTGGTGTCAAGCATAGTGAACATGTAATGACAAGGACGTTACAATTATACTGCCGTTGACTCACTGGAAGTGGTTGTTGTGTAGAAAAGACTCGAGAATTGTGAATTATTAGTAGTGGTGTTGAAGAAGCCCGTCGCCTGAGAAAGGAAATCGCGTCAACCGCGTTCAACCACCTCATAGGCATCAATTTTGATCGACACTAGATACAACAACGACAACAACATTCACATGCATAGTTTTGCAATCCTGGACATGTTGTCTGTATCTCTACTTTACGAATATGGCGCCGAGGAGGCCACAAAAAGAGCCAATCGATGTAGACTTTACTCTGAGACGAGTGTTCGGGAAGAATTCCTTCAGGTCAGTCGGAAACAAGTCATTCTTCCATTCTGATATCAATTGTGACTTGCTCTAGGCCCTTACAACGTGAAGTCATCACTGCTGTTATTGATGGTCATGATGTCTTCTTACAAGCGGCCACGTCCTTCGGAAAGAGTCTATGTTTCCAATTACCCGCGGTCATAAGCCACGGAAGTGAGTGCTGGGTGAACGGTCAATGATTGCGGACCGTTTGTGCTGATAACGGTGTTTAGTCACTGTAGTAGTCTCACCCCTGTTAGCTTTGATGGTATGTCTACTTGTCCATGTCATGCGGCTTCATCTGACAAGTGCCAGAACAATCAGGTGGCGATCGCGAAGTCTCTGGGCATAGCGGTCGAGGTCATCTCCTCTGCTGTACCGCTGTCTGAACGGCAGAGGATAATCACTGATCTCAAATGTGGTCATCCCTATACGAGGTTGTTATATGTAACACCTGAATTGTGTGCAACCGAACACTTCCGGAAGATCCTGACCACCATACATCAGCAAGGCCAACTGACTAGGGTCGCCATTGATGAGGCGCACTGCATTAGCGAATGGGGACACGACTTTCGCACGTCCTACAAGGAATTATCATGGTTCAAAAGAACACTGGTTTTACCATCTGTGCCCATCACTGTCCTAACGGCTACTGCGACCACACAAGTGCGCGACGATATTCTCAAGTGCCTTGGGTTAGAACCGCCGAACCCGCAAGGGCGGGAACATTCAAAGACGAAGTTCTTCTTCACCAGTACTGCACGGCCAAACCTGCACTACGAAGTGCGCTATTTCAGTGAATCATCTCCGAAATCTCCGGACGGGAATGATCTCTTGCATGCTTTGACTGGTTGGCTTCGGGGCCTTGCTGAGAGGCGAGCAGTTAGGCTCAGGGCTCTCCATGCAGAAACACCACCTCCTGATCTTAGACCGACCAGCGGGATAATCTACGTTGGGACGCGAAATCTGGCGGATCAATTGGCCAAAGAATTGAGGGACAGAAGCATCAGAGCAGAAGCATACCATGCAGGCCTGGACAGCTCCGAAAGAGAACAAATACAGACAGAATTTATCGACCCACCGAAACCGTCTTCTCTCGAAGAAAGCATATCCCGAGCATTCAACATCATCGTAGCCACGACAGCGTTCGGCATGGGTATCGATGCCCCCTGCGTCCGATTCGTCCTCCACTACGGCGTCCCCCGAGGCTTCGAGGCCTTTGTCCAGGAATCCGGCCGAGCCGGTCGCGACGGCAAAGCAGCCGCCAGCATAATCTACTACAGCCGCGAAGAAGCCAACCGAGTCTCCTACCGCATATCCTGCGAAATCGCCAAAGAAGCCAACCGACAACAACAACAACAACATGCTTCCACCACCATCGCATCCCCACCACCGCAATCCCAAGCCAAACTCCACAGCTTCCAACACGTGCTCCAATTCTGCGAAACCACGAACCGCTGCCGCCACCGACTCGTCAGCGCCTACTTCGGTGACGACGACGTACCCGTCTGCGACTTCGCGTGCGATCACTGTAAAGAAGGGGCGAGGAATCTACGGAGGAGGATGGAGAGGGGGCTTGCGCCGGATGAGGAGGCGTTTAGTTTTACGCAGAGGGAACGGAGGGGCGAGGGAGGGGATGAATATGATTGATACTCAAAGATTTTTGGAGGCGGGTAAAGGTGTTACGTTGTGATAGGTGAGCGGTGATTGTCTAGCTGGAGTCAATCTGGGCGGGGACCTAGACCAGAAGGTCGAAAAGGGAGAGAAACAGGGAGGGCGAGAGTGCGAGCAACTAAACACGCAAAAGGGAGCTTCGACTACATCATGAACATAATACTGATACCCATGACAAAGCAATTATGAAATACGAAATTCTTTTGATTCCACGATCCCTACCTATCTAACCCGTCTTCAAGTACTAACTAGCCTTGCTCGCTCTTTTCTTCTTCTAGATACCTATCTAGGATGAGTAATACGACCAAGTAGGGAACCACACAGTAACGACCGTCCAAAGAAGATTGACTCATGATGATGAGACTGTCTTGAGTTACTAGCTTACAGCTTACAGCTTCTCTCCAATCTCCTGCTTCATCTGTCCGTATTTCTTCAACCGGATGGCCTGGACCTTGATGAAGCCGCCAGCCTCGCTCGGCTCGAAGTCGCCGATCTCATCCATGCTGCTCTCGCTCGCGTTGTACAGTTTGGCAGTGTCGCTCTTGCGGCCGAGGATGATGGTGTTGCCCTTGTACAGCCTGACGCGGACGGTGCCGTCGACGTTCTTTTGCGACTCTTTGATCGAGGATTCGAGGAATTCGCGTTCAGGGGAGAAGTACATGCCGTTGTACAGGAGTTTGGAGTAGTTGACGGTCACGAAGGCGTCGCGGAGGGCGCGGATTTCGCGGTCAAGCACCAAACCTTCCAGATCGATGTGGGCGAGACGCAAGACGGTGAGACCGGGGGTTTCGTAGCAGCCACGAGACTTGAGGCCGATAAAACGGTTCTCGACAATGTCGATACGGCCGACACCGTGTTTGCGGGCAAGGGCGTTCGCTGTCAGGAAGATCGAGATGGGGTCTGTGGCGGGTTTGTGAGATTGTGAGATCAGTTTCACGGGGAGACCCTTGGAGAATTCGATGGTGATATCCTCAGGTTCATTCGGGGCAGACAGGATAGGGTCTGCGGTGAGCTTCCAGAGATCCGTTGGCCTGTCAAACAAGATGGTAAGCACCATGGAGATGTATATTTCAAGGATGCTATCTTACGGTGTTGTGTCTGGATCTTCTAGAATACCTGCCTCGTATGAACAATGTGCCAGATTTTCGTCCATGCTCCATGGCTTGGACTATTGGATTATTGTCAGCAAACCATCTTTGTTTGTCTCTCTAGAATCAGACTCACCTTGGTGCTGGTAACTGGGATGTTCTTCGATTGGGCATACTCAAGCAGCTGCTGTCTTCCAGGGAAGCGTTCGTAAAAGACAGAGTCTCTCCAAGGCGCGACGACCTAGTGATGTCAGGTTTGTGGCTCGATTTATAACGCTTCGTAAGAAGCCACCAAAGAAGGCCCTTACCTGAATCTTGGGCTCAAGGGCGTAGAAGGCAAGCTCGAAGCGAACTAAAGAATCCGTCAACGCATATTCAACTCGTATAGGCTGCGAATGTTGCCAATGGAAGCTACTCACCTTGGTCGTTGCCTTTTCCTGTACAACCATGGCTGACAGCAACACAACCTTCTTTCCTGCGCGGAAGTTAGTGGGCAATTGATCAGAGCAAGTGAACAGGAAATTGTGTAGATTGGTGGGGATGGGAAATATTAGGCTGGAAAAAATAAAGCCACAATAACACAAGACAGGTAAAAAGCGTTACAATTTACTGACCTTGCCACATCGATCTGAGCCCTGGCGATGACCGGTCCTGGTGAACGTTTAGTACACCTTTCGGCATTGGGGTCAGAGAGTCCTTACGGGCAAGTGAAGTACCGAGCAAGTACACATTTTCATAAACTGTTCAAGAAATGTCAGTGGGACCGTGAATCGAATGATAGCTTGAGACAAAATTGGAGGATAAGGCAAGGTCGATGTATCAGACCAAATCTCCGGACAGACATCTTGAACCCGGGAGCAGATCTAGAGGAGTACTAACTTGCATTGGCTTGGATTGCCGGCATTAGGAGCTCATTGATAAAGACATCCCTAAGATCTTCGATATAGACTGCGGAAGCTCCTATCTTCAACGCTTTCTGTTTACTATATGTTCGCATGAATGCATGTCAGTGGAAGTGGCCTGGCTCGAGCATCAAGATTCGACAGAGCATCGTTCACCGAGACGACTCGTCCCGATGAGAGAGATGTCCCAGACAAGAGAAGGCGGGATCGGAGTGGTGGTACTAACGCAGCCTCGAAGTCTTCTTCCTGGCCCACATCAGCCATGAAAGCCACGACCTCCCAGCCTTCTTCGAGAAGCCATGCTAAAATGCAGCTCGTATCGAGACCGCCTATACGATAAGATGTTAGTCTTCTGTCAGCGAGAACGACTTGATCACGTTCAAGCTGGCATGATATATAGACCAGTGGTCGCAGTAGAGATTAAAACGACAAACAGTACGCAGAGACAAGCGTTGTCAAGAAGGGGTTAATGGCCGACAAAAGCGATATGGGAAGGGGTGATCTGATGCTAGAGGTACGGTTTGACAATCCAATTGAGAAGATCACTAACCTGAGTATGCCAAGCAAACACGACCCTTTGCCATTGTTAAAGATCAATTTGGTCCGGGATTGAATATATAAGAAGCAACGACGATAGCTGATTCCAATGGCAATATCAGAACAACGACAACTGAGTCCTTTCTTCTGAGTCAACCTGAGGTCTACGGTCCCCAAATTTTTTTTCTGGGCAGGGAAGGATAAGCGATTCCAGCACCACCGACTGCGGAGAAAAGTTGGTGATTCTGATGGACGATAACGATAAGCCTCCGATACGGCGGTGTGCAGTCAGTAACTGACCGCTTTCCTGATTGGGTTAATCTAGCAGAACAACTCTGTGGTACTGAGCAGAGATTGAGGATTTCCTCATGCCGCTTTACTATACCCACCTTGCATGCCGCAGGGTGGTCGTCGCTTACCTAGAGCTTACTAGGTAGGTACATCCTAATGACAGTCTACTATTAGCTCTACATCTGCTCCGTACAGAAAGCAAGTTGAAGTCATTTGGAGGCTTCTGAGGAATTGCATCCGAAAAGGTTCCACAGGAGCTTCGACCACCGTGGGAAGATATACCTACTACCTCCCTACAGTACAGGTAATGGACAGCCGATGAGTGTTCGAGCTCCTACAGTGGTTTTGAAAATCGCTAGCCTCGTGTCTGAAGAGCTACAGTCTGCACGGTGGTCATCTTTTAGCACCAGAATGGTGGCCGAATACTTAAGTATTCGCTACTTGTCAAGGTCAGAAAGTCAAAAAGTCAAAACCAACTACCGGCAAAGCAGGCATCTCTGGTATATCTTGAGCATTCATCAGTTGGAAATTACTCGGAGCGTTGGTGAGACGACATCATCGAGAAAGTGATTCGGGATATTCGCTTCCTTTTTGTCCCCTTCATGCGCTGCCAAAAGCCCCCGCAACATCTTTGTTTCTCAATTTCAGTGCCATGGCATTTCATTTATCTACTCCATTCCTCTCCGCCTTATAATAATGGCAGAGCCCGAAACTCGATCTCAGTCTACCCGGAGACTTCACCCGTTCCTCCGAGCAAGACCTATTTGCTGGACAAACTGCTCTTTCTTTTGCCGGACTCACTGAGCAGCGCACTGTCCATTGGAGCAGATGTAGTCATCAGAACAGTCGTTGTAATCGGTACAAGGACAGCCTGCGGCCAGAAGCTATTAGAGGTCCAAATTGTCGAGATTACGGGGCAGGGCAGCACATACCGATACAATGTCCCTCCCAAGTGCAGCCGCTTTGGCAAGAACCGCTTCCAGTAGCAGTGGCAGTGGCGCTGGCGGTGGCAGTAGACCCGCCAGCACCGGTGTTGCCACAGTAATCGGAAGCTTCGTAATCAAGATATGTATGATCGGTATTGCATGTTCCATGGTCATACACTGCGGTAGCTGCAGACATGGTTAATAAGTACCACAGGATCAGGATACCATTGAAAAGGGTTAGTCGACATACAATCAACATCCAAAGTTTTGGCCGGTTGTCTGATGATAGATTGCAAGGATTCGGGAGTCAGATTGACTTCGCAATCAATCTGGTCCTGCCCACCATTCCACCTTGAAGAGCCAGCCCAGACATCGATATGGGCGATGCCACTGGCCCAATCAGTCTCTGAAGATGGTCAGCCAGTACTTTACGCCTGTAGAGCGAGATGCAAAGCTCACCACACTGTTGGCAGTCGTCCTCCATCCTGAGATATTTCTCTAGGTATGGAATATACACAATTTCGCATGGGGCATACTCCGTGCTGTCAGTCGCAAAGGTCAAAGGATCATCGTACGTTCCGATGCCTCCGGCTTGGTAGTTTCGATTCCCACAATCAAACGCTGTGCCGGCACCTGGAGGGCTATTATCCGGGTAGCCGAAGAAGGTGATCTTGACACCCCCAATGGTGGAGCACGCTTCAATGCTCCAGAGCAGCACGGCGAGGGCAATGAGCATTGTAGAAAACATCTTCGAGTCTGTTGGGTTTATGTTTTGCACGAGAAAGCACGACAATATTCAGAAAGATAGATCAAGGCGCAAACAATGAGTCTTCGATGAGCGATTTTCGAATTATGAAGCAGCCAGACAATCTCCTTTTATATACCCTTTCCATGATCAGGCTGTCGAGAGCATCGTATTGTATTTCTGGAGCTCCAAGAGTCCTTGGAAGCTCAAGGCAGATGATGAGGCTGGATCGTCTTCGATTCGATGCGTCCTTCTAAAGTATCCTCAAGAGGGACTAAGTAGAATCAGCTTACGCTGCTTGAGATTGCAGCAATGGCCCCAAGTCACCTCTTGATGTCTCAGATCGGAATCGATCATGCTGTCCGACTGTCAGAGCTTCTCGTTCTCCTTCTTCTTTCTCTGTGGATTGGGTCGGAATGTGCTGGCGGAACCCAGTCCATTGAGTGAGTGCTTTCTTTTTCTCTCCATTTCATACCAGGTCACTAGTGCTGATGGATATAGTTGGCACCAAATTAGAAGTGTCTGTTATCGAGTACAGTTTTCCTTCGGCAAAGTATGGGTGTTGTTTGTGCATACACCATGGGTTGTGATACGTACCTGTTTTGGAAAGCTTAAATATAGGTAGCCAATGGGTATCTGCAGGCCTCACCACAGAACATGCTTGATCGCTGCATTTTCTCGACCAGCTCAGTCACAGCCTACCTCTCTTTACTAGCAGGTCATTTGCTCTTCCGCCTATTACGAGCCAGGAACTGAGCCTGGCTTAGATGTGAACGTTCTTGAGTTCCTGGGACATGGATTTCTGCTTTTGCAAGTCATCGATCTCGACTTTCGACCAGGCTGAGACATGGATTGGGGCTTCTGAATGTCAAACCTTAGTCACATTGTCTGGATATACATGGTAACCAGAAAAGGCAGATTCCACGGTTGCCTTTTGGGGAAGTACCCCAGGCACCG
Organism: Pseudophaeomoniella oleicola; assembly: GCA_003868215.1. Classification (NCBI taxonomy): domain Eukaryota; kingdom Fungi; phylum Ascomycota; class Eurotiomycetes; order Phaeomoniellales; family Phaeomoniellaceae; genus Pseudophaeomoniella; species Pseudophaeomoniella oleicola. The sequence goes on along the minus strand of QWDQ01000013.1, from coordinate 114,557 downwards.
ACTCTGATAGGCCCCCAATTCACGACAAAATGCAATGACTTGAACAGGGCAGAAGGCAATCTTAGTCAACAACTTCAAGGTTGGCCCCAACTTCATACAATGCAGCTGGTATCACGGCTGTACTTTTCTGCAAAGTGAACTTCCGGACTGCAGGCGGTATTGGCGTGTGATCCATAGCCACATCGGCAAGTCTGCAAATTCGGCAGTGCAAGGAGACAGGTCCTTGTCCAACGGTCTTACATGCATTTGCCATTGAAATGAGGCTGAAAGATGATGCCAGAGACAAAACGCCGTCTCCGAGCCTTATAGACATGTCATCTCTCGGTGAGTTGTTAGAATCCTCTGTTGGTCTTCAACTCCTTCCTGTCGCCCACGGCCCACTAACCATGGCAAGCTTCGCTTTTCGTAGCATCAGCTATTATTTCACAACTTTGGGCTTGTTTTCTAGCATTTTGACGACCGTTCATGCTACAATCGCAAATGTCACGGTATATTATGACCCGAGCTGCGAAGAGCCTGGTCAAGCCATTTATCCCCTACTCAACATGGCTGGGAACTGCACCTCTTCTTTGAGTTCTTCCCAGTTCACAAGAATCAAAGCGAGTTACCTCGCTCCTGGATGTACTCGTACGTGCCGCAAAAGCCCTGGTCACCGGTGATTACTTAAGCTGGTGTAAATCCTCTGACCGCAAACAGTGACAGTCTACAACGATCCCTATTGTTCCATTGGCGCCATTCAAGTCTTTGAGGACAGTTGTGGACACCCGAATGGCTCCAACGTGTCCGGCGATCCAATAATTTCTTCTTTCAGTATAGATGGTTGCGCCTCACCAGCTGCCGATGATTGGAACCACGGTTCTGCCAATGCATCGACATCTCTTATCTCGCCGGCACCTTCGAAGACGTCAAGTGATCATGGTGGTGGCGGAGGCCTTGCAGTTGGCTCTGAGATAGGGTCGATCATAGGTGCACTCACTGGATCCGCAGGTCTCATTGCCGGTGTGATATTTGGCATGAACCAGTGGAAGAAGCATCAGAAGAGCAAAGCGGATGGGAGATCCGAAGATCCTTCCTCTACGTCACCTACCTTGATGACAGAGTCAAGAACGAGTACAGCTTCGCAACCCGACTTGCATCGGTTGCCTACGATCTCCTCAGAGACGCACTCGACAACTTCGCAACCGTCGCTAGGGCGCACACCCCCAACGGGAAATCCATAGGCTCCCACAGATGGGACCGAGAGCCATAGAAGTGTTTGGTTGAAGCCAGGCCTATCATTTGGTCAGAAGTCAGCAGCTGCCGATCGTTCAACGTTGAGTCATCCTTCGAGGCGATTTCCATACTTGTGTACAAGTCGCTTGTTGCCGCACTCCAAAGGTCACTTTGAGATCAACAGAAGCCAACCGGCAACTTGCACTCGGGAGCTTGGTGAAAATTGGATGGGATATCGTTGCATTTCCCCTTATCTACTTACTGTCATTCTTTTGCAAGAATTCGCTAGATCAAAGATGACGTCATGAGACCTGCTGTATAAATCCACTGTAGTTGCTCTTTCAAGCCTCTTACTTCGTTAATTCGACTGTTTATAACATCAAGTACTGGAAGCTTTACTCTCGAGAGAGATAGAAGAGCCAATGAAAAGAGACAGCACGCAGAGAGCTTTTTTGGCAGTCGGTTTCTTTCCGAAGATTCGAAGAACGTATAGCTGGAGGAATGGCGCCTGTGGTTAAATGAGGTGGATGGAAATGAAGTGTCTCGGCATACTGCGTAGTTCGTGCTAAGGCCCTGTAGCGCACCTATCCGCATTTGAGGGCCGACGATCTCTCCTACCGAGGCCTTGCCTTTGTGGGAAGAGTCTTTGAGCTCTTTCTTAACGACGTACAAAGTCAGGTAAATGTCAACCCTGCTAGATACATGCCCGTCCGTTGATCTCACGAATTAGCAGGAATCGAGTAATGCTGCTCGTATCCATATATCTACCTAGGTAGGCTTTGACCGAAGATTCGTTGCGATTGGCCGTTCGTGATGGCTTTTTGAATGAGAACGACAGGCATCCTCTACTAGCTCTCATTTGGGTATAGGCTAAGTACAGGGAGAGCCTCATGACGAGACGAGGCTGACAGTGATACCCAAGGCTGGGTGCGGGGCAAATATGATGCCTGCGTCTTGTCATCTTATCATGAGCTGTTCTCTTTTCTTCGAGAGAATACCTGGGAGAATCTATCTTGAAAAGATCTACAGATCCTTTGGAAAGAAGACACAAAGATTCTTTCAGCTTCAAACAGTTGGATGACTAGAACCTTGCCGATTCCAGACGGTCCTCGCAGTTCCATGCCAGTGCATCTCATCTGATCTTGATACGATAAGGCCCCTCTCGCAGGAGGGGAATCGGACACATGGCTCTAAGACCGAATCGTGGTCCCGCTCAGAATGCGCCACCGCATGACCTCAGCTCTCCCCGATCCTCCCATGTAGACTATACCGTCGCATGCATCTGCCCTATGGGAGTTGAGCTCGCCCCAGTCGAAGCGATGCTGGACAAGATAGACGAAACTCTTCCGACGTCTCGCGAGCAAAATGCCTACACGTTGGGGCAATTAGGCGCGCACAAAGTGGTCATCGCAGTGATGCCCCAGATCGGAAACAACACTGCAGCAACAGTCGCGACGCAACTGTTGAATGACTTTCCATCAATACGGTTCGGTTTCCTGATCGGTATCGGAGGCGGGGTACCAGGCAAGGAAGGAGATGATGATGTAAGACTTGGAGACATCGTTGTCAGTCAACCGTCAGACACATTCGGTGGCGTGGTCCAATACGATATGGGCAAAGCGCTTGGTAAAATGCATTTTGAGCGAATAGGACAACTCAACAAACCGCCAGAGGTCCTCAGCGCTAATGTGAGGAAGCTCGACGGCCAGCATCGACGGAAAGGTCATAATGTCTTGGCTAATTTGATGGACATGTGGAACAAGAATCCTAGGATGAAAGAAGAATACTGCTACCCAGGCTCTGAGCATGATCAGCTTTTCAAATCGGAGTACATCCACCAGAGCGGCGCTACATGCAACGGATGTGATCGCGAACAGACCGTCGCGCGAAGCGAACGTTCCGACCTGGAACCGAGGATTCATTACGGCGCGATCGGGTCTGCAAACACCGTAGTACAAGATGCATTCACACGTGACTCCTTGAAAAAGGACATCGGTATTCTTTGCGTTGAAATGGAGGCTGCAGGCCTGATGGATACATTTCCTTGTCTAGTTGTTCGAGGTATTTGTGATTACGCCGATTCACACAAGAACAAACGGTGGCAGCCATATGCAGCGGCTGTGGCAGCATTGTACGTGAAGGAATTGCTAGAGTTGATACCACCGCAGCAGGTAAAGCAAACAGTGAACGCAAGGAGTGTTGCTCCTCCCCGTGAGTTTTCCTGACTGCTCTATTCCTGACAGATCCAGAGCATGACAAGTACCAACAATGTTATCTCGGCTCAATGAATACGTTTCTATGCGCATTTTCTTCCGGTGCCGTAATGGTGACATGCTGACATGTGTCTTGTTAGATTTCTCATTTGGTCTCTATCTGAAGGGGGCTCCTGATCTTGAACCGCAACTCTTTATCGGTCGTGAAGCCGAGCTTGAAGAAATGGCAACTATATTGAGACCTGAAGACACTTCCGTAGAACAGCGAAAGCTTGTGCTCGGAGGACTGGGCGGTATGGGAAAGACACAACTAGCTATCGCTTATGCAAAGAAGCATCGTCATTCTTATGAATATATTTTCTGGCTGAACGCTACCTCTTCGCAGACGTTAACGGCTGGTCTGCAGACGCTTGCGCAATATATCTCACCATCTGACGATCCACAGCATTGTGATCTTGAACAGCTTGTTTTACTAGTGTCCAAATGGCTCTCAGATTCGAACAACACTCGGTGGCTATTGATACTGGACAATTATGACGAACCGGACCAATATGACATCACGGCATATTATCCGTACGCGTCACACGGCTCGATCATTGTGACCACAAGAGCACCGGACAGGGTTCGTGGAACTGTCTTGAAGGTGAGTCAATTGAATGCTGTCGCAGAAAGCCTGCAGATATTGCAGACTCGGTCGGAAAGAGAAAATGTAGATTCCGGTATGCGACTTTGTCGATTTGCCAATTGAGTCCAAATGCTCACTCGATTCTAGACACTGCTGCTGTTGGCCTAGCCGACCGTCTTTGCGGATTTCCTCTGGCGTTAGCAACTGCCGGTGCATACTTGAAGAAAAGTATTATGAGCTTTGAGCGGTATCTCGAGGAATATGACAAACGCTGGAATATCTCACCAAGTCGACCTACCCAGCTACCGGAATATTCTCGCACTCTATATACTACTTGGAACGTATCCTTCGAGCAATTACAGCAAGAAGATCTCAAAGCTTCACAGCTTCTCACACTTTTCGGCTACTTCGACAATCAAGACATCTGGTACGATCTTCTCCACGCTGGGCAAAACGGTCATATTGATGGATGGCTCTTATCGATCTGTGAGAACGACTTGGAATTCGAAAGCGTCATGGTTCTGCTCGTGGAATACTGCTTCGTGGAGGCTCACGCTGAATGCCAGTCATATAGCTTACATACCTGTGTTCATGACTGGATCTTACACCATTTGAACTCTGAGGTTGATGCTGACAGATATTGGTTTGCCTTCGACTGTGTGGCCCGGTCCATTGCAGATGAGGATTTGAGTTCGCTCTCAGGTATAAGGTTCCAGAGACTAGCAGGCCATGGATTACAATTGACTCATAGTCGTTTTGACCAGCTTGATTATCCTGGAGCTTTATCAGACCTAAGCGGTACTGAAGTCCGTGCGCGCTTTCGCGGTATAGATATTATCGCGATGATGCTGGCAGAGCAGGACTATTACGCTGCCGCCGAAACGATGCATCAGCGGGCATTGATTTGTCAGGAGGAGGCCTTGAGATTTCAGGAGAAGGGGTTGGCGCCAAATCATGCATACACTCTGCATACCATGAACGCCCTAGGAAGGCTCTATATTAAACAGGATAAATTGCAAGACGCAGAAAAGATGTTTCAAAAAGTATTACAGAGCGAGGAAAAGATACTTGAAAAAGATTATTACTGGATTCTGCAAGCAGTCACCGGAATGGGAGATGTCAAGCTTAGAGAGGAAGACTTGGAAGAGGCAGAAAAATGGTTCCAACGAGCACTACAAGATACAGAGAAGAGATATGGATCGGATGAATCAATTACTCTTCTAGCGGTACAAAATCTCGGAGCTCTCTATTGGAAACAAGGCAAGCTGAATGAAGCGGAAGAAATGTATAAGCGCTCATCACAATATTTTCAAAAGCGCCCTGAACTGAAAGATCAATCGGCTCTAAATACGATCAACATTCTCGGACTTATCTACCGAGATCAAGGCAAATGGAAAGAAGCGGAAGAAATGTATCAGTGGGCGTTGAAATGTGGAGAAGAGGTCTTTGGACCGGAACATACATCAACTCTACAGGTGGTCAATAATCTCGGACTGGTCTATCAAGTACAAGAAAGACTCATAGACGCTGAACAAATGGTTCGACGGGCCTTACAAGGTTATGAGAAAGTCTTTGGACCAAGGCATGCAAGCACTTTGGAAGCGATTGCTCGACTTGGATATTACCACATGAGACAAGCACGTCTACAAGAAGCGGAAGCGATATTTCGTGAATTCCTGAAAAGATACGATGAAACTGTTCTATCTGATCGTCAATGGATACCGTCAGTTTTCAAAAATATCGGCATGCTCTATACATTGCAAGGCAGGTTTCACGAGGCAGAAGAGTCATTACAACGATCGTTACAGGGTTACGAGAGAGTACTCGGCTCTGAAGAATGCAGCACAGACACCAATGCATTGAACACAATTGGAAACCTGGCGATGGTGCAGGCGGTATTAGGTAAGCGTGAAGAAGCGAAGGACGGTTTCCAGCGTGCTTTACACGGCTTTGAGACAGTTCCTGCACATATAGCGGCATTGAAGCAATTGTGTGAAACGAAAACTGATGACGAGTTATCTCAATTTATATCTCAGGCAATCTTAGATGGCGTGAGTGCAGAAGACATGATGTTTCATTGATACTACGACTTCTTCACGCAGTTCAAATCCCCACCTAGTTTCGATGGTGCAGCAGAGATAATCCATATAGCAGACTACCTAGGTAGCCAACTTCTTATATATTCCCCGTACATACACACTTTGATTCATGCTCTGCTGTAACATAATTTGTACCCTTCAACAAAAGACTTGCGAGACCAATGCGTTCCGAACAATGTTCCGTTATGGAAAGGGGCGGAAAGGGGATTCGGTGGATACTTTTATGGAGACAGACGACTTCTATATCTACAACTCAATATGAACATGGCATGAAGTTGTTTTTTACGTGCTCCAACTACGTCTATATAAATTAACTGAGCCGAACCATGAGCATCTCCTCCCTTTGCAGGGGCGTTTCTGGCATTGATGCTGTCTCTGGTAGATAGGGCTCTCTTTCTTCCCCCGTGAGATTTTGCAAGGCGGTGGGTGAATCAAGAAGATGTGAGGTACAGCATGACAACACCGACCAATGGTTAACCTCGCAAAATACACCTCCAGCACAAATGCAGGGCTTCTCTAGTGGCGTTTGGGCCTGTCATGCACCCGCGCCCGCATCCACCTCACTCTGTCAGCCCATCTGTCCCTCTCACCCCCTCAAAGTCTCCTCCCAGCTATCCATGCTACCGACCCTCCTATTGATCCCCTCAGCCATCTACACTCTCTTTGATGGACGCCTCACGCATCGAAACGCAGTGTAAAAACATCATTTACAAAGGACTGAGCAATGTGATCCAAGATCCAGGTGCGGATTGGCGGTATCTGACACCGTCGGAAATCTTGACGACTCTACAGAACTTAAAAGATAATCTACGTGAGAAGGGAGCGTACGATGTGGTGGAATGGATCCATCAGTATAAAGAGAAGTGTCAAATGACTATATCTGAAGGACGTGTCTTTGAAGGGCCAGATCATGGATAAACTCGTAGAAGGCGCCCAAGGAATGTAAGTTTTGGTCTCAATGAAAATCTACGATGGAACAACTCTGACCTCGACAGGTTCCGGTGGGTGGCGCTACAATTAGATATTATATGCGAGGAACCGTCCGACAAAGCGATCATTGCGGCTCTACAAACACTGCCACGTGGCTTGTATGCCTCCTATGAACGAATCCTGCAAATCGTCAATGAAAAGCCCAAGACGACTCAGACGTTAGTCCGCCGTACTTTGAATTGGATTGTTGCTCGTGGCCAGTTGGAAATACCACTACTGTGTGAAGCGGTTTCTGTTGAGCCAGGCTCCACCCGGTCAGACCCTCATGGAATTGTTGATGTTGAAACCATTCTACGATGCTGTGGGAGCTTCGTGCGAAGATATGGTCACAACATAGAGTTGGCTCATTTCACTGTCCAAGAATTTCTTACTTCAGCATGGTTGAAGGACAGGTCAGAATTAGCACATTTTTGGCATGAATCAGACACCGTTAGCAAGTACCAAGCATACACCTCTCTGACATATCTCTGTTATGCCGATTTCAGCTTCCCGTGATTGTCGGCGGCGGACATGGAAGCTCGGCTGGTTCAATTTCCGTTCTGGAAAGTGGCAGCCCGGTCGTTAGGAGTCATAGGACTTATTCGGGGAGTTGAGACTGAACATGAGATCGTGGCACTGTTACAGAAATTGTTCAGTGAATCAAACAGAGGGCACCTATACTCTTGGGCACAAGAACACCTATCGATTGGGATCTTCAATGAGCGTTTCAAGCTTGTGAACGAAGCTTACTATCTCATCTCACCATTGCATTACGCTGCAATTCTGCGGCTCCCAGGACTGTGTTTTTGGATTTTGGCTCAACAACCCGTAGCAGCATGGTCCAGTCCAATAGGCTCTCCAATCCACTGTGCGCTTCTAGGATACCTTGCTTTCTCTAAATTTGATACAGTCTCTGCATATATTACAATAAAATTCGGCATCGATATTGCAAAAGTCGTCAGCGAAATTCTTCATATTTTAATTCCAGCCGAGATAGAAGCTGATGACCAGTGGACTTGCAGGAAGTCAGGTAAACATGTGTCAACACTCTACCTTGCTTTCACATACTTCCCGAATGAACATCGACGAGTCCTACTAGAGCGCCTTCTCAAAGCCGGACATCGGTGCTATCCTGATTTTCTAGAGAAATTGTTGGTATCAGGTAAAGACATTATAGACCTCGTGAAACAGGAGAATCTGCACGACAGCAGCATGGAGCTATATAAAAGGATTCTCATGAGACAGACTCAACAAGGGAATAAAACCGCTGTGGCCATGGTTGAATCGTTGTTGAGTAAATCCTACTGTTGAGTAAATCCTACTGTTGAGTAAATCCTACGTTAATCCAAAGGTCATGCATGACCTCTTTTTCAATGCCGTTCGTGAGGGATGTGTGGAATTTGTGGAGCGTCTTCTTGTCGAACAAGCTTTGGACGTAAATATGTGTGATAACGAGGGGAGCACGGCTCTTCACCTTGCTGCAGAAGTTGGCAGAATCAAGATTGTGGAAGAACTGATCAAACGAGGTGCGGATATACGAGCCATAGATAGGCAAGGGTTTACACCTTGGGCTCGGGCGATTGAAACCCATGAACGTGATGTTGCAAGTCTGCTGCGATCAAAAGTACTGAAAGAAGGTAAGCTATTCCTGACCTCTTCACATCTCACAGTGTCTAACGGTATCGAAGATGCAACAACCTCTTCGTCCATTGCCCAGAAAGATTTCCAGTGGGGTCTCCAGTCGGCTCTAGCTGCTGCCATTAGAAGAGGAGATATATACCTTTGCCGACGCCTCATGGAACAAGGGGCTTGCCTATCATCACCTTGCGGTCCATGCGGGAGTTGCCTGCCTCTGTTGTATGCTCTAGATTACAAGCAGCTGGAAATATCCCGCTTCATTATAAACGAAGGTGGCTCGGTCGCAGGTGTAGCTTGCAAGGCCCATAGGTATCCTCGCTACACAGCTTTACATTATGTTGCCCTTTACGGTGATATAACGACCTTCACAGCGATTATCAAAAGAGAACCGACATTGCTTTTTGTTGAGACCGCTGTGCATCCTATCCACATGGCAATTCTGCACAAACAGAACGCTTTCCTGGAAACTCTTTTAGAGAGCACTCGTGTGTCTTGGGAATCAAGTTTCTGTGACGCGGAGCCGAGTCTGAACGGTGAAGCGCAGCCAGAGCTTGCACCGAAACTGAAAGACAAATCATATCAGCTGACAGGCCCGAACTTGTTGGATCTACCTACGAGATCTCCCTCTTTCTTCCACAATTGGACAATCCCAACGGGAATAACTCCACTCCACTGCGCAGTATACTTGGGAAAAATTGAGGCTGTCAATCTGCTCCTTAAGGCCGGTGCATCTGTGAACCGCCCGAACCTAGAATGCAAACTCCATTAGGGGTAGCTATCAAGAAGCGCAAGGCACAAATAGCTGGTATCTTGTTAGAGTTTGAGGCAAACCCTCATTCTCGTACTCGCTCAGGACGTCCGCTTCGTCGCATTGCGCTGAAAAACAAAGACATGACGCTTTATGGTCGTCTTCGGGGCCCAGAGGAGAACATCAGCGGGGAAGACTTGCGTCACATCTTGGTATCGGATGCTGTCCAAGAACTTCGCCTGCTTCTCTCTAAGGGCTTGAATCTCTCGCTCTACAAAAGTGGTCAACTTGACGAATGCTGGCGTTATGATGTTCCTTTTGTACAAACCTACTTGCTAAACTGTGGACATGAGCTTGGAGCAGAGGATCGAGACTACGGTACCCTTGAGCGTCCTTTTCCTGCAAGGTTCATAAGATTGTCCCTTTTGAAGCGCCTGTTGAAGAAATTCGGCCGAGAAAGAAGCTCTCAAATTTTGAACAAGCAGACCAGTCACTGGTTCGCACCGTTGTATGATGCTGCGCTTCATGGCGAACGTGCATTGCTACTGCTTAAGCACGGGGCGAATCCCGATGTCATTGGGGGCGACCTGGGAACTCCTTTGATGGTAGCTGCAAGGATGGGCCGTCTACGACTGGTCCAATTACTCATCGACTCTGGCGCTTTGGTGAGTTATGAGCACGAAGGCAAATGGGTTAGCGTCCTCGAGCAAGCGAAGCAGTTTCCTGACATCGTCAAGTGGCTTCTTGATGACCGGTGGACAAGGTTGAAGTTCTTGGAAGATGGAAGTATTACTTAAAAGGGCCCTGGCTTTATATCGAGCAAGGTCTCTGGGAAATCTGAGAAAACACGAACGGTGTTTTTCTCTGCGAAAGCTTCAGGGAAGTGATGATGTTCTATTCAATCTCATTTACTCTGGCGGGTTCTTCTCCTATCGCATATCTTTCTCGTGCATCCCTTCCTTGCTGTTTGATATTGGGATTGACACATGGATTGATCCCTCGAGATATAAGGGAAGACAAGACTACTTGATTTTCAAAGCAATATGTGTTTATTTGCCTTTTGTAGATCTAAACCGTTACACCTGAGGTCAAAAGAAAAGAAAGGTTGTATACATTTAACTGCTTTGGGAAATCAGGAAGCTGCTCTAAACCACTGTATTAGAGCGGCGTCAGGCTACGTAGAATTCAGGCTAGACCCGTTTTCGGGAGGCACGCAACATAAAAGTCGATTTTCTTTCTGGGATTTTCGGTTTCTTCTTTCTTTTTTTCTTCATCATCAGTAGCGGTTTACATACCTCACATATAAGTATTGTAAATCCACCGGAGCTCCGCCATTGGCGGCTTGCTGAGAGCTGTCCTCACTTACAGTGGCAGTGGACTTCTTTCCGTTCCCGGCTTCGCAGAACACGAGCGATTCTTGAGCTTATGCTACTTCCTTTTTCCCAACATACTATGGTCCTTTTCCTCTGTCGATGAGATGGGACTGTGGAGGGGTGGCTACATACATTCTTGTCGGCGCTTTTGATGCAAAGCGCTCGACTATTCTAGTGGAGAGAGGAGCGACACGTCGTTGGCTATGAGCGCAAGAGCAGGATACACGAGTGTCGCAGGCACGGCAGTCTCGGAGGACCTGGATGAATATCTGGAGGAACAGACGATCATATCAGTGCTCGATGGTTTTACGGATGTAGATTGAGCAGATGTGTGGTCGTCGTCTTGCAGACTTCAGTAACTACGATGGTACATTCTGGCACATGCGTGTGACATGTACGTGCTTTGGAATGACCTTCCGGTAGATGAGTTAGTTGAGGTAGTAACCAATTCAAATACAATATGCTACGTTTAATACTCTATGCCCCGAAGTCGATTGTGTCCGATTGCAGCAGGGTTCATTCCTAGAGAGCACAATTGTACAGCTTCAGCAGTGATCACATGTTGAATTGTGGTGCACCAAGAAAGAGCCCCCAATCCTCGCAGACCTTAACTTGCAGTCGGGGTCCTTTATATCCCCCGAGAGTCAGCTTCGCAGACACAATTCTTTTCCGCCCCTGCAGAACGCCTCAAGCGACATAATCTTACGCCCCAAACATTGAACCGATGTACTGTGTGTAGACCGACAGCAAGACCAGCCATTCGCTGATCGAAAATAAATTAATCAGACTAAGTTCTACTTCACGAACAGCGTTCCATCAAATATGACCGACATGAGAAATTATCGTCTGTGACCTGCTTTAAACAGGATAGTGTACGGAACTACTGTAAGATACGAGGAGGAGCGTTGGGGGGCAAAGAAGAGGAAAGATAATCTGGGGTCAGAACAAGAGTGAAGCGTTGGTTGGTGGAGTTTTGACGAAAGTCAGATTTCTAGATTCACTTCTTCTCCTTAAAACTTAACTTACCCCGAGATCAATCAAGTAAGTCACCTGGACGGTTTGACGGGGAAGGCGGCCACCAATCCAATTGTCATGGTCAGCAGTAGATCTCCTCCCCCGCCTATGTTATTCAATCTGATTGATTACCTTACTTACAAGGATTATGCCTAAATGCACTCCGTTCATGTCCTTGTTTTTTCTCTTGTCAGATGTACCTAGGCAGGCAGGCAGGCAGGCAGGCAGGCGGGCTGGCATTGGCATTGGCATTGGCATATGTTATCTCATTTCCAGTCTTACTTACATGGTCAGCCTGATCGCAACGGGTTTGACCTGCTGCGCTGTTACCTTGTCGGAAGAGCAAGTCAAATGCAACCATCCGTAATCGTTATACTGAGACACCTTCCTCCTTCTCTTATTACTTTTCCTACTTGATCGCATGTCTCGCAATTGTCCTCACATTCTTCTCTTACGTTGTGCCATATGCGCTACTTCATCTGTTTTCAGGTTGATCACATAGTGACTTGCCATCGTATTGATCAGCATCCAACACCGGAGGTCGAAGCGGCATCGAGGGAAGAATAGCAAATTACATTCGCCGTGAGCTCCACGAACTATGAGATCGCCATGGAGGAAGGCCCAAGCGCCTGCTAGTACCAAACCAGCTGAGACCGAACAGTCGGCCATAGAGACTGGTGCCGACGCTGGCGGTGATTTTACAGTAGTAGGAGGTTCTGAACGAGAGAAGAACACTCTTGCCCAGAGTCTGCGTGTCGATACTAGTGAAGCGAGACATTCGAACTTTAGTGAGGGCGCGCCGAACGTTGCTGCGACAGCGGGAAACGGGATAGACGAGTTTCCTAGGACAGGACAAAGAGAGCACGGCGGATCAGACGATGACCATGAAGAGAAGACAGAACCCATTTCAACAACATTGACGAAGACGACGACTTCCTCAAGCGCGGAAGGACCCGAGGACGAATCGAAGTACCCCAAAGGTATTGCACTGTACCTGTTGACCTTTGGCTTATGTCTTGGGACCTTTGTAGTAGCTTTAGACAACACTATCATTGCAACGGCAATTCCAAGGATCACGACGGTCTTCGATTCCCTGGACGATATTGGCTGGTACGGATCAGCGTATCTTCTGACGACAGCTTCATTGCAGCCATCACTAGGAAAGGTCTATACGTTCTTCAGCGTTAAGCTCACATATGTCATTTCTGTTGCCGTCTTCGAACTGGGCTCGGTGTTGTGTGGTGCTGCTACATCGAGCTCCATGTTGATCATCGGACGTGCTATAGCGGGAGCTGGGGCATCTGGCATCTTCTCGGGGGGTTTGACCATCGTCGGCTATTCAGTCCCGCTTCGGGATCGCTCGATCTACATTGCTCTTGTCTCAAGTATGTGGGGGATCGCAAGTATCGTTGGTCCGATTCTGGGAGGAGCTTTCACTGACAAAGTGTCATGGAGATGGTGTTTCTACATAAATCTCCCGATCGGTGCTCTCTGCGTCGGCGCTGTCCTTACGTTCTTCAAAAACCCTGATCGAAGGGAGAGCAGGCTCAATTTGAAAGAAAAGGTTCTGGAATTGGATTTGCTTGGTGCTGGGTTTCTGATTTCTGCTGTTGTCTGTCTTCTGCTGGCACTGCAGTGGGGAGGATCAACGTACCCTTGGCGTGACTCGAAGGTCTGGGGCTGTTTCCTTGGTTTTGCCCTGATTATCGCAGTCTTTCTCGTGATACAAGCAAAGCGCGGTGATCGAGCAACGCTGCCGCCTAGGGTTGTAATAAGGCAAAGGACTGTTCTAGCCGTAGCGCTGTTCTCGTTCTGTTTGTCGCTTTCCCTCTACGTCATCGTTTACTGCAAGTACCAACAGTCTTTGCCTAGTCCAAATGCTGACAAGATTCTAGATGTTCCTATCTGGTTCCAAGCTGTACGCGGGACCTCCGCACAGACATCAGGTATCCGGACCATTCCCTTCCTGCTCAGCAACATCCTAGCAGCCATCCCAGTTGGCGCTCTCGTCAGCAAGGTTGGCTATTACACCCCATTCATCTGGATCGGGAGTGCTCTTTTCCCGGTTGGAGCAGGACTTTTGTACCTGTTGAAGGTGAATTCAGGGGCAGGTGAATGGATTGGATATCAGATTTTGGCGGGGGTGGCAGCGGGTATCTGCGTTCAACTACCGTTCGTCGCCGTGCAAACTGTCCTCAGCAAGAAGGACATGGCAACAGGCAATGCAGTTGCCGTATTCTTCAACAGCATGGGAGGAGCCATTGGGGTTAGTATTGCTGAGAATATTTTCAGCAATCAGCTCATCAAACAGATCCCACGACACGCCCCCACGGCCAATGTTGCGGTCGTTATCGCAGCCGGAGCGACCCACTTCCGGGATGTGGTGACGAAAGAACAGCTTCCTGGAGTTCTGCTTGCTTACAATATCGCTGTCACCCGTTGTTTCCTGATCGGAGTTGCATCATCTGTTATCGCCTTCTTCTTGAGCTTCCTGTTCGAAATGAAAAGTGTCAAAGGCAAGGCTATCATGGCAGGCGGGGGTGCATAGAAGACAGTTACCATACAGAATGGGTCAACGGTCGGTCGTTCTGAAATTCATCGGTATTTAGAGTTTTGGGACCGCCGAGACTGTGAAAGGTAACAGATATCAAGGCAACATATGGTCTCGGTGACCTTGAGTGGCTACATAACAGACAGTAGCTTTATGATCTTCACGCTTATGGGCCCCTGGTGCAGAATATCAAATATCGTATGTACTACGCAGTAGTAACAGGCAATTGTGGTACATGTACTCTGCATTCTCGACAAGATACGTGACAGTAGAACAACAGTGGTACAGACTATGTAGTCGGGTAGTGGTACCTGCCATCTTGCATAATTACTATGTACCGTGTTGTGTGTACCATGACCAGGATATCCTTGTATCTTCATGCGATTGCGACGACGGAAGAACGGCATCCTATCCCAATGGATGAAAATTATGCGAAACATCTTGTCTACTGTCATAGTACTACGTACATGCGAACAACGACGTCTCACGTTAAGATGCCTGACATTGATTGTACTAATTATGTCCTTGACTCGATTGACCACATCCCATGTCCTGACGAGCCTCGGGAGCTGATTGGAATCAAGCCAAAAGATCGCCTATTGATCGCCAATCGACCGAGAGTCAAGGCTCCGCCGGCGTACCCCCTGAACACGGCTAATGTTGTAACATCCTCGCAAGGCTCCATTACCTCGTCTCTCCACTTAGATACGCATTACCATACTGTACTACGTAGTATGTCGTTATCCCGAATCATAGCTCGCTCAATCGTTTCCGTGAACAGCAGGTTCGGGGAGAGAGAAAGAAGGGACGGACGGTGATAATAGGGGACTTAATTACTCAGCCTTATCAAAAGAGATCAGTCACCATCACCGCAATTCAGCATGTTGAGAGACTGTCAATATTCATGTCGTTGATTGAGGTGGTCAAGTCCTAAGAACCGTTGAGGTAGTCTTGTAAGCGAATTGGCTGGATAAAAGAATCCATGATTGTTGGTGCTCCTTGACGGTGCATGCCCATGTCCTTGGACATGCATATCTCGCAGCTGATCCCCATTACTGTACATACAAGAGGAGGCTGTGGCACTGCACTACTGTACGCCTCTTAACTATAAACAAACGCGGCCATCTCATCGCGACCTCTTCCTGATTGGACTTGAGCTTGTTCAGTGCAGAGAGCAACATCCAAAAAAGAAAAACAAGTTGACTTTGGCAGTATCTGTAGATCGTTGTGGAGGGTAAAGTTAGAGGAGGTTAACGGGGATGAAGGCATGTCTAGACACAATATCGTGAACAGTAATAGAGAGAAGGAGCTAATTAATTATAACAGAAGCAAAGACGTAACCCATTTCCCCCCTCTTCCCCCCCCTCCCCCAAATACAGTAAACATGACGCCTGTGCCTGTAGTGCACTCAATCAAATTCAATGGTTGGATAAGAGGTCGACCACTACATCGTACCCCTGTCGCCCCTGAAAGAGGACAAAGGGCCCAAACAGAGTCCAGAAGCTTTGAACTGTGCGCTGTATCATAAGCATCCTGTAAGCCTCCCGCGACAACATACCGAATCATACCTTACAACTACGCAACCGCACACACACCGAGACAACCGTCGATTTTTCTAGCTTCGACTTTCCCTTTTCAAGCACAAAACAATGGGGGTGGATGCCTATCCTGTCTGTTGAGCTCCAGCCGATCATGCCATTGGGATCCCCTGACCGCCGAGCTACGTACCATAGTATGTAGTATATCACTTGCTATCTTCCCATGCAGACAAGCGTCTAGAGGAGGGATGTGCGATACAAAGGCGCGTCTGCCATTGCGTTTCACTGTTTCAGGAGCAGCCCGACCGTGGGCCATCATCCTTTTCTTTCACTGTGCGATAGCTTTTGCCTTATATTTTTCCTGCCATTGCCATTTCATCACTTTCTAGAAGAGCTTGGTCGTATATCCCTTGCTTCCCACCCGATAATAGCCCAGACCACAGACAGGAAACGCTTTCTGTCATCAGAGGTCCACACTCGTCGATAACCCTGAACCACCAAAGCCAAACCCCACTTCCACGCGCCTGATTACCGGGAGAACAATAATAATCGATGCCGTTCACTCAGACCTCGTAGTCCTCACTGGGCGTAGGGCGGATTTTCTCTTGCAATATCGATCACCGAATTCATCATGAGGGCAGGACCGTGACTACTAGGAATTTTTCCCGATTTTCCAGACTGTTGCGACTGATTATCCTCAATGGCTCCTCCAAAGGCTGCGGCAAAGAGACCAGAAATCCAGACGACACCATTGGCAGACTTCTTCTGGATTGCAGGCGTGGACAGCTCAGACCTGTTGAAGGCTTACACTCAATTGGGAGACAAAATACACTACAATGGCAATCTATCGGGAGGAGGTGTGGAGGATACCATCGAGGAGGACCAGGACGAGGAGCGGTCGTCCCTGGTGGAATCCCCCCGCCCAACCTCGGGTGGTTCGATGAGCGATTCGTGGAATAGATTTTCTAAGGTTTCCAACTCGTCTTCTAAGCAACTGAAGAGCCTCAGCCGTGATGGAGGGGGCAGTAACAGGAGCAGCGCAACCATTCGGCCAGTGGCTCAAGAGCCCACCCCATCTTTGTCCATGCTCGATGACGCCGACTTTGAAGACGCATTACGGAGCTTCGCTGCCGACCGAGATTCCTTTCTAACTGACCTCACTCGGAGTGCGGGTGCGATCACGAGCTCAACACGTCAAAGACAGCGGCCGAAAACGCTGAAGATCAAAGGAGATGAGACGTTAGCCCCTACCGGGCTGAAGTCGAGTATCGGGAGTGTCAGACGGCGTATGAGCTTCATGGACATGAATAGTGTAAAGAGGCAATCGAGCCTGGCACGTAACGGTAGGCCCACCGTGTTATATCCTCTGCGTTGGTGCTGACAGTTGTATCATAGTTTCGGTCAAAACGTCGAGGCGCATGAGCACATACAATTCAGTCGTGCCTAATCCTGAACCCCTTGAGATCTCCCCGCATACTCATCCGCTCAAACGCAAATTCGAACCTGTATTGTTGGATAGATACCCTCCCAAAGACGAGTCACAGCGCAGAGGCAACTTCCCAGATTACGTCCCGATGTTTGCTTTCCCCAACGATATCAATGTGGTATCTTCTGATACTCGTCCACGATCGACATGGCATGGATTTACAATGACGGCAGGTGATAATTCGAGGCTACATGCCATTTGTGTTATTGTATGGATCCCCTTGAGTTCAAACGCAGCACAAGAGCTAGAAAAGAGATGCGAAGAATGGCGCAAGGCAAACATGACGGATGCTGAGCGCGAACTCGCTTCTAGCCTTGGTGAAAGACTTGCCGGCGAAAGGGCTAAGCTGTCCAGACTGTTGGCTCAATTACCTAATGTAGCTTCCGAATCCGAAGCGCGTGACGAACTTGAAGACGAGATCAGCTCCGTGGAAGAAAAGATTACACTTATGACGGATATGTTACGACCGTTGAGACATGGGGCAGCTTCAAGAATTGAGGGCCTGACTGAAAGCGATAGCGGATTGTGGATACCTCGTGCTTACGGGATCATTGGAAAAGATAGCTCGATGACCAGCTTTTGGAAAGAATGGCTAAGAGCAGTGGTTGTGCCTATGACAGATGGTGGCGTGTTGAGGATTCCACCCAGTTCACCACGAACCGGGATGTGGGCGCCTCTCGAGCGATATGTGATCAACCTCTGTACCGAGGCGCCAGGTCCCATGTCCTCCAAAACTCAAGTAGAGGTTTCTGTGCGTGAGTTACGGATGTATGCAAGAAAGGAAGCTGTCAATGAGCTTCCGGGGTCGCGAAATGTATTTCCACCGATGGCTTATCTCCTACTTCAACTGACACTAAGCAGACTGATCTCTACCCCTTATTCCGTGCGCTATCTATACCCAATATCTTGGTCTTGTTTGAGGTGAGGAATTCTTACGGTATTATGGATTCATTCCCTGCTAACATATGCAGTTTCTCCTTGCGGAGGCGAGAGTAATCTTGGTTTCTTCACATACTTCCATGCTATATGCTATTACACGGGCAGTCGTCGACTTATTGTTCCCCTTGAAGTGGGCGGGCGTACTCATCCCGGTCCTTCCTGCACGCTTACTGCAGGCCTTGCACGCTCCTACTCCTTATCTCATCGGTATTGAGAAACGTTACGATAATGTTGAATTTCCAGATGAAGACTTCGTCATCGTCGACTTGGACAACAATGTCATTGAAAGCACAGCCCAGCCTATCTCCCTACCTCGACAACAAAGACGGAAACTCATGTCTCTCTTACAATTAGCCGCTCCGTTACATTACAGATTTGGAGTGAAGCCTGGCCCACCACTTTATTACCAGGAGACTTATCCGTACGATGCATTTGCCTCCGAATCCCCATCATTGTTCTCTACCAGCACTCCTTCGACAAATTTGGGCAAATTTGTCAACCTTAGTTCGACGTCCTTTGGAGCCCCCGCAGTCGACGGCCATCAACCACGGCCTCCTATATTCAATGTGTTCTCCACCGGCAAGACTGCTAAGTCATCTGGGAACGACCGGCCAAGGACAAGTTCCACGTCCAGAACCAGCAGT
Organism: Pseudophaeomoniella oleicola; assembly: GCA_003868215.1. NCBI lineage: Eukaryota > Fungi > Ascomycota > Eurotiomycetes > Phaeomoniellales > Phaeomoniellaceae > Pseudophaeomoniella > Pseudophaeomoniella oleicola. Next base: position 95,508 of record QWDQ01000013.1, on the reverse strand, counting down.
CCACCTCAAATCTCACCTATCTCTAGTACATTTCCGCCATTGCCGTTGACGCCAGTCTCAAGAAATGACTCCGGATTTGCTCTTCAGTCGACTCTCCGAGAGAAGCGATCGGGCTACTTCGACGAGAAATCCCGTCGCTCATCTTCGTTTGGCACTCAAGAAGCTCGCCGGAGACCGAGCATCCCGTTTCTTGGCCATTCGTCGAATCTATCAGTCAGCAATTTGCCTTCGGAGCTATCCAACTCCGGGTATGCGCCATCGGCTTATGCACAGAGTACTCTAGCGGCAAGTACGATCATGCCGCAAGTCCTGATGCAGCCTGTACAGAATACAGATACCACATTCTGGGTGGAAGGTCACTGTCTACAGTGGCGTCCTAATGACGACCGATCTACCTGTTTAATTTGTGAAGAAAAGTCTGACCATGGGGTATTTCGCTGCACGGGCTGTGGTGCGACTGCTCACAACGGATGTGCAGGACAGATTTCATTACCATGTCCCGTTGCATTCTACCCTGATCAGGTTCGGGCTGCTTTTGTACGATGTTTTGCGAGCCTGTTTTACACCTATCGCAAATATCTCGGGCCACCGACAGGTCAGCAAAGGAAGAACGGGTTGTTGTATTCGTTCAATGCGAATGAATTTCTGAGGAGCCTTCCTCGTGAAAATGCTGATTATGTGGCTATGCTTCAGCAGACACAAGGTATGCTACTTCCCGCTTCTTGCACCCGTCAGATCACTGACTGAAGTTTATAGCATTCAATGAATTCATCTCTGACCGTGAACGTACCGTCCCTGCTACCCTTTCTTCCTCCGACTCCTCGACCGCAACCGAGATCAGTCTCTTCGACTCCATCATCCTAGCCAAACGCCATCGTGGCCGGTTCCGACCTTCCATTTCAAGTTCAATCTCATCCCGCAACCCATTCTCCTCCCGCTCTTCTTCTCTCAATCCATCCTTCTCGACCAACAGTTCATCCAACCTTGGCCCGAGTCCCGAATTCTTGACGTCGACAACCGAACACCTCTGGCGGACGGCGTCAGCTTCAATTTCAACGCAATCGACTCTATCTTCGATGGCCCCCAATGGTCTTCCGACGCCGCCCAAGCACCCTTCTTCCACATCATCTTCTCTAACGAGCCTCGATACCGAACTTGCTGCCATTTCATCACCACAGAGATCCTACCGCGACATCATAACCCGTACTCCCGCTAAACTCGAAGGCCAATACATGACCAAACCTCGCATGATTCAAGGCACAGTCCCGATTCCTGGGTCTTCAATGGCCAATGGCGTCAGTACAGCTACTGTCGGAAGTGCCAATGCAGCTGGTCCCGGTAACATGGGGACGGGTGCGGCACAGGGACTTGGTCGAAAACCATTGCCTAAAGCCATGCAAAACACTCTGCGGGAGAGATTGAATGGGCTCAACCTGAATCCTCCGTCATGAACATTAGCGACAGATTTACTATTCCAAGATCTACAGGAACTTTCTTTGTATTCGCTATGCTTGAATTTGTTTGGTTGCATGGTTTGACGACCAGTTGGAAGGGAGTCAATAACTGGCGTGTTGCAACCCAAAAGTTTCGAGATGTTTCAGTTTGGAAATTGTCATTTAGTGTAACGCAAAGGTCGGTTGGAAGCTGAGATGGACGATCAGTGCAGACATAGGATAAGCGACGAAGTCATGAACGGAATTCAGGAGTCAGCGACGAGTTGGAAATGAAAGGGTATCTAGTGAATGACCATTTCTGACTGTCTACTCAGTAACACGCAAGGTGTATTGGATACATCCGATGGATTCATGTATATCCATGTTTCTGTTTGTGTACCGTAGTAGGACGTTACTCGGGATATGTCTACAGTGATAGGTCCAACAGTTGATCCTTGTAAACATAACACAGATAAAGACCCCAAGTCCAAACAAAGAGGAGAGGGCAGTGCACTGGAGTGAGGGGGTCGGCATCTTCGGTGTCTTTCCCGCGCGCGTTCGTCATGTTGACTCTGTTTCGGAACTCTTCATCCCTCACCACTCCTCCGTTGAAACACCATCAGGATGGCACTTGTATACTTAGTCTATTCGTCAGGGTAGGACATCAAACACTGGAAAAGAAGCGTATTGATCTACAGTCAAAGCGTAAAGGCTTAGTTGATGTGTCTCGGTGTCTTGCAAGGAACGAACAACTTGCTCGGTTAAAATCCAACCACCACATTCACCATCACCACCATCACCACGAGGTGAGAACCTTCATCGGCAGGATGATCCAAGTTCCATTCCATTTCTTCGCGTTTCAAGAAGGGAGGCGCAGGCGGGTGAGAGAGAGAGAGAGTAAGAATGTTGGATGCGACTGGCTCTGGTTTCACGCGTAAAGTGAACATTCCTCAGGTCTATCGCGTGTAACCATAAGCTAGAACAAGGACCAACCTCCTTCTTCCCCTACGTGTGTATCACGGATTAAATTGATGTGCATCCCTTCCATTGTTGTCTTCAATCTGCTTCTTGCTCTCCATTCACTTCTTGTCTATTTCGAATTCACTTCCTCTGTCGCTTTGTTGGACGGTCTGTCTACTTTTGAACCCTCTTCAATCGTTATCTCAGCGGTCAGCTTTTGGTTCATCCCTTGCATTCCTGCCCAAAACCTCCTCCAGTTCACAACTCACAGAATCAACACAGAATCAACAAACATGTTGTCTTCAATCCTCTCAACGATCGTACTCCTGTCGGGGGCTGCTTTCGCAGCTACTGGCAAACGCGGTGATGCTGCAATAATCACCACCAACGTCGAAGGTGTCACATATCAAGCCGTCTTCCCGGAGAGCAACACGACAAACATCAGAGGACAGATCACTGGTATCTCAAACAGCAATGGAACCGGTGTCAACTTCAATCTCAACTTCTACGGCCTTCCTGATGCCTCTCACGGACCATTCCGTACGTCTCTTGTCCTCACTCCATTATCTCCATATCAACCACCAACTGACCTTCTAATGTAGTCTACCACATCCACGCCATGCCCGTCCCATCTGACGGGAACTGCACCGGCACTCTAGGCCATCTCGACCCCTACATCCGCGGCGAATCCCCGTCCTGCGACGCCAGCCAGCCCGAAACCTGCCAAGTCGGCGACCTGAGCGGCAAGCACGGCAACATCACCAACAACCCCTTCCAAACCACCTACCTCGAGCTCTACACAACCACGACCGACGGCATCGGCGCCTTCTTCGGCAACCGCTCCGTCGTCATCCACAGCAATAACCTGACCCGCTTGACGTGCGCGAACTTCACGCTCGTGTCTCACGGCGTCAATACCACTGGTGCAGCTCCGTATACTGGCGGCGCTACTACTACTACTTCTACAAGTTTCTACTCGACAGGCATTGCGGCAAGTCTGGTTCTCGCATTCACGGCTTTCATGCTCTAAACTCATCATGACGGAGAAACGCATCGCGATTAATCGGTTATTCTCATCTTTTTTCTTTTGGCTTTTGTAACTGAACAAAATAAACGTGCTGTCTTTACATCGTCATCATCATCATCATTGGAAGGAAGTGGAATGGAATGGAACGGGACGGAATGAGTAATGAAGAATGTCCTTTTCTTTTCTTTCTTTACAACATCGAGGTTAGGGGGTCGGGGGTCGGGGGTCGGGAGAGATAGAAACATTGTACGATATAAACATCATCGCGTATGTAGGTATAGAGCTTAGGTATTTATTACCTTAGGTAGCTAAGAAAGATGAGAAGATAAAACCAGATAATAGCTAACCAAAAAAAAAAAAAAAAAAGGAGAAAAAAAAAGAAAAATCCATATCATCCATCTTGTTTATATGTATATAATTAATATTCCCAACGCCTCCGTCGCCCGAGTACAGTAGAATAGATGGAAAAGGAGGTTCTCTCTCTCTCTCTCTCTCTCTCTAAATTACACTACACTACACTATTGCTGCTGGACGGACGACAATCAAAATCCTGCGTGAGATTATTCGGGTTTCAACAACGGGGTGAAGAAATTTCACATGAGATATTCGATACTCATCCATATGTCACTAACTACCTTACCCATCCTAGGTATCTATCTACCTAAGATAGTTTGATTCCATCACTCATACCTCCCCTCATCAAACGCCTCCCGCTCCCAGAACCTCGCCGTGATTTGATTCCCGCTAAACACACGACCTTCGAGCGCATTGACGGCTCGCAGCGCGCTTAATTGGCTCGTGAATTTGACAAAGACGCTCGGTCCGGATGTGTTATTGTCATCTCCTCCGCGGTGGATATACACCCGTTCGACATTCCCGTATTTCTCCGCGCATTCTTCTCCGATCTCTTGCATCAGGCCGCCACCACCGCCGCCGCCGGTGAGTTCTTCGTCGACGTCGAGGCCGCGCAGCATGCCGGCGAGTTTGATGACTTCGGACATTTTGCCGAATTTTCCTTCGGATTCGGCCTTGCCCTTGGCGTCTTTGTGGCCGCCGAGGATCTTGCCGTGACCAGCCGGGGTTGCGAAGCCGCCGCCTTCGGCATCGGGTTTCTTCTTCCTCTTGTCCACTTTGGCGTACAGGGGGTTTACGATGCCGGTTCCTGAGGCGCCGAGACCACTGCCCTTGGTCCAGCCGTATTTCGACATGAGACGCTCGGCAAATCCGGCTTGCCCAGGTCGCTTTGAGCGTGGTGCATCTGCATCTTCGACCGAAGGTGTTGTAGCTCCTGATTGAGAGGGAGAGTCGGACGCAAGCGCGGCTTCTAGCTCTGCCTCGGAAGCTGGTATGTCGTCGGGAGGTGGGGGAAGATTGTAGCGTACAGGAGCACGAGAGATCTGTCCTGTCGGAGGGGGTGGTGGAGGCTCGGTCACGCTCGGTGGCTGCGGTGGCTGCGGTGGCTGAGTGGACTGCTGTTGCGATAAGCGCAGGCGCCGAGCATAAGCATCGTCGCCCGTCGGGTCATCCGGTACATCCACTGGTGGAGGTGGGGGAGGTGGTTGATAGTCCTCATCGAACTTGGGTGGAGCAAATGACATGGGCGGTGGTGCAAATTGTCCTATGCTGTTAGCAACAGTAAACCAAAACATTGCCGAGTACTCACGAATTGGTCTCCTATCTTCGTCCTCGGATTCATCATCGCTCGTCTCTCTTCGTCTAATTTGATGGGCGTATAGCCTGTCTTTCCATTCTCGAATCTCCCGGACCTTTTCGTCACTGTTCTTGTATTCTTCGTAATTGTTGGGTCGTGACGGATCGTATATATCATCCCAATTCTGCGGAATTTCTTCTACTCCTTTGTTCTTCTTGCGCTTCTTTCTTCCGCCTCTTTCGCGCCGTTCTCCAGGATAAAAGTCTACATCACCGTCACCGGTCCAATCTGCCAACGTTGTTCGAGGGACTGGCGCTTGTGTAGCAGAGGCGGCTTCTGTCTTCTCAGTATTGGTTGCAGGGGTAGTCGTAGATGTAGATGTAGCGGATGGCGGCGGGGCAAACTTCGCGGCTATAGCCTTCGCTTTTGCCTTCTGTGCTTGTAGGTTGGGTCTCTTTGTGGGTTGAAAATGGAGGGAGGCTGTTGCTTATAATGAAACCGAGCCAAACGTGAGTAAATCCATATCGCAATTGTCGGGCTCTTACGAAGGGGTCAATAATCTACCGGCCAGTGCTTGCTGCTTCTTTGCAGCTTCATCTTGTTCTGGAGTTGAATCCGCGGTCTGCTTGTACGTCACAGGTGCGCTGGATATTGTACCAGGCGTGGAAGCTGACGAATCGCCTAACAGATTCGCATAAAGCGATCTCATGCCACTCTTGGGCGGTGCTGCGTCGTGCGCCATCGCAGATGATTGCAGGCTGTCAAGGATGGGTGCATGAGTGACTAATAAAAGGTCAGCTATTATTGCAGGATCGAAGTTGGGGACTCCCTGATATACTCACTATAGCCTCTACGTAAGTGGCATGACAAGTAGTGTCAGAGTGAAGTCAAAGACAAATGTATGAGATATTCAGAACAGCAACAAAATGTATGATCTTCAATGACATCGCAACTATTAATTAATCAATGTCGGACGCGGATTCGCGAATGGTGGATAAAGACTCGTTTAGGAAATGGTCCCGGCGAGATGGAAAACGGAAGTCGAGTCGTTCGGCGGTTTAAGGAGCTTCCATGGCGTGATTTCCTATATAAATTTGATCTCTCCAGCTGGTCTGGTTCACTCTCGGAATAGAGGATCTTGTTCTGTTCTCTTCTTCTACTGCATAGACACTGACTAGCAACATGTCGACCTTAGCGAATTCCTTCTCTAGAGATAGCTCTGCTACGGCCGTCATAGTGCCTTCAACTCCTCCGTTAACGGTCACTTATCAGCAACTCTCTGATGAAATACTCGCCTTTCAGAAGAAGCTTACTGGCGTAGGAATCAAGCCAGGTGCTGCCGTCTCTATTGCTCTTCCTAACAGCTACGAATTCATAGTTGCTTTCCTTGCAGCGTCATGGCAACGGGCAATCGCTGCACCTTTGAATCCTGCTTACAAACAGGATGAATTCGAGTTCTATATCGATGATCTTTCGTCGGCACTCGCATTGGTACCCAAGGGTGCTTTCGAGAAGGATGAACCTGCTGTTAGAGCTGCTCGACGGTACGGAGCTGCCATTGCAGAGTGTTACCTGGACGGCAGTAAAGTGGTCCTGGATGTCAAGGAGAAAGGCAAGCTGGACGGTAAAGGAGGTCAGAAAATCTGGCAAGCTGAACCAGATGACGTCGCACTCGTTCTACATACTAGTGGGACTACAGGTCGCCCAAAGGCCGTTCCTCTAACACACAAGAACTTGACACGAACCATGAAGAACATTCAGGACACTTACGAGCTTACGCCGGCTGACCGTACCATGCTGGTCATGCCTCTCTTCCATGTCCATGGTCTCCTCGCTGCCTTCTTAGCCCCTTTGGCATCTGGAGGTTCCTGCGTTGTCCCCCGAGGATTTTCTGCAAGGCAGTTCTGGATTGACTTTGCAACGCACAAGGCCAACTGGTACACGGCTGTGCCAACGATACACCAGATCTTGTTGAAGAATCCTCTACCGAGTCCAAAACCGCAGATCAGATTCATTCGATCATGCTCGTCAGCTCTATCACCTAAGACGTTCTATGATCTCGAAAAGACATTCGGTGCTCCTGTCATCGAAGCCTACGCAATGACAGAGGCTGCTCACCAGATGTGCTCGAACCAATTGCCTCATCGGGGTAATCGTAAGCCAGGCAGTGTCGGTGTTGGGCAGGGGGTCGAGGTCAAGATCCTTGACGCTGAGGGCGATGAAGTACCCCAAGGAGTCGAAGCTGAGATATGTATCCGAGGAGAAAATGTCACGAAAGGTTACCTGAACAACGAGAAGGCGAACAAGGAGTCTTTCACCAAAGGTGGATTCTTCCGTACCGGCGACCAAGGCAAGAAAGACGAGGAAGGCTACGTCTTCCTCACCGGCCGAATCAAAGAACTAATCAACCGCGGCGGCGAGAAAATCAGCCCCATCGAACTCGACAACGTCATCACCACCAACCCCTCCGTCTCCGAAGCCGTCAGCTTCGCCATCCCCTCCGAACTCTATGGCCAAGAAGTCGGCGTCGCCGTCGTCGCCAAGGAAAACCAACAAATCACCCCGCAAGCCATCATGGACTTTGTCGCGAGCAAAACCGCCAAGTTCAAGGTCCCAACGCGCGTCTGGATTTTGAAGGAGATCCCCAAGACGGCGACGGGGAAGATTCAACGTCGGAAAGTGGCTGATTCGATGCTCGCGAAGGATCAAGTGAAAGCGAAATTGTGAACGACAATCTCTTTCTCCCTACCTTGCGGTATCTAGAAGTGTAATTTTTCTATTGGTGTTTTGAACTCTGTACAAATTGGTTAGAATACTTTAAAAGGGAAATAGGCGCTTCTACCATCGAAAAATGGCCTGGTTTGTCTCGTTCACGATTATACATTTGGAATCTCTACCCCTTAACCCCTCTCTACCTAGGTATACATACATACATACATACATACATAAAATACATACTCTCTCTTCATGACACACATCCAATTTGTCCAAGATGCACGGAAGATGTTGAAAAGTACGAGCTAAGGCCATTGTCGGATCTTCTTTGGTGGTTCCCAAGCGTTGTATACGTTTGAGACTAAGGTAAGATATCCCGTTGCATTTATGTCAAAGTACATCAAACAAGCGAGGTGTACATATACAATCCTGTGACAAAATCCAATTCAGTGTCTTGTCGCAGGGATGCTTCAGGTTTGACAATTGTCCCTGCAATACGACTATGCTCTCAGTGTTTGAGACTCTCCAGCCAAACGACCAATCTCTTCTTGATGATGACACCGACCATTCTCCCACTCCCCTCTTCCAGCACGATCAAATGCCTCAGCCCAAGCTTGCCGAACATCTCCACCGCGTATTCCATCGGCGCCTTGTCGATGATCGCGAGGGGCGTGCGGTCCACGAACGGGACCATGTCGAATTCTCCTTCGTCCGCGTGCCCCAGCAGCTTCACCTTTGCGTCCTTGTCGAAGATGCTGCCGAGTTCGGTGAGGCCAAATTCGAGTTCTCCTTGGGCGAGGTAACCTTGCAGCATGCCGTTCTGGGTCAGGACGAGACCGGCGTCCATGAGTCCACGGCGTTTGAGGAGTTCGAGTTTCTCGGTCAAAATGATGCGGGGAACATGGCCCGATGGCAGAACTTCGACAGTGATCTCGCGCATGGTCTGAGATGGTGGGATTAATTCCTCAACGAGATGATTACCGGATTGGACGAGCTGCATCGCGTGGTCCGCGTCGAGGAAAGGGTGACCCAGTACTGCCTGAGCAAGATCGTAGACACCTTCACGTTCTAAGGCATCAGCTACCCACTTGGCAATCAGAATGGCGATCATATGCGGGACCACGTATTCCAATTCCCCGGTCAGTTCGAACATGATGACGCATAGCGAAATGGTCTGGCGAGAAACACCGGCAAGAAAGGCGGCTGCTCCCACCATGGCGAAGATACCTGGAGATATACCTGGGATCGCTTGTCCGATCAGCCGCCCGAAAAATGCACCGGCGTCGAGGGAGGGTATGATGATGCCGAGAGGCACCTTGATACCAAATGTTATAACGGTAAGAATCAGCTTGACCAAAGTACCGTAGAGAAGCCAACCGATGTATCTGCCATTGTTTGGCTCAGATTCCTGCACACACACCCAGGAATTACTGGCATCCGAGTCGCTGCATTGGACCAGAAGATTTCGGATCACGATATCACCCATTTCGCGAGTCACTGGGTTCGGGTACTGGAGGAGTGCCGTGACGAGCGTGACCAGGAAGACTTCGAATACAGGATAATTTTTGATGATAGAGAATCTGCGAAACTTTCTGGACCAGAAGAAGTTTGCCTTGCAAAACACACCACCGTAGAGTCCGCCCACAACTCCGAGGAAAACGAAGACAAGATAATGGTATGGTGCATAAGTCGTGCCATAGTTGGTCTCGAAGAGGACGAGCTTCCCTGTTCCCGTGGGATTGAGGGCCTTCAAGATGACAGCAGCAAAAAGTGAACACAGGAATGCTCGATACAATACTTTCCGAGGAAAGTATGTGCTGATCTCTTCGTAGCTGAATAGCGTGCCCCCGATAGGTGCGCCAAACGCAACAGTCAAACCGGAAGCGCAACCTGCAGATAACATCTCACGCATTTTCCGTCCATTCTCGCGGTATTTCGGGAACATTTTTGCAACTTGATAGGCCGAAGCAGCGGATATATGTACCAACGGCCCTTCCTTTCCGAGGTTCATGCCAGTTGAGACGGCAAAAATGGAGCCCACCGCTTTGCAGACGAGTACCTTGAGATCTAAGAAATGGGGGATCACGAATCCCGAGAGGATGGTCTTGATCTCAGGTATACCAGAGCCAGCTGACATATACATTGACTTTCCAGACGGTACCTCCTTCTCCTGTTCTGATGCCTCCGGGTTGTATTTGTCGCCCAGGCCCGGGGCAGCCGCAGGGAGGGACATCTTAGTCGTTAGAGTAACCATTCCACTGATGAGGCCGAAGGCGAGAGCGAACCCAACATAGATACCATATGCCTTCCAGCCATTCTCGCTCCATACTTGCCAGTCGGTGCACTCAGGCCCAATTTCGCTGAAACTTGTTGCGGAACGAGACGAAAACGTCAGGAGTGGACTGTTGGAAGTGCAACAATCTTCCCGACTTTTCAGTGGATTTGATTTACAATAGCCAGTCTTCCACCCGCTTATTGTCGCAACTCCCATGTCGATAATGAATGCGACGCACGCCGTGAGGATCCCGCTGAGGGCAGCAACTATCCACCCCTGACATCGGTCGAAAGCGGTCACAAATCTATATCGCAGTCCTCGCCGACTGTGTACGATTCGCTGACGGTAAGAGTCTTTCACCTAGAGATGTGATTAAGATCTTGACCTTGGCATCGGTCCAGGGGGGTGGAAGGTGACGGAGCGTACCAGATCATGTAGCCAGTCAATAGTGGTGTAGTCATTGTATGGGAGTCGTTCTCCTATAGCAGCTTCGCCCAAGGCCAGTTCATCTTTACTAAGATGAGATGACAGTATCTCGGAGTGGACTTCACCGTCTTCGAGTTGGACCGCACTCAGTCGACCTCCATTTGGCCTGGGCAACAATCTCGTGCGTTCACTGAGATGCTCTTCATCATCTGCCATAGTTAGAAGTTCAACGGTAATGGGAATATCATTGCAGCAACAACATAAGAAAGAACACAACGAGCGCGAGTGGAAAAAGCAACACGACGAAGCATGACATGTCGAGGTTCTAGGCAATGACGCCAGTGATGAACAGAGCTATGTCTCCCCGGAGATGCATGGTTTGGGGGCTTATCAAGGAGGATGATTGGTGCACCCGAGCGGCTGATAGGCCAGAACAAGATGAGGCGCAGATAAGGATCTATTAGACTTCATGATATGACAGTGACTGCAGGGCCTCTTGTTTTACATCATCGGAAAAAGAAAATATGTGTATGGCATCAACAGGATGCATTACATAGGTAGGGATGAGGAGACAGCAAGGGAGCTTAGTGTTGTTCGCGTGTTGGAAACCAGAGATTCAGACCAACGGAGAAGCACAGAGATCGAGACCGCCTCGCCGCCAAGGCTACAGGCGGTGAATCGAACTGCCTGATTATTTCAAGGTTGGGGATGATCACATGCCAGTAAAGTCGTTCCCTTAACCACGTCGGGTATGGACTCTTAACCAGGCCTGGTATAACGTACTAGAATAGTTGAACCGCTTCCCTAAGTTTAGGAGAATTGGGTTACTTTAGGTAGGATATCCAAGGGCATTTAGAGGGTCAAGGTCAACAGTTGCCTTGAAGTATTGGAAGCATCTACTACGGTATTCTGACATTCTGGCTAAACTATGTTCTTCGGGACTTTCTTATAGGGAGAGGAGGGAGAGAGAAAACATTGCCTCTGTACATCCATCACTACAAGGTAATTACTGATACTCTGTTCCTAGATAGAGCATTTAGTGTCCTCAGGGATCTCTATCTTCATATCCCATATACTACGTAGTAGCACTTCATTTCACATCAACCCCACCAGAAAGACCTAACTGGCGTTTCTCCCCTCATCTCCTTTCCCACTTCCATTGGTCTAGGCACGACATCTTTTTGGGGTCGGAATACCCTCAGGAATCTGTCTTTGTTTCTTTTCCACGTAGTTGATCTTTGGTTGTGCCCTATAGACTTGTCTTGCCATATTTCCCACCCCAAGCAACCACTCTCTGAGCTTGAATATCCGCCGCATTTCCAGTTGTGTATTCCCCCTTTTCATTGGTGAAATAGGTGAGCAATCCCCTGATCCCGTCCCACATTTGACGTCAAATCTCGTGGTGGCATTAACAGTAGAAGAGGGGCTTGTATTGTGCACATGCTCTCCATGTCTGCGCCTTCGATAATTTACATCTCAATGATACATTGATTGGCTGGACCTGCAATTCGTATTCATACATGGCTAATCACCGGTGATAGGATCACTGTCGTCGAACCCGAATTGTACGTTGAGCTTTCATTCCGAACAAGCAGACGTCGCTATCGGTCAGGTCATGGACGGACAGGCCAACGGTGTCCGCTCGACATTGCGCCATGTTCCCCTCTCATACGCGCATGATAAATCTGAAGAAACCGCGCTGCAGCTGGTGTACACAGTCCGACCGGAATGGAAAGAAGATGATGGGCCGGTGGAAATCGTCCGGTTCACAGATGGCATCACGAATACAGTATGTGTCTGCCATGGCGCATCTGACGCATCGTAGCTGACTTTTCCAGCTTTTACATTTGATCAAGCGGAGGAGAGACCAATCACAGGAAGAACAAGAGACAGAGTCGATCCTGATGCGCGCTTACGGAAATAATACTGACATCCTCATCGACCGCGACAGGGAAGCCAAATCCCATGCTCTCTTGGCCGAACGAAACTTGGCTCCACAGTTGATTGCACGGTTCGATAATGGTCTGCTGTACAGTTTCATCCGCGGCCGACCTTGTAAGCCCGAAGATCTCACAAAGGAGGCAGTATGGAGAGGGGTGGCTCGGCGCCTGGCTGAATGGCATGCGCTTTTACCCATCGATGCCGTGAAGACAAGCGCAACTGTACCAAATGGGATGCATATAATACAGTCGACCAGTAATAATGGAACTAATGGAACGCACAATCCGAAGATTGATACCAGGCAACCCAGTCCGAACGTATGGACGGTAATGCAGAAATGGGTATCGGCTCTCCCTACATCAACCGAGGACGAACGGACGAAGCAGTCACTGCTGCAGGAGGAACTGGAAAAAGCATTCCGAGATCTCGACACAACTTCTGGACTGGGGAGTAATGGATTTGTCTTCGGCCATTGCGATCTATTATCCGGAAATGTGATCATCGGACCGCCTCAAAAAAGCCACGGTGCTCCTGCTATTGAGTCTGTGAACTTCATTGACTACGAGTACGCAACACCGTGTCCAGCAGCGTTCGACATTGCTAATCATTTCGCGGAATGGGGTGGTTTTGATTGCGACTACAACATGCTTCCGACGCGGTCTGTAAGAAGGGCGTTTCTGAAAGAGTACCTTGAATCATACAAATGCCATGTATCAGCATCTTCTCGAAAGGATTTTGACATAGAGTCTATGTTAGAGGGTCTGTTAGAAGAGGTAGACAGATACCGAGGTATGCCGGGACTTTATTGGGGAATATGGGCCTTGATACAGGCAACGATATCGCAAATCGACTTTGACTATAGCAATTACGCCGAGATCCGGCTTGGAGAATATTGGGCATGGAGAAACCACGAAAAGAACGCAGGCTCAGATCTGCCATTACGTGAGAGGCGCTGGTCGCAAGAGCAATGAAACGCAGGTGTGCTCTCCAGAAATCTCGAGGGAGAGACAAAAGCTTTTGATACGCCGGCTGAGGACTTCAACGCCTCATGCCGAGGTTATGGCCTTTTAACGACAAGTGAAGAAATGCCCTTTTTTCAAGGGACAGGAACCTACAGGAGGAAAACACTTTAATAAGAGATATCACCCGCTGGATTGATCTATAGAAGAGCGGCATTCTGTACTTGGGCGGTTGTTTTTTTGTGTGTTTTTCCCGGCCCTCCCATTTCTTCCCCCTCTTTGCATCAACTGGCGCTGAATGGACGGGCGACATATTGATCAATTCCGATTAAAAAAAAGAGCAAACAATCTCAAAGCAAATTCCAATTTCAAACGGTAATCTTCAGGGGGGAGAAAGAACAAGTTCTCATAAAGTGAAGGAAACATGGCTTCATGTACCCCGTCTATGTCAGGTCTAGGGGTCAATGCGTGCAAAAAAGCAAGCAGAGCGGCAACACTCAAGCATCAAACATCAAACATCAGGGGCTGCAGGAAACATACTGCTTCCCTTGTGAGCCAGCATAGCCCTGCCCGTTCATTCCGTTTGCCTGTCTGTCTTACCAAGGGTCCGTGGAAACGGAAGGCCATAGATAGATACGTATTTGTGGGAAGGGCTTTTGGATGGATAGATAGGTATATAGATAGGTACATACATAATACGCTTAAACGAACGGACCTATGGACCTAGGGACCTACCTAGTCTGTGTCTAGGTGCTGGGTTCGAGGTTTCAATGTCATGTCGATAGATAGATATTGGAAGGGATCACATAACATCGTCTTTGAATAGAAAGAGGTAACCTACCGTACCTAAACTATGACGCCGTAGGTATCTTCTATTCTCGTCCTCTGAAGATTAACTAACCCCTACCTACATTCCTCCTCTCTTGTCTCGATGATCAATCTTTGAGAGACGAGGAAGTGAATCCATCTTCCCTCCTCTCTTGTCTCGATGATCAATCTTTAAGGGACAAAGAGATGATATCGTCTTCTCTCCTCTCTTGTCTCGACGATTAATTTTTGAGAGACGAGGAAAAGAAGACTTCTTCCCTCCTCCCTTGTCTCGAAGACCAAACTTCGAGGGACGAGGTGGTGAAACCATCTTCCCTCCTCTCTTGTGTCCTTCCGATCTCCGTTTCAGCCCCTTTTCGTACGCTAGGGGTAAGTCAACCATCATAGCATCGCCTACATCACTTTCATCTAACTCGCTATCCGACGAGAGGTCTATAGTCTCTACTCGACTATCTGCTTTAAGCGTTGTTCCTTGCGACCTGATAGAGACAGAGTCAAAACGCGAACGCGCAACGTGAGAAGAGCAGATAGAATAGGCTGGTGTGGCATCGCGAACACCGATGTTACCAGCGGTTAGACCACGAACGATACCAGGTCGATAGATATCCCGCGCCCAATCGTAGATGTAGTCAATGATTAGCAACAGTTGGAGCGCACCATCCTGTGATAGAATGGTGCCATGCCAAAGATCGATGATTCTCTGCTTCGTATCAGCAGAAGCGCGACAGGGAGTTTTGAGCAATTAGGACTCACAAAATCTGCGCCGTCAACAATGCTTCCATAGACACGCCACTCATCTCCTTGATTGACCAGAAACCATACTAAGGGTTCGACTCGTGCGCCTGGGGTCTTCAGCGCATTCTGCTGAAGTTTCAGTAGAGTCCTAATCGGAAAGGCCGTCTGAGCTTCCACCGACTCAAAGCCTGTGCTCCCTTTCTCTGATTTAGATTCAAGGATGAGGAAAGGGTATAGTATTCTACCATCCGTGAACGGACTGCACCGTACACCTTGCGCGGGCAATGCGTTGTTTTTGAACACACTCGTTCGAATGAGGCCGGCTACTGCGTCAGGCTTCTGGACCCCAAGCCTACGCTGAGGGAGCCTATCAGCAGGGTCGTGATGAATGACTCCCTCCTTTCGACAGAAGAACAGGCTGCTGTTACTCTGATGCTTACTGAGTGTTCCATGATTTGTTAGCTTTGATGACAACCAAGCTTTGGGAAAAGTTGGGAGCTGACCTTGTCTTTGTCCGGGCAGAGGGATCGCATGTACAAAGCTTCCTCCTCGCTCTTCGTCTTTCCAACAGCTCGGCCTCGACAGAATCGACCGGTGAGGCCCGGAAATCAGAGATCCAGACACGATCGTGACAATTTGGACTTTTGGCATCGGTCAGTACAATGACACGAATTTACGAGAATTGATATACCAAACAATCGACTTCCCGAGGCACTTGAGAACTTCCGCCTCTATGTTACCTCGCCAAGTTGATTCGTTCTCCCGCTGCCGACGACATTGGTAAGCGAAGTCGTTGAGTTCGTAAACTCTTGCTTTCATCTTATCAACATGACTGCTTCTGTTTTTGCCATAAACTTCGAGCCACACTCGGGATATGTCACGGATGTGGCGGAACACACTCGAATACTGGAGTGGCCACGCTGAGGGTGGTATAGGCCCATCAAAATGGATATCATACTCCTCGATGCGATCCCGCATCTGACTAACAGTGCGACCGGCCATCTTTCCATGCGATTGACTTGACGGTAGCCACTGGTGGCTGTAAGTCTACACTTCTTTGTGGCATCACACCTTGTAGGAATGTATACCAATGCAACTTTGCCTTGTTTGTTTAGCGCATGGCAGCTTGCAGCAATACGGTAGGAAATATGGCATCAGACTCAGGGATAGCCGCCGAAAGGTCGTTCGCAAGCATTAAGGGTGAATCAGCCCCCAAAAGGCAGACAAGGCATACTCGGTCGCGATGTATGCCTGGTGTCCTGCTTCGAAAGCAGATCTGCTCGGTGGGGAGTTTCTTAGCGAGCGCTTCCAGAGTCTCCAGAGCCCAGAGCGATACAGTACTGCGGCACCGAGCGAAGATAAAAAGGATGCGAAACCTGCGTATCCCGATGATCCTTACGTTTGGTTTGTGCATCGATGATCCTTGGAATATGTAGGGAGCATTAGGTAGGTAGTTTCGTAATTCCGGCTTCCAACCTTCAATTTTCGCTGGGGATAACCTTGACAACTGTGTATGCCTGATAAGCACAGAGGTTCTTTTGGGATTTCGTATATCGTGACTCTGCCTTCCAAAATTATGTAAACCGTATTTTATCAAAATGAATCATATAGAGAGAGATAAAGAGAACTAAGGCAGCAAAAACAAAAAATCAAACGACCCCAGCCCGACTCGAACGGACAACCTTCGACATCTTTCATTCTCCCGAGTTGTCAGGAGAATTCACCGAAAATCGACGCGCTACCATTGCGCTATGAGGCCAAGAAGAGGCAAATTCTTGGGATCGATTTGTAAAAGGAGTTGGCCGAGCAGATAATATATTTCAAGTAAATTTCTTGGTGCGGTTCTTTTTGCTTGAGATGGGGAAAGCGTTGAATTCTGGACTCCACCGAATCTTGGATATTGTTGTGGAGAGGTATGTTGATATTTGATGTACAATGTAAACACAAACAAATAGCTGAGAGGATAAGTTGGAACATTGTCAAGCTGAGAAATTGTTCTGGATTAGAAGTGCTGAAGAATGACCATCAGTCTATATTCCACGGATTGGTCGCAAACGATATGATCAAATTGCGGTTCACGTGCTTTGATGTCAAAAGCTCATCCTCTTGTGAAGTTTTAGCAGTAGTTCACAGCCTGTTAATGGAGCTTACCAGGACGTTGCAGCATCGATGAACAGATCGTATCATCGTTGCACGTGTGTGGGTGTGGTAGATCGAAGCCGTCTGATGGCAACTACAGCCACATGCTATTGCAGATGTCTATGGCATGTGTCACGGTCACTCGCAAAGGAATATAATTACACATCTACATCGGGAAGCTGGAGGCTCTGGACAGATGAAAATGTATAGATAGGGTTACCAAACATATCATCAACAATATGAACATTTACTTCTCTAGCCTCTCAAACGATATGTTTCTTCCTAGGACCTACACAACACAAACAGCATCAGACTTAGGCATAGAGACCGTAGGTTAGCGGTCATGAACAGTGTAGATGCAAGATCATTGCGACGCTTTTCCTGGGATGAGCCTATCAATCTCATGAATCCATCAGTGAGAACTGATGCTGTTGCTGGGGGATATGCACGGAATTTGCGACTAATTAATCACCAATATCTCGTAGATTACTACCGCCTCTGCAGATTTGATAGCTTCTGATCATAATATAATTTCAAGTTGCGGGGCCCAATTATGTTACGGAATGCTAATTACCACGATCTCACTCACTACCGTTGATAGGTTTCTCCGCGTCAGTCAGGATCGGAGATACATAGTTGTCTTCAAGAGCAGTGGCCTTAATTATCATGTCCGGTTGATCGATCAACGATGTGTGGCATCTCCTATTGAGGCTTGGCAGCACAGCACAGCACAGCACGGCAAAGAGAAATAATGAAAGTGCAGAGACAAGGTATCGGATTGGCGGATGAAGGGATTGGGTGAATCAGCGACTAGTGGACTACATGCCTAACCGATCGCTGCCCAGGGCGAATTTCCCGCATGGCGTAGTAGACCCTTCCTCTGGATTCCGCCATGTTTGCTTTGCCTGGCGTGACTGCCTCTCGCCGGTATCACGGCCGTTTGTATTATGTGCAGCAAATTGGAGGGGCATATCGTATAGAGGAGGAAAGAGGAAGGATAATGCTGTTGCTGCCCAGCGACTAGCGACCGAACGGAAGCATCTTCCAGACACTCGTCGTCCCATCTGCTTGACCGGCGGATATCAAGGACCCACCGTACGCCCTTCCCCATCGCCTCATAGTCATTATCCTGGCCGCCTGATACTACTGTACATCCATGATCTGGAAGCTCGTGAGGGAGTTTTGGATGCAACCTCGGCAGGTGGCAATGGGTAACGGCGGGTAGAAGGAAGAATCCTGGGAGAGCCTGCCATCGTAGACAGGGGATAACAGATGGTAAGCTCGGAGTCATTGCTTCAGAGAGGAGGCTGTAGTGGTGTCATGGGTAGTAGTACTGTACATAGTAGTAATTATTACCTCTGTACTCGACACTGAGAGATGGTGAGATTGGATAAGATAATAATCGCTCAGGTTCAATGTACTACGACTACCCAGCAAAGGGATTTCCGCCTGTCTTGCCCGTCTCGCCATCTACATCATTGGAAGCTTTGCTTTTACTACCTCGACTCCGTAGCTCGGTAGTAAAGTCGGTGGAGTGGAGTGAGCTCATGTCATTCGTCATTGATATGATGCCAAGATGCCTGGGTATTGCACTGCCTCAATCCAATGCAACTCATCCCGATCAACCTCGATATCGAGAATTACTGTACTGTACATTGTACAACTTTGATAAACGCAGAAGAAGACTAAGAAAAGGCTTCATGAGAGAGAAGGGGGGAAGTATATTATATGAAGACTCTGACAGATATCGCTAGTACGAAGTTATACTGTCAATCCTGATGCCAAGAGTAGCTCAAGGTCCAGTAATACTACGTAGTAAGGTACGTAGTAGCTAAGAGGAGTTATAAGACGGGCATGATATTTACTGTGATCCCTCCTCCACTTCTTTTCACTCCTTTAAAACATCGGCAGTGGGCATTGGTTTGTCAATTGCAATTCTCTGAGACGATGCCCTTTACAGATTGAGAATGTTATTACTACGTTACCTACCTAGGTAGATAGAGCAGATGCACCGTTGAAATAGAGATACAGTAGACACCCAATAACCTTCGGCACTTTTACTACGTTAGTTTGCGATCAGAACCTTAGTTCTAGAATCTCCCTCTACTTCAACAATCAGCAATCAACGAATTCATAGCTTACTACGTTATTGTGATATTGCACTGCCCCTTCCATCTTTACTGAATCAGGCAGGAAGAATCAATCTTTCGATTGCCTCCACAGACTAAGCTCATACTCTCCCCCCAGCGGATTCTTCAGCGCCCAATGATACTACTGTAAACGCCCGAATTGACAATAAGAAATTCGGAGAGGGGTCCTCGTCTTAGGAATAGGAGATAGCGGTACTGCAACAGTAATAATTACCAAGTTCATTTCCAGGATCGCCTCAAATCCAGCCTATTCATATTGTACATTGTACAACATCAACCGATCACCTTTCCGCCTCCACCCTTGTCAGTTGTGAAACCTCGCTGCGATCTAACGGCTCTCTTCCACGTTTCGCCTTTCCCAATAGGTTTCTCGACATTCCTGTTGCATACAAAACATGGTAGCGGCAGCGACCTTGGTCGCATTGGAATAAGGATAG
This sequence comes from Pseudophaeomoniella oleicola, assembly GCA_003868215.1. NCBI lineage: Eukaryota > Fungi > Ascomycota > Eurotiomycetes > Phaeomoniellales > Phaeomoniellaceae > Pseudophaeomoniella > Pseudophaeomoniella oleicola. The sequence goes on along the minus strand of QWDQ01000013.1, from coordinate 75,832 downwards.
CGCTGGCTCAGAACTGCAACGCCACTGACAAGGTGGGTGACCAGCCCTTGCTCACTCCTTGTGACAGCCCGGATATGGTCGGGACGGACTTCTCATAAGAGGTGTGTGCTGACATTATGCGTGTCCGTAGGTCTCGTTTCACCGTCCGACCAAATCAAACATTCAGGGCTGCCTGGCGCGAAGGCTGTTGCGAGCAATTCTTGTCACCCACGCCGTTGTGATTGCTTGCTTTGTCTGGAGGAGACCGACCAAACTGATGGTTGACGCCGACTTTCGATATATGCGCAGCTTGACAGGAAGGTCCGCGCTGCGATCAATACAGTATGTCGAATCCCTTCGCTAGAGAAGACGGGTCCCCAACCCCTCAGGACCAACCAGGGAAGCGGAGAGAAAGGGCGCCTACTATCAATATCGACACTTCAGCTGTGAACATGCCAGGAGACTCAGAAACGAGTGCGGGAGGAGACAAATCGGCGGCATTACCGCGAATTCAGACCAACAACCTCGACACGCAAGCACCCGCTTCGTTCACATCCTCTCCGACCGACCTGCACGCATCGCCTTCCTTTGAACGCGAGAGTAGACCGACCTCACCACACAATGTTTCATCGCCGACGAAGCTGGGCGATGGTGGCTTTTTATCAGTACCTCATGCGCGGTCGAGAGGAAATAGTATTGACTCCGATGAAGAAAGTGGACGTTCGCCCTCATCATATGGTGGAATCACACACGTGGCGTCACATGGTTCTGCCCTGGATGAACATTCTGGCAAAACGTTTAACAACAACGACGGGGTGATAAACGATGAGACGGCATTGGTGCCTGATCCAAATACAGAGAGCGATTTCGATGTAGAGGACAACAAGTTTGCATTCTCACCTGGGCAATTGAACAAGCTCATCAATCCAAAGAGCCTTGCCGCATTCCATGCTCTGGGGGGTTTAGTTGGTATAGAGAAAGGTCTGCGAACGGATAGGCATAGTGGACTCAGCGTCGACGAAACAACATTGGAGGGTACAGTATCCTTCGAGACCGCTGTTCAGGATGGACTGAAGCATGCAGAGGATGGTATGCAGCCGAAGAAACGTACCAACACTGATGCTAGTATGGCGGAGGCCCCGAAACACTCACAAGAATCATATTATGATCGGAAACGGATTTACAAGGATAATCGACTACCGGAAAAGAAACCCAAGACAATCTGGCAGCTGGCTTGGATGGCTTATAATGATAAGGTCTTGATCCTCTTGTCTGTGGCGGCTGTTATCTCACTGGCTCTTGGAATTTACCAGTCTGTCAGGCCATCTGACCCGCATGAAGCCAGAGTGGAATGGGTTGAGGGTGTCGCTATCATTGTTGCCATTGTCATTGTTGTAGTGGTCGGCGCTTTGAACGATTACCAGAAAGAACGCCAATTTGTGAAGTTGAACAAGAAGAAAGAAGAACGTTTTGTCAAGGTCATTCGATCCGGGAAGTCCCGGGAGATATCGATTCACGATGTTCTCGTTGGCGATGTCATGCATTTGGAACCCGGAGACATGATTCCTGTCGATGGAATATTCATCGAAGGACACAATGTGAAGTGCGATGAGTCATCGGCTACGGGAGAGTCAGACATATTGCACAAAACACCCGGAGATGAAGTGATGAAGGCTATTGAAAACCACGAAAAGTTAACGAAACTGGATCCATTCATACTCTCTGGTGGAAAGGTCACCGAGGGGATCGGGACGTTCCTTGTCACTTCTGTTGGTGTCAACTCAAGCTACGGTAAGATTATGATGTCTTTACAAGACGAAGGCCAAACTACACCTCTCCAATCGAAGCTCAACGTGCTTGCCGAGTATATTGCCAAGCTGGGTCTGGCTGCTGGACTCTTGCTATTTATTGTCACCTTTATCAAATTCCTAGCACAACTCCACGAGATCTCGGGTGCGGACGCAAAAGGTCAAGCTTTCCTCCAGATTTTCATCGTGTCGGTTACAGTTGTCGTAGTGGCGGTTCCTGAGGGCCTTCCCCTTGCTGTAACGTTGGCATTGGCATTTGCGACTACAAGAATGTTGAAGGACAACAACCTTGTCAGACTATTGAGAGCTTGCGAGACGATGGGAAATGCAACCACAATTTGCTCAGACAAGACGGGTACATTGACACAGAACAAGATGACTGTGGTTGCTGGAACGATAGGTACATCGTCCCGATTCAACGACAGACAGAAGACCGCCAGCGAGACCGCGGAGCAAAACGGTGAGGCAGTCTCCTCTCGGGGTAGCGATGGCGTGTCGCCTTCTGAGTTCACATCGACACTGGCTGGTGATGTCAAGCAGTTGATGAAAGATTCCATCACGTTGAATTCAACGGCATTCGAGGCTGAAGAGGATGGTCAACAGGGGTTTATCGGCTCTAAGACAGAGACTGCCCTCCTCCATTTCGCGAAGGATTTCCTTGGCATGACTTCTGTCTCAGAGGAACGCTCTAATGCGGAGGTTGTGCAAATGGTACCTTTTGATTCGGGGCGGAAATGCATGGCCATCATCATCAAGCTTACCAATGGCAAGTATCGGATGCTCGTCAAAGGTGCCTCCGAGATCTTGATCGCACGATGCACGAGAATTATCCGCGACCCCACCAAGGATACTACAGACAGTACCATGACCGAACAAAATGCACGCACTCTTTCTCAGTTGGTCAAAAATTATGCCGGACAGTCATTACGAACCATTGGATTGTTGTATCGAGATTTCGAGAGCTGGCCACCACGAGGAGTTCCTACTATGGAAGAAGATCGCCGCCAGGCTAAGTTTGAAAAGGTCTTCAAAGATATGACGTTCTTAGCTCTTGTGGGAATCCAAGATCCTTTGCGTCTGGGAGTAACGGATGCGGTTAAGGACTGCATCGGCGCCGGTGTCTTCGTTCGTATGGTTACTGGAGACAACGTAATGACAGCGAAGGCTATTGCTCAAGAATGCGGCATTTTCACCAAGGGAGGTGTTGCAATGGAGGGTCCTGTTTTCAGAAAACTCTCGAAGAATCAGATGGACCAGATCATCCCACGCTTGCAGGTCCTAGCACGCTCGAGTCCCCAGGACAAGGAAATATTGGTTAAACATTTGAAAAAACTAGGCGAGACTGTTGCTGTGACGGGAGATGGTACCAATGATGCACCAGCCCTGAAAGCAGCGGACGTCGGATTTTCGATGGGTATTGCAGGAACTGAAGTTGCTAAGGAAGCATCCGCTATCATTCTCATGGACGACAACTTTGCCTCCATCGTAAAAGCTATTTCCTGGGGCAGAACTGTGAACGATGCTGTCAAGAAATTCCTTCAGGTATGGTTTGTCCAAACAAGTTCACTGGTCTATTCACTGACATCTGATAATAGTTCCAAGTTACCGTCAACATCACTGCTGTCATCCTCACCTTCGTTTCGGCCGTGGCCAGTGGAAATGAGACGTCCGTTCTCACTGCCGTGCAGTTGCTCTGGGTCAATCTTATCATGGATACTTTTGCTGCGCTTGCTCTGGCCACAGATCCACCAAATCCGAGTCTATTGAAGAGACGACCGGAACCGAAATCTGCACCTTTGATTACCCTTACTATGTGGAAGATGATTATCGGCCAATCGATATACCAACTTGTCGTGACCTTTGTGCTGAACTTTGCGGGCAGATCAATCCTCGGCTATGACTCGTCGCAGAGTAGGCAGTTGAGAACTCTCGTGTTCAATACATTCGTCTGGATGCAAATATTCAATCAGTATAACAGTCGGCGCCTCGATAACAGACTGAACATCTTTGAGGGAATGTTCCGGAACAAGTGGTTTTTGGGAATTCAACTCATCATAATAGGTGGTCAGATTCTCATCGTCTTTGTTGGTGGAGCTGCGTTTGCAGTCACAAGGTTGAATGGTGCTCAATGGGGCATTTCATTGATCTTGGGCTTCATTTCCATCCCTGTGGCTATTGTCATTCGCTTGATCCCAGATGAATTCATCTCGAGTCTTCTGCCTAAGATACCTTACCGCAAATCCTCTGGACCGAAGCTCTTCGTTTCGAACGAAGAGGCCGGACATCAAGAATGGAATCCGGCGCTAGAGGAGATCCGGGACGAATTGACATTCCTTAAGAAGGTTAGAGGTGGACGTATGGCTGGCCTAGCCTACAGACTACAACATCCGAGGGAGACTTTCATGCCAAGGTCACGCAGCCCTTCGAGATCAAGATCCAATAGCTCGCTGCCACGCACTCCCGAGACCGAGTTCACAGCGACCGAGCTGTCATCCAACCCTCCTACACCCGAGTCACGTCCACGTCGCCGTACGAGGTCTAATTCGGCCTTCGGTCCAGCGGCCGCCATGGTTGGAATTATTGCTGGAGGTATCGCAGGTGGCTTTTCTCCGATCGAAGGAAGGCCTAGTGAGAGTGATTCTACCCGCTGGACTCGTTCTCGAGCCCATTCTGGGATTGATAAACAACCAGGAATCGAGGTCCACCCTGACACTGATGCCGACGACCCAATTATCGCCGAACTTCCATTGCACAGCAAGGTGCCGCCTAGTCAAAATCCCGAACTTGCACCCCATTTTGAAGGTGCACCACCTGTCCCACACCTTCGAGCTTCTTCAAGTAGAGGTCGTCGTCCTCATTCCCGACGTTCTTCCGTAACGGCAGGGGAGTCCCAAGGTTGATCCCCCTTTTCTCCCACCTTGGTTCCTCTGTCTTACTTCGACTTTGGCTTCAGCGTCAAGTTCTCTTTCATTTATTGCAACGCACTGTACAGCCTGACCTATTTTATATGTAACACCGCACCTCGCCGGTGTCTCTCGTTTTCGGCGCTTTCATATTCTGGCGGGCGTTGCTCCAATAAGGAGCCGGGAATGCACTTTCGCACCACCACAAAAATTCAGCATCGGGTGGTATGGATCAAACCAAGAGTTCATAGACAGTGTAGGCGTTTTGTACATAGAGTCGCCTTTTCGTCAAGGACGCCAAGGTGAAAGCCTCTTGCCGCGATAAATCACAATACATATTATCTTAGATCCAATATCGTCCAACCCAAAGACAGGTTACTAGAAGTGAGACGTGATACATCGGAATTCCCTGTCGTCCATATATGGCCACCTTCGCTAGGATCGCGGTATCGAGACGCGGACCAGGGGCCGACACCCCTCCACTTCAAGTGATATTCCCAACAAAACCACAGCGTTTCTCATTGAAATTGCTAGTACGGCGGAGTTGGTGTCAAGGAACCCGATACGGCGAGCAACCTGATCATATGCAGAATCCGTTGACTACCTTTCAGGTTACCTAGGTATTTTCCATATATATTTTCTCGTATTTGGTTTCTATATACCGAGGTTGAACGGGATAATCGTTTCACCGACTTTCCGGTTGGATTGCGGACTACCAACTGAACCTTGCTCGCTTGTCTCTTTCCCGACTTGACGAGATCAGATTCGAGTGGGACAGATCAACAGGAGATTTCCGTTGCGCTCGCTCGTCAACGCTTTGATATATCGGATCGGGCATCACAATATCTTTGTTGGCTCTTGGCCTGCTCCGGACGGCTACGACTAACTTCACCCGTTAACGACAAGCTTTCCACTTGGAGTGGGATCTTTTTCGAGCCTCAACGGCGTTTCCTCTTATCCGTCTCCCCCCACGCCCAATCTTCTTTGCCCACTAAAAAGTCCATTGTCCCCCGATGCTTTCGTTCTCGATTTCCAGATGCTTCGTCACCCACGTCTAAGCAGGTCGAGTCGCCCGTTGCAGCTGTTCCTCTCCCAGCCTCCTCCCTTATGGTCATATAGAGTACAACAGCCTTTTTCCAAGTCAGCCTCGTTATCGCCGACCAGATATCTATACCCCAAACGACGCTTTCCGGGTCGTGCTTCCTACTCTACAGGTGGGCTTGCGTACTTTTCTTCTTATCGTGCGTCTCAAGGCTAACGTTGCGCTCATAGTTGTCGTTCAAAGCACACGACAGTCTAGTCGTCTCCCACGGATCATCTTTTTCTCAGTTGTCAGCCTTGCGACATTTGCATACACCTTCCTCTTCGGGGTAGAGAACTTGTTCCCCCTCCCAATTTTCTTCATGGGTTCAATGCCAACCGACGAGGAGACACTCTCCCTCTACCAAGCCCCCGATGAGACTGCGCGGGAGATAGACGAGCATATAAAGCATCACCCGCTGGCGGAAAAGCTACGACAGGATCCTCAATATGCAGAGAGCCGGCCGCACCTTAAGATTCCGCAAGAAATCCGAGGTCATAATCTTACCGGAGGGACACTGGCAGGTTCTGATAAGATCGTGGTTCCGCCGTTCTACTTCCATGATACTACGTCCCACACTCTCGTTTCAATATTCTACCTTGGATCTGATGTATCGGGACATCCAGGGATCGTGCATGGCGGTCTTCTTGCGACATTATTGGATGAGACGCTTGCGAGGTGTTGTTTCCCAGCGCTACCCAACAAGGTCGGTGTGACGGCAATGCTGAACATCGAATACAAGAAACCAGCTATGACAGGCTCGTACTTCGTGTTGAGAGCCAAGACCACGAGCGTAGAAGGCAGAAAGGCATTTGTCGAAGGCCACATTGAGACTCTGGTAGGTGAGGGAGAGGAGCCAGAGCTCTTGGCTTCGGCAAAGGCATTGTTTATTGAACCTAAGGGTGCAAAGGTAACACACCATTCGCTGTCGAGAAGGAAAGACCGTCCACTGACCATTACTCATAGGCGTTCACAAGCTTGTATAAGGTCACTTAACTTAGGGAATACAATTGATTTACCTGTATTCTCGCATGGAGTTCGGCATTGGCAGAGCAGTCCCCTAGTGGATGATCTCATAGAGTGGCAGCTGATTCAGGATATTTGCAAGATACAAGTTGAAGCAAATGTACTATCATATGGAGCGTTTCGAAAATCTTGAGCAGAGTCCAGGGGAGGAATCCCGTTTGGTCATAGAGATAGATTACTTGGGATGGCAGCCTGGGGATTACTTTCACATACAGGAATAGTGCGCGTAAAGAATTGATATGGATTTGTAACAACCTGAAAAGGACTTGGCTACTTGCAAAGACCAAGGCTTCCATTGTCGAAGAAACAGAGTGATAGAACATGCAGCACATACATATCTCATCTACGTAGCGAAGATTGATGTAAATTAGGATGTATTGCTGGTGCTTCCTTTTGAAAAGCTCCGCGGGACCAATTGGCCGATCGACGGGACGAAATGACATAGCTTCAATTCCGAAGAGCTTCGCATTCAACGTCTAGATTTCGCTATCAGGCTCTCAACAATTAAATTGCGCGAGTGAAAGTCGAGTTCTCTTCGCAGTCTCACCGTTTCCTTCCACTTGGCCACGATGTCGAAGGAAAAGGCCTCCTTTCTGTTCGTCTCGGTGCCAAATTCCGTCGTACCATCGAGTCATTCCAGCGATGCTCTGGCAGCGGTACAGAACGCAGCAGCAAGAGAAGGAACCGCACTCCCGATAACGATACCAGAGTTCAAGATTGGCACCTTGGATGCGTTAGTACAACAGGCGGATGAACTAGCGAAGCTCCAAAGCACATGTGAAGGGGTTGCCAACAAAGTGGGGGATGCGCTGAAGAATGTGTTGGAAGGTGATCAGGCCAAAATTGAGAGCATGAAGGTTGTCAATGATAGTGCGTCTGTCTTCATTGCTGAAAGGCGGGGTCTCAGTCTGTCTGCGATGCTAATGTTGGTTACAGAACCGTTGGAACAGTATTTGAGAACCTTTGCGTGGAACAAGGTCAAATATCGAGCAGATAAGCCACTTTCAGAGTTGTTAGATCTGTTACACAAGGTCGGGTCAATACTGGGACTGATATATCATCCATATGTGCTAACTTGCTTGTAGGAGACGCAATCTATTGACAACGATGTGCGAGCTCGTTACCAACAATATAATACCTCCAAAAGCAACCTTGCAGCGTTACAACGCAAACAAACCGGCAACCTCTCTACCAAGTCTTTGATCTCTGTCGTTGATCCCAAAATTCTCGTCCAGAACGCCTTTAGCAGCGAAGCTTCGAGGCGTGATGACGACGACTCCGCCGGATCGGAATACATCGAAACGCATCTCGTCGCTGTGCCTCTCCCGCTCCAGAAAGAATTCCTCAAGTCCTACGAGACTGTATCACCTATGGTCGTACCTCGCTCCGGTACTCTAGTCACTCAGGATAGTGAATTTGCTTTATATGCGGTCACGACTTTCAAAAAGCATTCCCAAGAGTTCGTTCACAAATGCAGGGAACGTAAATGGATACCTCGAGACTTCAAGTTTAAGGAAGGAGGAAAAGAAGAGGAGGCGAGAGAGGTAGAGAAAAGTGAAAAGGAGGAGAGGAGACTATGGGGTGAAACGTTACGAATGGCCCGGACTGGATGGAGCGAGAGTGTCATGTGCTGGGTCCACGTTATCGTTTTGAGGGTGTTCGTTGAGACCGTACTGAGATACGGCTTGCCGTTAGATTTCACGGCAGCGTTGATAAAGGTGAGTTTATGAATCTCCCATTCGCTGTTCAGCTTTATTGGTTACATTTCGCAATGTTGGCCGTTGCTACAGCCGTGGCCTGCCGTTACGATATCTCCCACCGTTTCATTCCAATATATATACTGACTGACCTTTCGCAAAGACAACGCCAAAATCATCCTCGAAAGTCCGCAAAGGTCTGGACTCTGCCTTTTACTTCCTCGGCGGCAACGCTTTCGGCAAGGACAAGAAGGGCAAACCGACCAAAGACGACAGCGCTGTCAGCGCCGATTTGCAAGCAGCAGGCCAAGCAACAGAAGGCTCCGAGTATACGGCATACGTGTGCTATGAATTGGAAGTTGAATGATCGATCAGTTCGGATCTGTGGGAAAAGATCAGGTTTAAGGGGGGAGGGGGAGGGAGAGTTGGTTGAGGCGTGAAAGCTGTAGTAGTAGTAGAAGTAGCAGGTCTTGTTCTTCCAACCCATCCATCTCATCAACTGTATATTCATGCGAACAATACATCCATGAGTACAGCCCACTACAGTACATTCCAGTCCAGTACAAGGCGCGAAGCGATATCTCTATGTCTCTATGTCTGTAAGTATGTATATATTTACATGTATACATGCGTTTGCCATGTGTGATTTGAAACCCAGTCAATCCGTCATTCAGTCAATCAGTAATTTATCGGGTTCCCTTTCCATCATTCCCTCTATTAGCGAATTATCTTAGATATATTCAAATACCTTGTATAACCCTACATACATACATACATACATACGTACTAATAATTAACATATAGAACGACTTTCGACACATTACATGGGTATAGGTAGGTACATTGATATTGGAGGTGACGTTAGCACGGGTGATGTATTACAAGAAATTCCGAGAACAAGCAGACCTTTTCGTTTATTTTTCTTGGTTGGAGATTTCCATTTTCATTTCAGCGGCGGACAAGGATGTCATTGATAGGGTTAATCTAATCTAATTCAAAGGTTTGACACCACAAACAAATCTCATTCGGTAGGTCCCTCGACCCGTTCCAGATACCCCTTCGATTCCAGATACTCGACGATCTGCTTGACCGCGTCCTCAACACTCTTCTCGGCGCTCTTGACGTGCACCTCGGGCCGCAGCGGCTCCTCGTACGGGGCACTGATTCCCGTGAATTCGGGGATGATGCCTTCGCGCGCCTTCTTGTACAGGCCCTTTGGGTCGCGCTGCTCGGCGACCTCGACGGGAACGTCGATCCAGACTTCGACGAAGGGGACGCCGGATTCACCACCGGGGCGGGGAGCGTCGTGCAGGCTGCGGGCGAGGTCGCGGTCCGCGCGGTAGGGGGAGATGAAGGAGGTGATGGCGATGGTGGCGCTGTCGGCGAAGAGTTTGGCAACCTCGGCGATACGGCGGATGTTTTCGGTGCGGTCGGCAGGGCTGAAGCCGAGGTCCTTGTTGAGTCCGAAGCGGATGTTGTCGCCGTCTAGGCGGTAGGCGCCAAGGTTGTAAGGTGGACGGAGGAGAGCTTGTTCGAGCGCGACGGCGATCGTGGATTTTCCAGACGCAGAGAGCCCGGTCAGCCAGATCGTCAAGCCATTCTGGTGGCGGAGGGCAGAGCGGATGCTCGGCGTCAAGGGAGTGGGGTGCCAGCTGATGTTACTGTGGGGAAGGGGGAGATGTTAGAAAGGAGTCTTTTGTATCTGGCACAGTGGGAGCGTGGTTTTGCAAAATCGGAGAAGAGGGTAGAAAGAATGCATTGCAAAGGAGTAAGGAACCACTAGTCTGCGGAAAGGTAACGCAAAAGAAATCTTTAGGGGATTGGCTGTAACGGTGGTAGCAATAAGATGATTGACGGGCAGTAGATTGTCCAGATCGTGGAATGGAGTGCACCAAGAGGAAAGGTGAAGGACGCATTCATATGGCAGCATATGTAACCGTTTTTGGGAAGAGCAACCGATGAGCGGGTACGTCGAAGCAGCAATGATGTAGATGACAGCCATCCTAGATGTGATGGAAGATACAGGTGCTCAGGTAGACAAGCCAGTATCCCAGGCTCAGGATAAAGACCCAAGATCGCTTCTCTGGGCCAGTTACATGAAGACCTGACACCGAAATGCAGACAGGTGTACATGCATAGTCAAAGGAAGAAGAAACGGAAGCCAACCAGATGCCAAGACTCGGGCGACCAAGTCAAGGGGACAGGCCTGCGATGCATGGAGGGTTTGACGTGGCAGGTTTCAACAGAAAGGCATGATCAGACTAAAGACCAATGTGAAAATGAAAAGATAATAGAAACCACATACGTTGCCATGGCTGTAGGATTGATAGCGTGTCGACTCTGTGAAATCGATCGGGGTCGTTGTCAAATGGACGATATCGGAGAGGGGACGAAGAGGGGTTTCGACACCTGATAACGTTACAGTAACACCAATTGGACTGAACTTCCAACAAGGCGTACACAGAGAGAAGTTGAGGAAGAAGATGAGATATCACAAACGAGTCTCCAGCGAGTCTGTAAATAGTATCGTCCCGCCTAGATTTTGACTATGATAATGATTAAGTTAGTGGATGTCGGCAGAGTAAAGGCGAATTCGGTGCTTCTGAGATGAAAGATTCGGAATTGCGTATTATTCTATTTCGACCCACAACCGTCCACCCTTCGAAATTTTCTCATTTTTGCTTTCTTTGACTGAATCTTAGTTAGTTACCGCGTCTAGGAAAGCTTCAACACCTTGCTCTAATGAGAAGCATTGTGCTCCATACAATTTGATATGACAGTAAACACTGCCTCTGTCTCCGGTTCCTATTGATCTCAGTCTCATTCTGATCCTCATCCTCCTTCGGAACCTCATTGCGGTATGGTATCATAGTCCGACACCGAGATATCATATCGGTGGGTCGTCGACTTCCGGTCTCTACTCCAGCCTGGTCCAATCATGATATCCAGTAGAGAAGTGTCATGAGATCTTCCGATCACAGTAAGATCCTGCAGAGGTAGGACAGGTTGCCTGAGCCAAGTATAAGTTTGTGTGACCCTCTGACTCGGTCTCATGATTGTTCATATCTACCAGCCCTTCTCCTCTGCACCTTTACTTGGCGCTCTTGAAGGGAGTGGTATATCCTCTATATTGGCATCTGCTATTATCTGCGTAAAGGCATTGCAGACGTTACTGATCACTCATGCCATTACGGCTACCTGCAGGACTTCTCGGGGGAAGGGGGTCCAAACTCGCTTGTACCTGGCTGCAAAGTTGATGATCAAGTACCCTTCCGGGCGTCAGTATGCTCCAACTGCATACCTCCACTCCGTACCATACCTCAAGTTGCGTTTTGTTGTGACGCCTTTAAACATGAGGCTGCCACAGCCTCTTTGCAGACCGCCAGCATCGGATTTTGGGAGTTTTGATATGTCCGATTTCCAAAGCAGTGGGGCTGGCAGACAGGTTGCCATTTGTGGCCAAGGAGCTTCAAGCCTTCACCTCTTGGACCGCCATGCCGGTGATCAACTTCAAACTTCAACAAATTTGGTTTAACTACTCAGTTGCAACGCTGTTCAGCTGACATGCCATGTGGCTGAACCTGTTTCAAAGACAGGAAGCCTTGCTGCTTTTCAACATCAATCCCACGACAGTGTGCCACCAGCTGCACAATCTGATAGCGGCTCTTCGCATGCGTCGCCTAGGCCAGCGGTGAATGTTCAGCTCATGATGGATACATGACAACTTGATTTGTTTGTGGCATTGTCCAGAACGATGTGCCTCACTCGATCTCATGCGATTCCAATCATCGTCATTGCTTATATTTCATTCACTTTTGATCTAATGTCGTGCTCATTCACCTGCCTAACTCCTTTGCATACTTGGGTTGGTGTGGCGGGATGATGCAACAGACCAAAGTCTTCCACATCCGTCTACTGAGATCTGCTTTTGACAGATCCTAGTGTGAAAGAACGGGGCGTTGACCGCGACTGCGTACGGCTCTGGTATGGATGGAGAGACCGACCCGCACAGTCGTCTTGAGATAGTATGAAGATTGACAAGGAAGCTCTAGTGCAAGGTATGACAAACATCAGCTATGCTGTGATACAAGAGAGCTTTCTCACTTGTTCAGACAACTTGATCATCCAGCCATGGCTAAGGTATGTCTTTAAATTACATCTCATAATGGAAGTGGCTTCCCTGAGAAAGAACTCCCAAATCCGAACTCTCAGAGCATTCGAGTGACTTTGATTAATGATAGTCAAGCTGATGATATTCCTCTGTGGCTGCACAACAGACTGATCTGTTCAGTGAAGAGAGCAATTCCTGAAAGAACGGTACTGCCGTGTCTGAAGGCGAGGTCGCCAACTTTGCAGTCCAATATGGAGTGACGAGGGCTTCATATCAAATCTGAGGAAGGTGGTCAAGTGAGGCTTCGCTTTCTCCGTTGACTTCACTATTTCCCTAAACCAGATCGATTCATCCCTTAAGCGAGTAAATGAAAGGTTCCCAAGTATTTCGTTTGATCTGTATTTTCAACAAAGGCTCTGCGTGATTGCTATCGCATCACTTTCAGTTACCTTGCGACCATTTTCTTACTCTTCGCAATCTGCGATTTGCGACAATTTACACCGTTCTAAAGCGTTGCACTTTTCGCACGTCTGGTCTTTGCGTTACTCCTTTGACTCAGGCTTCCCTTGAACCTCACTGCTGATATTCCATTCAACTGCTATTGCTGAAGGTGTCGTGCGCACTTTTGGGCGCCATAAACAACTTGTTGGCTTCTTTCAGGTGGGTTAATCGTGACGACTGTCCTTGAATCCGCACTATGACCAGTCTTATGGACAGTATCATTGAAAGCATAGCTGGAAGAGGTGAGCTCGCGAGCGCTTCACTCTCAAGTCTTTTGTCTGACTTCTCCTAGGCCCAAGCGATCGTCTACATCGCGCTCGCTTTGAAAAACAGGTTGCACGATCACGAGAAAGGCTCGAAAGAGAAGGGTTGCTGTCGCCGTCACAAAGCAGCGTGGCAAGTAGCGTGGTGGAAAAGGACTTGCATCCAGCACCTGATTGCACAAGTGATTCGACAAATTCGCTTCACACTGTTCGATCATGTTCCACTTTTAGGAGACCTTCAAGTCAAGTCTTTCAACCACGAATTGGGCGTTGTTATTCTGAGATCTTGACGCACCACAATGACAAGCTAGACGATATCATCCCTGACGTGACCGCTACATTCTTGAACGAAGACCAAAAATCTCAGATATACGGTGCGGCAACGCAGTGGAATCCAAGGTCTGGTGATCTACCTCCTTTGGGACAAATGAAAGGACATGGAAGGTTTCGAAGATCCACCCGATGTGACGCACAGACTGAGTACGCACGCTTCAAGGCCATATTTCATGAACTCGATTCCAGCAAGCACTTCCAGCTAGATATCGCAGGTGATGAGGGGATCGACCTTCTTCCGGATACCAAGGCAAGGCTCAGTTTTAGCTCCACAACCACATCTTCAACCAACACGACAGCAAGTCCAGAGCCATACACCACGGCTACTCTGTTTGACCATCAAGGTAGAGCTGTCGAATACTCTCAACAGACTGGATTTCCACTCTCTACTCCATCATCTAGACCGTCTTCCAGACCATCTTCAAGAGCAAGCTCAATGAGAGGTAGCCGTCAGGGATCTGCCTTGTTCCTTCACAGCTTTTCGAGCTCAGACAAGGCCACTTCGATATCTACTCCACTCTCCCACTCCTTGAAGCCGTCACAAATTCCCACAGAGGGGATGGGTCCCGAAAAGGTCGCTGTCAAAGCTCCAGGCCGACGAAATCCAGTGACACTATTTGAGAGGCCTCTAGAGATTTCAGAAGATGCAATCGAAGATGGGTGGGTTGAGGATCTCGAAGAGCAGGAAGTGATCGAGATGAAGCGTGAAGCTAATCGAAGTCGCTTGACATTACGCCAACGAACCAATGGTCAAGAGCTACCGGTCAAGACTGCTATCGATCGAACTCGAACAGTTGTTAGAAGGGTACCAAGACTGGTGTCTAAGCACAGAAAACCAGAGGAGAGGGCCGATAGACGACAATCGAACTCTCCGCCGAGAAGTCCAGAAGCCGATACAGACAGGCCGGTTGGTGTTGACGTGACAAGGGAGGACGACGAGCCATGGGCTGACTTTTTGCGGACAATTACAGAGGGCAATCATCGTCAGCGCCAAGGGGTCTGCAAGGATGACATTGATGCAAATTCAGTTTCGACAGTGCCTAAATCTGCCAACGTGGAAGATGAGGATGCTTCTAGCACGACATCGACGGCTAGTATCTCCAGTCGGACCCATCCCCACTCCAGTCAAGTTGGTGCTCGTCGCCGACCGAGAAAGAAATGCACAAACATTAGTGTGACCTCAGGCAACATTCCGCGGTTGCAGGGAGACGATACAGTGACGGGACAGACAGACACACAAAAAGGCGGTATCTTCAGCCTTGTGGGCGCTTGACCAGTGACTCCGAGCCTCAATCGTTTCCACCGTATCATTTCAGCACCGATATTGCGCTGTCGGATGTTCCGTCGGAGGGGCAAGAGTGCGATGTGATGTTTCATTGATGAGTTCTTCAAGGAAAGACCTAGTTGCAACGGGGCATGACTTAACGAGCTGATGAGTAATGACTTAGCTTATGAGCTTGGTACTTTCTGAGGAGGTAATGGGAAGACGCATGATTGAGGAAGAGGAACGCCGGCATGTCTAGGCTTGGCTATTGTTCCTCTGTATTGCGTTTTGGGGGCGGTCAACGATGGCGAATGAGCGATCCACGGGACATGCCTCTACGCTGCTTACGAATTTCTGAGATACCGCGGAGTCCTCTCGAAGGAGCAATCGGCTCTGATAATGAATAATATTTCTTGGATTTTGAAGTATTTACTATTGCACTGCCATTACAGTAGAGGGACTGGAGAACGTTACTCCTAGTGTTCAGCCCGCTCTGTAAGGACTAAGCCGCTTTTGATGAACAATGGGATCACGGTTGTATTGATACCCTTTTTGCATTGAACGGTCATTGCAGAGATCAGTATGAGCCATTCCTTTTCCCAACAACAATAAGAGTAAAAGGTAGCACAGGCACTGTGATTTTGCATCATTCAGCTCCTATTGTTGTATTGGGATAGCGTACCTAAGGGGTGTGACACGGCTAGCACCACCGTTTCTGTCTGACAATTACCTGCGCCTTGCCGCTGAGATGACAATAGCAACTACTTTTCTTGCTATTGATGCCATAATATGGCGGCAAAGTCTTCTTCTAGGATTTAATTGAAGGTGTCTTCGGGAGTGGATGGGACAAAAGGTGATATAATCCTGCACATCTCCCCTCGATTTGATGTTCCCTCCTCTCCATCTGTGTCTGTGTGTTCGTCATATATCCCTTCTATCTCCTCTACTTTCCAAGCCCTAAATATCCTATTCTTGAACTTGAAACTCGATTGCAGATTGCTGTAGAGTTCAAGTGAGATGCTATCTCCATCCAGTTTTCTTCTACATCAGAACCAGAAAGTGCAAGAACCTTCAGCAGAGATGCAGCCACAGACCCCGCCGCCAGCCTATGCAACAAGATGCCAGGAACCTGCTGTTATCATGCATAATATTGACCAGCTCATGCACGAAGATGATGACATTCCGCTCGAGGTACCCATTACCGTCACCATTGACGCATCGGTCAAGGTCGAAGGCTACGCTAACACAGTCCTTCTACCTACAACCGACCGAAGTATCAGTCCTGGCTTTACAGACATGATCCCACTGAGGTGTGATGGCGCGAATAGTGGCAAAGTTGTCTCTTTGACCCGAGATATATTACGTGCATTGAAAGACGCCAATGACACCATACAGGAAGGGAAAGATAAATCACAGGCCCTTTCCTTGGAGATCAAAATCGACAACAGTATATCAGTGAGAGGAAATCGGAATATCATTTGTTCTGGTGTGACGAGAGTGATCAAACAAGTTGGGAACAGCAACAGAATGCCAACAATTGCAACGATGGACGGCCGACGTAAGCGTCGAGCTGCCTCGGTAAGGTTCCATTGGTTTGCGTAGAGGCACTCGACTAATGAATACTGACAACAGGAGCCTTCGGAATCACCAAAGAAGCAAAGAAACCAGATCTGACGGACTCAACTGATAAGTGGCAGCATCTCAAAGAGGGATATGCAGAGCACTCGGGTGATGCAAAGACATCTACTTCAGCTAGGAAGAGTTTGTAATCCTGCCAGATAGAGGTCATGATGGTTCATGCACCAAAAGTCAAACAATTTAAGCGTATTGCATCTTTGCATGGTATAATATACGTTGTATGAATGAACGGTCCTCAATGTTGATAACATGAAGAAGTAGACAGACAATGTTATCAAATAATATACAGTAACAATAACAATCAGTCCGCTTTCTCTACCACCAACGAGTGGGCCCCTCGGCCTTGGCGTGATCTGCAACTTCCAAGATCTGGTACCGTGAATCAGCTACTCTATTAACTCAACTACGACACAACATCAGAAGATCAACAAGCACTTTTTGATGGAATGAATACACATTGCTATCAATAACTTCTCAGAACACCAACTTGTGGTCATAACAGAACTCGATTGATTGTCATTGTCGGAGTCCAGCTATTTGTTCAATGTGTTGATCGCCAGTTCAGCCGCCTGCTGTTCTCTGCCACCTCCTGCGCGCTAAGTCGCAATACTCGGTATACTCGTCGCATTGTCGCGCAAGCAAGGAGCAACTTCTGGCTCGCCGAGCACGGCGCTGCCTCCGCGCTTTCAGGCCGAATCTACCGACGAGGACGACGACATCTCGTATACCGCGGCACCACCTTTCCATCTCCCACTCTCAGAGGCGTCCGCATCCCGACCTTCATCACCACGACCACCGCCATTCTCGTCGCTCTACTTCCCGTCAGACGCAGAGCTTGATCACTTGAAGGAGACAGTGACCGGAGCAGAACCCCAGACCCTTCTCGAGGCGACTCCACTTTCGACCGTTCAAGAAACGCTTGAAGAGGAAGGCCAACCTATCAAGCCAGTTTGCGAAAACAACGAGACTCTCCAGGTTGACAAGAAGGCAGAATCGTCGGGGAAAGCGAACGACGAAGAAGAGCCACCACCACCCTATAACGAAGGAACAAGTCCGCTTGAATCATTCACGTACGTGATGGCAGCCGCAGGTGGAGCAGCAAGTATTATTACGCAGGTGCAGCAGTCCGGTCCACCGATCAACAGCTTAGGGAGTATGGAGCAGTAATAACTCTCATGAAAGTATGAATGCTGACCTGATACTTAGGTGGAGATATTGGTCAAGATGAGAACATAACGTTGGACCTCAGGTAGAATGCCCAATCACAAGTATGCTCATAGTCTCCATACTAATACGCACGACCACAGGGGCACGCGGTTCACGCTATCCCGGGACGAGCTCTTGACCCTTCCAGAATTCGTGCTGCTATCACTGTTTCCCAATGGCCTTCTTCCAGACGGCCACATGAACGGTTTCCATGATGGAGATGTTTATCCAGTTGACGTACGTTTGACGGATAGCCCTTTTTACGTTTGCTGAACTAACAAACTCATGGCTACCTGCAGTATGATGCTGCATCTTTACAGTATATGCTTGATTTCTTCAGGACGGTAGCCCAGTCTATACCATCTTCAACGCCCTCGCCCACCACGTCTCCGGACGCCGATACCATCCCCATCGAACCGCAGCCAGGGTCTGCTCGTGATATGCTTCAGGATAGGGCTGGCATCATTGTATTGAGAGAGGATCTGGATTTCTACGTTATCCCTCCAAAGCCGGACATTGGCCAGAATGAAATGATTGAAGTGAAAAGGGCTGCAGGCAAAGCACTGTTGAAGCAGGACGGCATATTTTCCGGTCTCAGGCGGAGCGAAGAAGCTGGAACGACAGAGCAGCATCTTATTGAGATGTTGACAGCTGGGTAAGTCTACATGTTGTTGCACTTAGCCTGTGACTGTGACTCACAATCATCAAACAGTGGATTCGACCATGACGATCGATGGGGCCATCGAGCCGGCGAACCGAACAAAGCGGTTGTCTGCAGCTTGGCCCTAGCCCGCCTAAGAACCGACATCAAAGGCGATATGAATAGCAACGCAGTCGGCATGGCACAGAAGCTGCTCCTGTTCTGGCGGAAGCCTGCCCGACGATGTTGGTGGGAGGGAGTCGAATTGGACAATGTCGATGGAGTAGAAGGAAGGTTAAAGGTTTGGATTCGGAGAGTTTGGACTTTGGAGATGGTAAGTTTTGTACTGTCCTGCCCGACTTCAAGAGACAACCACTGACTTCGTCAATAGAGTGTCATTGGGCTGAGATAGATGGGCCGTCGAATTTCGGGGTTTGTTCTTACAGCGTGTGCACATATCATGGTTTTGAGCACGATGAATATTGTGATTGGTACGGTCTGCGGAGACTCCATACTCTCCTCTACCAGTGATCAACGGTTTTATGAGCGAGCAAGCATGTTTGTTTCTCAAAATGGTAAAGTTAGCATGTTATATATACCAATACATTCGGAGTAAGGATTTACATTGCTAGCCTGCATTCTCTATGTTTATAGCAGTGATTATATTGAGATGTAGAGAAGTATCTGTCTATATCGATGAATGGTAGGTATCTAATTAGGTGGTGAAGCTGTTTGATATCCAGATTTAGCTTAGTGAAAATTGCGGGAAGTTTGCGGCAGAATTTCCAGACGCGCAGTCGATCATCATACGCATTCACCGCGGAACGCCCTACTTTGCGCTGAGCACGCCCACCATTTGCAAGATCTTACCTTCGCCGACATTCTATATTCGTCTATATCAACTGGCGCACCGTTATGATAAAAAGACAGCGATAGTTCCTCTGGCCCAGTGATGGCTCCAAATCCAGCCCCCGCGCAGAGCTTCATCTCTAGCTATGCGCCTCGGTTGCGACAGTATGCCAATGCCTTTGTTACACCCGTTCTCCAGACTCAAGCAGTTGCGCCTGGGTCGCGGACCACAAAGCGTGGCACGACGATAATCAACTATGCGGATGATGCTTTCGATGATGACGACTTTGAAGAGAGTGATGGCCCCCGTCGCCCTACCGGTTTACGATCCTTAAGGCGTGAGGAGACAGCTGCTAGGGAGGGAGGACCAGAGAAATTAGGCAAGGAGATCTTTTCGCCAGTCGAAACACAGGGTATATTCCGAGACTGGATGGTTCGAAGGACAGTGAAACCGACGTAAGTGTCCCCAGCTGATCTCATTACACTGCCTGATGCTCCCGTTATGTTCGACGCAAACAACTGACAGAGACATAATAGAACCGACCAACAAGTCAACATCCAAGCCCAACTTCCTCTCACTCTCATCCCGATACGGATTGATCTTGATGTCAATGCTTTCCAGCCAGATGCCCCTTTCCCACTACCAAGGAACGCGAATGACCCAACCGTAAATCCTTCATTACCAGCTTTTAGAAGACCCGACCCAGCACCACCTTATAAAATTCGTGATACGTTTCTGTGGAATTTGCACGAAGCACTACTCACACCTGATGACTTCGCACAAACGATGGTACGGGAACTCGATCTGCCGAATCAACATAGCTTGGCCACCGCCATCAGTTCACAGATCAGAAGTCAGCTTGAAGAATACGCTGGCATCGCATTACATCCGCTATTTCACAGCTCTTCCAAGACCCAAGGTCAGAAGCAGGATGTCTCGACACCAGGAGCGGCTCTTGGACCAGCCGGCTCCAGGGCGTTACATCTTGGTGCTTCGCCGGCAGGCACACCGAGACCGGCATTTGACACTTTTAGGTCTTCTCGCAACCCTTCGATGACACCAGGAGCCTCTACACCCATGCCTTCTACCCCGCAAGCACAAACGAACGGAAATTCGACCCCCGGGCCTGTGGTGCAAGCGGAAGCCGAGCTGATAGCTCCCAATGAAGCTTCTCCGGACGGTTTCCTCAATCCAGATGATACGTATCGTTGCATTATCACGCTTTCAATATCTTTGTCCTCCCGACTGTACACAGACAAATTCGAGTGGTCATTGTTACATCCCCCGGGTCTTGCGGAGACTTTTGCGAAGCAGACCTGTGCGGACATGGGCCTAGGTGGAGAATGGGTAATGGCCATCACTCATGCAATCTACGAGGCAGTCCTGAAGCTGAAAAAAGAGGCATGTGAAGGAGGACTCCTCAGCACGGGTGGCTCATGGGGCATGGGTGGTGAGATCGATAATCAAGCCATGAATCCCGAATCTCAATCAGGCTGGCGATACGACGCCGAGGATTTTGCTGCCGAATGGGAACCAAAACTTGAAGCCTTGAGCAAGGATGAAATAGAGAAGCGAGAGGGTGATAGAGAGAGACAATTGCGGCGTCTTAGAAGAGAAACAGCACGGTTCAGCTCAAATACGGGAATGGCCTCGTTCGCAGCACCAGAACCACGTGGCAGTTATTTCGATACTCCTGCTGAGGATACACCAATGGGCAGGGGAGAACGAAGCAAGAAGAAACGAAGATTTAGAAGCTTAAGCCCTGTAGCAAAGGCGCTAGGGACTCCAGATGGCAGTGCACCGGCAGGGTGGGGCGCCGGCGGTAGTGGCGTCCTTAATGAACACGAACGTCAAGTCTTCCGATGTAGATGGTGTCAGGTCTGGGGAAGTGCTGTTTGGGCCGTCAGAGATGGACCAGGTCCAGATGGAGCAAGAGTGAGTGATTGTGATAACTTTGCAGGTCCAATGACTAACGTGTTTTCTAGTCACTGTGTCAAAACTGTGGTCTCCTGTATGAGCGAGACAAGAAGCTCCCCGTCTGGTCGAAAGACCTTCATAGACACGACATGCAAGTACGATGAGGGATTGTTCTTGGGAGTCGATTATCTTCAGCAGACAAGGGTGTTTGGTACCAAAAGGGAGGATATGACCCCTGACGTGTTCGGGCGGACTCGGCGCAGTTCGGGGAGTTATTGTTCATCTTCCTGTTGTAGATGTGTTATCAAAGCTCCAGGGAAAGTCACGGTGCTCCGTTTAGACTGGGGCATGAGATTCTATGTAGCAACAAGTCAGAGTATTCATGATGTAATATTGTACCGACAAAAACAGGATCGCTCGCTTCCATATACTTCATCAAACGTAGCTAGAGATACTGGCAAAATAACCCATTAATATGTCAAAAGTATCAGACGACATGTGTACTCCTCGCCTTTTCACTACTCGCAGCAATTTGACCGATCAAGGCACAAACGACATCCTTCCCGATCTCGAGATCATGATCGTCTTTCCAGCCCGGTACGTGACAGAACATCGTTTTTGCTGTATACCCGTGGACATATGCTTGAGCTAGACTCTCGTATCCAATGAAGCCACACAAGTAAGGCCCGCCGTCCGAATGCGGACGTACTTCGATACTCGTCCGACGTTTGCCATCGGTTGCCTTGTGCTTGAGCTGCGAATTGACTGCGTGCTGTGCCCTCTCCACGAGGACGAGGGGGTCGATTCCCAGGTTCACGTGCAGCTGCTGCGGGATTCCTGCCCAGGGGTTTGGGCCGGGGACGTCCTTGATGGTCTGCCCGATGTCATCGAGGATGAGATAGTATTCTTGGGGGTTGGGGTTGCCAGTGCCTTCGACGGACTTGACAGTGCCTTCCTGCCACTCGCTGAGCTCGACGGTGTAATGGTCCCAGCCATCGGCCATGCCGAGGTTGATAATCAGGTCGATTTCGTTGCCGTATTGTTCCCACAAGCGTTCGAGGTATGTGCGGGCATAGGCGTATTCGGTCTTGAGTGAGGCACCGGTCCCTGACGTCGGATTAAGGATTCGAATATCGGTGGATGTCGAATTGAATTCGGATGAAGCCTTGATGACCGAAGGGAGATGCTTGGTGATCAAGTGAGACGTGTTGTCATCCTCCTCGTAATGACCATAATCGTCATGTCCTGGCCACATGGGAAAGGGCTATTGATGGAAGAGTCAATTCAATGATGCCCGAAAATCAATTTGCTTGCTACAATCAAGGACCAATACGTGATAGAGGTTAGCGTACCCCGTTGCCTGTCACCAGGGCAGTGAAAGGTCTCTTCTTCTTCTCTTCATCACAATAGCGATGCTTCTCATCTTGCAATAGAGGGGCAACGGCTGCATAGCCATGTTTCTCGTCCAGACATGTTGTCGTCTTATCATCTTCCTCGTCTCTACCACCGCATGCCAAACAAGAGAGCAGGATTTCCATGATTACTAACGGACTCTTTGACTCAGGCGTATCTCAGGGGACCTGATGCATTGGAGGGAATACGGTCGGGTTTTGAATATCAACATACTCCTCGAGACCCCTCTTCATAAATCGAGATAGTAGGTTACGTTTATCTTTGGCCCCAACAACTCACGTTCCTAATCAACAACCTCACCAAGCATTTTCTTCGATATTGACAATTCATTGTGATGTCCTGACGGGACAAAAAGATCATTGGTCGCCTACAAATTCCGTCCGTCAGAGACTCATGTCAATGAGCGACAGTGTCCATGAGCTATCTAATA
Source organism: Pseudophaeomoniella oleicola (assembly GCA_003868215.1). Lineage (NCBI taxonomy): Eukaryota > Fungi > Ascomycota > Eurotiomycetes > Phaeomoniellales > Phaeomoniellaceae > Pseudophaeomoniella > Pseudophaeomoniella oleicola. Next base: position 52,772 of record QWDQ01000013.1, on the reverse strand, counting down.
CAGCCAACAATGCTAGTGATAGACGATCTCTGTCAGCACTATCCTCGATAACCTGACATTGGTCGAATTGGAAAAGCTTGATCACTATGTATCACAGCGACCTTACTTCGCGGGGATTGCTGAACAAAACAGAGATCTCCCATCACTTACCTCAGCCCGATGATAGCCAACAGAGACTCGGTCTCCATGACCATATCCCATATCCCATATCCCCATGGGGACGTGCATAAGCGCCGCGATGCAACTGACATGGCAGATTTAGATTCGGATCTCTCAAACACCTCACATCATGGCGATCGGCGCATTACACCGATTCTGGAACCAACTACATCTCGACATTTTCTTCTACCTCTGGATACGATGGAACCTGTTATGGAAGGGCCAAAACGCTGTCATCATCATCTCCGGTTTCCCTGCCACTGGGAAGACCAGCCTCGCGGAAACTGCTGCCGCCGAAAAGCCTCTGTTGTTGCGTAATCGTAGCTACTACTCCATCGTGGATCTCGATTCATCCTCTTACTCGCACCTGGCTGGTGGGGAGCGCAACCCGAACTTCCCGCTGAATTACCTGCAAGCTATATCGGAGAGAGCATTTTCCGGCTGCAAAACCATTCTCCTAATTTCTACGCACGAGGAGATCCGTAGGTACCTCGTGTTGTACGGTTTCTGGTTCTACTTGGTGTATCCGCAGAGAACATCGAGAACGAACACGCGGGCTTTGCTGGAAGCGAGGGGGGACCACGATTTGGCCCAGATCGTCGATAGAAATTTCGACTACTTTGCGGAACGATTGGAACGGCAAGGAGGATGTGAGCATCGCCGGCTACGAGAGGGAGAGTTCTTGGCACATGCGGTGGACGAGATTGTTGAGCATTTTGAAACTCGAAGGTAATAAAATCTCAGTGTTTTTGGTGGCATCTGAGGCAACTTGTAAAACCTCCCACACGGGGCGGCCCACGTTTCCCAATACTCACTCGATCACGATCGTCTCCGATAGAGTCTGGAGTTCATCCTCACTCCTTCCGCTGCAACAGGGGCAAACGAGCTCACCGTTCATGGCGCCATGCAGGTACGTGCCACCAACCAATCGCCATCTCTTTCCTTCTTCACCCACCTTTCGAACGGGTCTAAAGATGAGTGGCACCCGAGATGATGGGATGATCCAGACAGAATCGCCTTCCTGAACGCATTCGGAGCCGAGACCCAAGTAACCACTCCTCGTCCTGAAAAGCCTCAGATGCTTAGCCCAGGAGAGTCTGGTCTCAAAGTTGATGCCCTCAGGATGATCAGTCTCTTTCAATTCGACTGAAGCTGCCCAGAAATCACTTGGCTCTAGCAATTCATCAACCAGGCTCTTTAAGTCTTCCCCTTTGGAATCCTCTCGTTGTTTACATCCGCTCTTTACTCTATCTTGAAGCCATTTTCCGAATGAACTCTGAAGTTGCAAACTGCTAGGTGGTATTAGTTTCGGTGGACGACCAGTTGTATTCCTGAGAATGGTGCGCCAGAAGACTTCAACTCTGTGTTCCCCTCCTGCATCCCCGGGGACTTCCCGGTAGCATCTGGGCAGTGAAGTGACGATTTCAAGCCACCTCGGAAACGGTTGGCCATCAAGGACCTGATGTTTGGCCTCACCCACCATAGTCACTTCATCGACTTTGAATCCCCTAAGACTCAGGGTCAATGCGGACGGGTCAATTTGCGGTCGTTGCGTTAAAGTGCCGGAAGCAGAGTACCGCTTATAACCAGCTACCAATAGGCCAGTCGACTTACCGCAGGTCCAGTCGGGTACCCAAGACGGAAGGCCCTCAACCTGTTGAAAAAGCTCACCTTCTATACATGACAGTAGATAAAGATCTTGACCATCTTCCAAAAGTTGTATGGCAGCATTGACATAAGTCATAGCCGCTGTCTGACTTCCGTATACAGGATTCAGACGCGGCTTTTCTTTGGTGAACCCCTCAACGAGACCAAGCAGACAGTACACCTTATCGCGCGCATACGTAGCTTTGAAGTCCCGCGATCGTTCCAAAGCATATAGTAGGGTCGTGGTCCAATGTCGTTGGGAACGATCCATCCTAGTAGCGTTTAGCATGGTAGGTGCATGGTTGTATGAGGGTAAAGGCACTTCTGCTGGGTACTCTATAGAAAGGTCGTCCAGGAATGCTTTCCAGCCTGTCTGTGAGCAGAATTTAGATGTTATGACAACGATATCCCAATCGATGCGCTCCCCGCCACATATCATCTTGACCTCCCTACCGAGGATAACTTCTTGGATCGTCCAAGATCTGATAAAGTAACATCGCTGAAACAGCTTCGCGACACTCAGCCAGGCGTCTCGGTCCGAGAGGTGATCCAGCTTCAACTGATCCTCTCCCGCACGCAAATAGGCAGGGATTTCGCTGAGGGAATTACTCTGGACGCATTCAGAAATCCTTTCCAGAGCTTTAAAAGCCGTTCCTGTATACTCATCTTCTTCTCCTAACCACATGATGACATTTCTCGCCGAGCTAAATATGTGACCCATCAACTTGACCTGACTTGACTTTTCATCCATATCATGCTGATTGATGCAGATGACGTCGATCCAGAACTTCTTCCCTGCCAGCCACGATGTCTTCCGAAGACGGATCAGAAAGGCTCCAAGATTCTGTGTTATCCACAACGTCTCTCCCTGACAGATGATGGGATAGTTCAGCTCTCCGGTCATCGTCTTGAACTTTCCATACTCGGCTGGTGCGCCCCAGGTGTGGGATAGAGCGTAGTAATGGGAAGTTGGAGACTCATCAGTTAAGCTGGCAACCTCTAGGCTACAGTGGATTGGGTCGGTTTCCTGATCGTTCACTGGGGGGGAGACGGTTACCAGGCGAATTTGATCGAGGCCAATTGGTAGATCCGCGTAGACGGACATGGACATGGTTTTTGAGTAGTGTTTTGTTATTCTCGACAATCACTATTGGAACAGGTTGTCACCATAATGGACCATCTCTTGTGTCGCTCACAAAACCTATTGGAATCGTCAAAATCAAAACAAGAAGTGGAGGATAATCAGGCAGTGTTCGATGTTGAGCTTCCGTAGTCTCCCCGCAGGCCCCAATCTATCGGGCTGCAAGTTCCATGTTCCATGTTGCATGTTGCCAGCATCATTGGAGAAGATTCAAGCTCAGGGACTAAGGGAACTGATCTCGAACCCTCATGAAGCCAGATTGTTGTTTATTCTCTCCTTGAAAGCCGCCATAGTTGTTCTTCCAATTGATATCTGACCGCTTCCTTCTTACTGTCTCTATAATCTGTTGATTTTACTCAACGGTCACTTGTCAAGATGGTCGGTTGCGCGATTTACCTCGTATGAGCTCCCTTGCTAACTTTCCCGCAGTCACAGGTGATCTCCAATTCTGGTCACGATGAGATGGTTGTATGTATCTCTCCCAGGGCAATGCGCGCAGTCAATCGCGCGTTGCAGAGAACTCCCCTGATGTATGAGCTGACATCAAGTTGCTAGCATGACGCCGTCCTGGACTACTATGGTCGCCGCCTAGCGACCTGCTCTTCAGACAAGACCATCAAGATATTCGAGGTGGATGGAGAGTCGCATAGACTTACGGAGACACTGAAAGGGTATGATATTGTCTGACGGAAGTCGTCGTTGTCAATGTTCTAAATCCGGTCTATAGGCACGAGGGCGCCGTGTGGTGTGTCTCTTGGGTACAAACTCCCTCCATGCGCCCGCGGAAATCCTAGACTGACTTCATAACACAGGCGCATCCGAAATTTGGCACCATTCTCGCATCATCCTCATACGACGGTCGAGTTCTAATTTGGCGAGAAACCCCCTCAGCCTCGCCATCTCAGCCATCACAATGGTCGCTAGTCTTCAGCTACACCTCGCACACCGCATCTGTCAACATGGTCTCATGGGCTCCGCCAGCACTTGGCTGTCTCCTTGCATGCGCCTCGTCGGACGGAAACGTCAGCGTGCTCGAGTTTCGCGATAACAATTGGAGCAGTGCTATCTTCCATGCTCATGGCTTGGGCGTGAATGCGGTGTCATGGGCACCTGCTGGTTCTACAGGCTCTCTTGCTAGGAAGGACGGTGGAAACAGCCCACTGGTTCGACGATTTGTTACCGGTGGCAGCGACAACCAGGTCAAGATCTGGGAATTTAACGCACAAGCACAGTCATACAACTTGATAACCACACTGCCGGAGGGCCACTCTGACTGGGTGAGAGACGTCGCGTGGTCACCTACCCTTCTTAGTTCGAAGAATTACATTGCTTCCGCATCACAAGACAAGACAGTAAGGATATGGACCAGTACAGCAAGCGGTGCAGCCGAAGGCCAGTGGACACTTGCGAAGGTCTTGGAGTTCGACAGCGTGTGCTGGAGAGCCAGCTGGAGTATGAGCGGGAATGTGCTTGCAGTCAGCGGTGGAGACAACAGGGTTACGTTGTGGAAGGAGACGCTGAAAGGAGGATGGGAATGTGTGAGGGAAGTGACTGAATGATCCGGGGAGTTCAGGAGTGACTGCATAACTACCTTGCGTTTATCTGTCGCAGCTCTCTCTCTACCCCTCCGCAGGTCTCATACTCAGCCATGTTAATTGCAATGTACGAGAACGGTGGACTTGGAGGTTCACAAGGCGTTTTCTCCAAGGGATTGGAAGTATTCGCTTTAGCCCCATGCATGACCGAGGCACTACATGCAGACATCAAGTCCAGATTAGGTGGGCTGAAAGACGAACAAAAGCGAAGGGAAGGGAAGGGAAAGTAAACAATGATAACGCATTTTTTCTTTCATTCATTGCATTGCCCCCTCTTCTCCACCAAGCATGAACTGTCTAGGTAGTCATACTGAACGCCAGCGCTATGCTATGCAAATTACACGATCACTTCCCCTACATGCACCATTGTCCGCCCATTGCGTATGTATAGCAATTTGGCGCACACCACCTCGGCCTTCTCATTTCTTTTTCTTGTCCTTTTTCTTCTCCTTCGCGCCGCCTCCGCTTGACCCCGGTGGAGTCGACGCACCATTCCCGCCTCCTAGACCTCCAGCCATCCCCGGCGGTAGACCCGGTCCCCCTTCCGCCTGCATCTGCTGCATCATGTCCCTGAACATGTTGTCCGAGACGCCACCACCGCTCATGGCGGGTGAGTGGAGCGGGATGATTTCGTTGATCTTCCAGCCCTTCGGGACCGCGGGTGGTTCGACCTTTTCCGGCACAGGCATGCCTTGTATTCGTAGTCGTAGCGGCATCTCCTTCGTGGTTGGGTGTGATTGTAGCCATTCTGCAACTAAGATGTAGAGGTGTGATTTGTTCTTCACGTTCGGCGCGAGCCATTGTCCTGTTTCTTTATCCCGGAGCTGCACTCGGACTCTTCCCGGGTTCCCCCAGTCCTTGGGATGCAGCTTGTCAGGCTCGAAAGCTATGCGCGCCCGTCCGCCGATGATGGATGAGACAGCGTCAACAATCTCTCGAGCGAGCGGATTCTTCACCGCAAGCTTCGCACCTACTCGTCGGCCTTCGGCGCGCGTTCTTGAAGCGTCGAAGTATACTGGGTACAGCGCATGATATGACCTGATGGCTTCCTTCTGGGCGCGGTGGGCTGCTGCAGAGTCGGCGCTCGGGGCTTCAGGTCGTAGCATTGGTTCCGGCGGTTGACCTTGCATTTGCGCCAGTTGAGCTTGTCGACTAAAGAGGCCATTGGAAGAGGGGGAGACGGTGGCAGCATTGCCGGTGCTTGGTGAGGGGATCTTGGCTGGTGCAATTGAGACCTGCGAGTCCGATGGCAGAAAATCGTCGATATCGTCCATGTCGGGGTCAGAGTCGGAGACCTCCTCTATCCTTGGGTGAGACATGGTCGCTTCGTATGTAGAAATCAATGAGAGGGATTGGAGATTAGGAGATTTGTGGCAGCAGGAATATGGCTATCTTGGGCTGACTGACACGGACAGAGAGAGCAGGGTACCAGTTCCACAGTTCAATATCAAGATTGTGGGGAATTCAGTTCGGGACAACGGGACAACGTGGGACGGAAGTGGGATGTTGCTCCGTGAATGATGAGAGCATTTTGATGTAGATTGAAAGGTTGATGACATTCTCGAAGATTTTATTCCTGTCTGCGCATACTATCGAGATTTCTAGTGATTCATCATGCCCCAGTGTTCAGGAGATTTGCACCGAAAAGTATCCGAACCTCGTGTTATTACATATCCCAATTGCCAACAGAATCGATCAGCAGGTCATTCCTGAAAATGCAAGACTGAAAACTCCCGATTTCATCTATGAGCCAGACCTTTGACCGACCACATAGGAGCGATCGTCTCTACCGCTCGTTCCACCACAGCCTTGACCCGGTCCCTTAACACATTGTTGGTACATTCTACTTCCAAAGTCTCCAGCCAAAGTTTAGCAACGTTCTTGTCTACTCGTATTTCCAGGCCTGGGACCGGTATACCGATAGCAGCCAGCCTTGCTCGTTCCGTTGCTTCTGTTTCTTCCGGGTCTTCCTCGGGAGACTCCTCTTTATCGCCGTTGGTAGATCCATCTGTTTGCTTGGCCGTTCTCGGCGTCTCGATAGGCGTGATTGCTTGGCCGAACTGCTCCTCAAGGAACATGCATAATCTGGCAAATCGTTCTTCTGGTGGGACATCTGCATGCAGATTCTTCTTCTTCTGTTGGTCATGGATATGACTATGTTTACTAGACGAATACTTGACCGACGCAGGGCTGCTCTCAACTGTCAAGAGCACGGCCATAACGGCATCTGCGATACCATCGTTCATAGCGTTGCCCTCCCACTCCAACTCAGCTTGCTTTGATTGTTCATGCCAAGTAAGCGTCACACAGCCCATGACGAGAAAGATCCGCGAGTCTCCAGAAGGAAGCTCTTCATCTGCTTCTTCTTCGTCCTCTTGCTTTGCGTGGCCATTGGTTTCATGATTGCCATTACTCAAGGCTATCCCATTAGTCATCTGAGCTGATCCACCAATCTCTTCGATGGCTCCAAAAGTGCTGGTGAGAGCCCATTTTATGAGCTCAACTCCTGCAGCCGCTAGCGTTATGTGATGCTTACACATGACAGCTGTCGTTGTAAGGCCTGCATATTCGTTGAGGTCCTCGGGTGCCATCAAGCTCAGTTTAAAGCCGTTCTGTACCAGAACACCACTTAGCAACTGAGCATCTGCTTCATCTGCAGTCTTCGGTGGTTGGATTGTAGCCAGACGTCCAACCACCTTCGCAACCTTGTCTTTTCTGAATGGTATTCGGACTTCCTCTCCATTGACAGGAGTGTAAACTTTCGTTTCCTCTTCCTTCTTTGCGTTCAGACTGAGGAGCTTTGACTTCAAGCGAGTCATCTGCTGGCGCTCGCCGTGAACCAATATGACAACTTTGGCACCAATTTCTTCGATGAATTCCACATTCTCGACTCCTGTAACATGGGCTGCAAAGCTGAATTCGTCAACGGTGCATCTTCTCGGTATCATAACCTGGTTTTCTTCTCTTTTACCCATACTTTGTGAGGCACCCGCCGTCATGACCGCAGGTATGCTATCCGGTTCTTGTAATATAGTACGTGCCATGGTACCTTCAACATTATAGCCAGTCATGATTACACCGTTGCGTTGATCTGGTGCCCATCTTTCCAGCAACACGCGGCTCATCCCGGACTGAAGCATACCAGGACTTGCCAGCATAACACAACCACCTACGTCGTCAAAGCGCTCCAAATTGCGCAAGCTTCTTACAAATCGAAAGTCCCAAGGGCCAGCACTGACACCTTTGGCATTTCCACTAGCTTCAGCTTCTGCCATTCTCTCTCGGAATATACGCTTGATATTGTCGTTCATTGCATTGATGTATGTCTGATAAATGACCATGCATTTCCGGGCTGTGTTTCCAGTGTAATAGATTGGGTACTTCTGGAGGTCCGGATGCCTCTGCCAGTAGTCTTCCAGGATCAAAAGGAGTTCCTGGGCTCTACCCAAGGCAAAAACCGGCATGAGAACACGTCCACCTCGATTGAGTATACCATTTACCGATTTCAAAAGAGCCGCCTCTCTTTCCGCGCGTGGGGGAGCATTTGATATACCGAAGGTGGATTCACAAATCAAGACATCAATTTTACCGACATTTTGCGGTACCGCAGCCGCAACAAGATGTCGATCTTGTTCTCTTGAATAATCCCCAGTGAAAAATATATTGAGTCCGGCAATGTTCACTAAGAACATGGCTGCACCGAGAACATGACCTGCCGGATAAGGGGTAATACGGACGGACGAGACAGTATGCGTTGTGTAGAAATCGATGGTTTCGATAAGAGGCAGAGTTGCATTATGATCTGCTTCTGTGTAAAGGGCATCTGTGGGTTGGTCTGATGTGGACGATGTATTAGATACTCTGACCGAATCCTGGATAAGCCATTTGTAGATAGCTTTGGTAGGATGTGTCATGAAAACGCGTCCTTTGAAATTTGTCTTAGCCAGAACATACGGCAAGGCCGCTGCGTGGTCAAGATGAAAGCTGGAATAGAGTCAGTATTTGGTCTGTGTTGAACAGGTTCAAAGTGATCGGCTAGCAGACACACACGCAACATAGAGCAGGTGACTTATAATTTGTCAATACATCCAGTACAAGAAACAAGCAAGGCGCGTTGAATATATTGGCATTCTGCTATGGCGCCTGTCATGTACATGTGGAGCTACCAGCCGCGAATGACTCGAGCCTGATTGTAGCTTGCATCTTGCCCTCCACAGAAACAAACAAAGCATGCTATCCCATGAAGCGGCTTGCCGGAAAGGAAAAGGAAAGGGCGAACTTAACTGGCTTATCAGGAGGATGTCGACCGTGCTGAGGTCGAAGTCGTCAAAGAAAGGAAGCGCGGCAAAGCCACTTTTGCCTTTTACTGTATGTCAGTCCTGGAGTACGAGGTATGGCTGGGTGTATATGCTACCTGTGTGCATTCCTGCGTCAAGCCTGCGACAATGTTAGTACACCACTCTGATTGTCAAGCATACAACAAGCAAGCGTATGAGCAGGGACGCTGAGCACCTACATGATGGTTTTCCCTTTATATTGTCTGGCAATTAGTTAGTGACGCGCCTTGTAGCTGCAACAGATGTACGAACAGTATATGCGACGACCTTCCGACCTAATATCACAACAGTTAATATAGATCTTAAACAGAAATGTACACTTACTTCATTGCAACCGCCTAAACCAAAGAACATGAGTTCATCTGATGGGTCAACAGGCTCATCGTCTACCGGCTCCTCCTCTCTCTTTCTTTTGGCGGCCATGTTTGAGTCGATGCGACAGAGACAAGGTTCAAGTGCTAGAAATCAGTCCGTGCAGCATGCTCACCGCTGTGAACAGGGTAAGTAAGATAACGAGGGCCTCAGATTATTTCTGATCATCGTTTTCAAGTCTCGAGAATATGTTGTAACACGAGATCGAAGTAGCAACTGAGTAGGTACGTCGACAAAAGGTCAGCGTTGTGTTGTATCTCATACGGAGATTTGAACTGGTGAATGGGAATTAACTTTAAGGCCGCCGCGGCAAGAAGCTCCACGTGATCATTTGCTGCGTTCATTTCTGAATGATCTTTCAACAATATCAACAGCCAGAACTTTTTCGCCATTATCAGAATGACATGATACGCTGATATCGATGATTGAATGTATCTTCAAGCTCAAGGTGCATGCGACGATGATTCTCACTCGGAAAGCTTGATGCAGATACCTACTCAAGCGACGCAACGCGCTCCTTGCCGAGCACCCCATCACGACTGATTGCGAACTGATCCGTGGCTAGAGAAGCCGCGCGAATATGTCGACGCCGAATCAGATGCCTCAGATACCTCAACTGCCTCAGCTGCCTCAACAGGGCGCTCAGCAGCGTCCTCAGTTCTACGCACCTAATGGACCTCCACGGCAGTTCTCCCCTCCTTTTCCCAACCCTTCACCTGGCATCCCACCTTCGTCACCAGCTCTGGGATACAATCAACCACCAGCTGCGAAACGTCCAAAATTGTCACCGAACCCTCAAAGTCCTTATGGCTCACCGATGCTCTCCACGATTCAACCATCCGGGGCTGCGAGCCCTCCGAACGGACAGGTCAACGGTGGACCATTTTCACCACCCGCACATACGGGCGGAATGCAACCACCACCAAGGCCGGTAGAGAAGGAGAAGGCTACCGATATTCGTACCATCGAAGATTCTCTCGCAGGAACAGGGGTGAACATTGATGACGAGGAGCGAGCATTGACCTCTTTTGGTCCTTCAATAGCGAGTCAATCCTTTGTCTCACAGCCAAGCTTTGGTGCAAATGGTGGTAGCTTCGACAGAACTGGAAGCCAAGCTCATGACGGCGTGATTCCCGAAGGGAGACCAGCGCTGAATGGAGCGATACCGGGGCAGGATGGGCGCTCAAGGGAAGAAGCTGCAAAACTTGAGATTGAGAAAGCAAACTACTTGACCGGTGGGCGAAGGCAATACGAATTAACCGATCCATTCCTACACGGTGATGCTCTTGAAAAGAAACTGAATCTGCGGGCCTATGAAAATGGCATAAAATCACCAAAAGAAGGTCTTTATCATGCTCGAAAAGACCCCAACCGACCTCCTCAGAAAATGCAGGTTGCTTCTCCAGATGGCTCCGTTCGTGTCATTGATAAAGGTCAAACGATACTGAATTCAGATGCTGGCTCCACGCTTGTTGCTCTTATGGACTTGATATCGCTTGCGTGCAAGTCACGGATGCATGGAATTCTGGACCTTGCAGGACGATTGGGAAAGGAGCGAAGGGATCTCGCAAATGGGCGAATCCCTGACGACTGGAAAGACATTGCTCAATCCCATGAGCGTGCGGCGAGTCCAGCAGCTGCACAGTCTTTGAAACGTATGAGCTCTACTCTTCGTATTCAATGCATTCGATTAACATGATCTAGGCTCACATTCACAAGCGAACGGCGAAGTTGAGGACTCGAAATCTACTACGGTCAGTCCTGTGGTACACATTTTTCGCCAAATTGCAGAGGTGGACCGCAGCAAAGAGGAGGCCCGTCTGAATAAACGCCTGAAGCGAACATCAAAAGCGAACGGCCTTGACACCACTGAAGCTCCATCAACTCCTGCAACTCCTGGCACTCCCACAACACCTCTAGATACAGGGAAGAAAGTAACAAAGAAAGACCAAAAGGTTGCGGAAGCTAAATTTACAGAAGCACAACAACATAAGCACGCGAATGAAACAGCCAGGATGGCCACGAGCAATCTACTAGGCGGATCCAATATATTTGGAAATAAGAAGAAGACGTACGCTTGGATGACAGGCGGTGGAGGGGGAGCGAAAGCTGCACCGGCTCCCATGGCTACGACTGCCGCCAAACTCAACACAGCGTTGAGTGACAATGCTCCTGCTGTAGTGAACGGGACCAAACCTACTGTTACAGTCCCGAAAACGAAACAATTTGGTCTTTGGGATGATGGAAGCGAGAAACCCACAGCCATTCCGGTGCGGGATATTCTCGCAATCCTGGAGAGCGATGAACGCGCTCTTAAGACCTTACAACAAGGTTACAATAAACCAGAAGGACGAGGCTAAGACCGAGATGGTTTTCGCAAAGGCCTTCTAGCATTTCCTGGCGTTTATGAATAAACAGCGAGTTGATACCATCTTCAATCTGAATATTATTGTCACCTTTGAGAATACAGTTTCAGGTAGTATATGAGCCGGCGTGCTCAGTGTGTGGTCTCAAGTTTCGACCCAGGAAATGCGTGCATTTGGATATTTCCTGCGTACTCTATACCTATATCCACGCGTAGGTATTTCTTGACTTCTCGTGGTTCTTTCCGGTTCCTCCGTATCATTGTAATCGTCGTGATCCTATCCTCTCCATTGAAGATTGGACTTTGGAACGATTGAACTACAAGCAGTACACTGTAGATGTAGGTGAAATTGCAGACATGGGAATTGGCTGGTTTACGTACTATGTCGCCACGACGGAGGCTTACTTTGATGTTCTGTTTGGTACCGGCTAAATACCCAGTAGAGCCACATTCCTTCGACTCTTGTGCTGTGCACTCATGCAGCTGGAGAGATTGGATTCTGCCATGGGCAAGCGAAAACAGCAGTTGCCATGAGTATTAGCGGATGTGCAGAATGGCCCTGTAAAGAGTGCCAACACAGCAGTTATAAACCACCACGAGAATGGCGAAATGTGATGATAGGGTGTGATACGGCGCGAAGGATTCTTGAAGGTGTGTGGCACTTGCAGATCTGCGCTGCAGTCATCTTGGTCTGATAGGCCAAAGACTGCTAACATTATTAATACTATGAGCGTACAGTAATTAATTACCTACCTTAGGTACCTTACCTCCTGCTGAAAGAAAAGGTTCGCAGCAGCCGAATGACGCCAGTCCAGATAAACATGAGGAGTGACCCGGTAAGCCTCTCGTGCTGTATTGACTTGTAATAAAACGTCATTCACTACCCACGACTGTGACGGAGTACAATGTCAGGTCAGGCTCTCATTCAGTATATTGATATATTGATGAAGCGAGAAAAAATGTCCTGAATATCTACCTAGATTTTGACAGTATATGATCTCCCTAACAATTAATCAGTTCTTGACCCTGTAATATGAGTCTGTTCAGGTACCTTAGGTGCATAACGTAGGTAAGGTATCTTTCCTGTGTGGTAATATCCGAACATCACACACCCCAGAATCAGAAATCCACCCATTGGAGACCCTTGCGCCTTTTGCATCTTTTGCAGTTGACGCTTTCTTTACTCTAGTTAACCCGAAACCCAAAGACGGGCTCGGGGCAGTCGAACGCCAGAACCGATCCCCGGAAGTCATTGGCTGCGAACCGCACTATCATCAAAGGCTCCCTCCACCTCTTTCTCAACGTCGTCAATCCTCGAGCTTCACCCAGTTGGCCATTATCAGCCTCGTCAGTGGATTGTTCTCGATCAGACTTTGTCTGATCAATATCGTATATCTCCCCTTTGCTGGGATTTCCAACGGAACAACCAGTTTCTATTCGAGTCACCACGCAATGCCGTTGCGATGACATATTCGACGTGAACAGGACTCTGCCCATTGCCGACAGTCTCCAAGCAAGAACAACCGTTTCCGACGAGCCATCAAAATCAACGGCACGTTACGACATTAGTATCGCTATCATTCCGTACAGCCACCAGTCGGTTTCGATAGACTGAGTAATCTGCTGTTGCTAGCTTGTCTTCATGCGTTGACGAGACAAACCTTGGCTCAGCCTACGATTCACGAGAGGAGTGAACCTTCCATAACCATCTTATCAAAATGTCGACTCCTTCGACTGCTACATCGACTCTTGCAGCGCACCAATCACAATATGGATATTCTCACCACAACCCATACCCTTCCAATACGGCCTCGTACCCTTCCAGTAACAGTGTCCAACTACCACGATTACCTTATCAAAACTACCAAGGCCAGAACAACTATTCCAAGCCACGTCAAAATTCAAATCCTTCCAAACAACCATCACAAGCGCCTACTAACGCGATGCCTACCTCTCAATCTACACCATCTCTCAGCAATCGTCTCGACAAGAAAGCCCCCGATTGGGCAGAATTCTACAAAAATGGTGTGCCAAAAGAAGTCATCGTCATCGACGACACGCCGGAGCCAGACGATGCGCCAAAAGCGAGACCACAACAAGCAAGCAGAGGCGTTGGAACTGCTACAAATGGACGGAAACGCAAAGTGGGAGAGGGTTATGAGACTAGATATCCGGACCGGCCATCGTATTCCACACATTCCCATCAATATGGGGACTCGTCGGCGCCTTCAGCTTCCACTGATCGGACAGCCTCTCAACAAACAACGGCGCCAACATCCTTGGGATCGTACAGCAGTAATGCCGCAAGCAATTCCTATGAAGATGTGAACGTCGGCCAAAAACGGAAAAGGTTACCGGTAAAAGAAACAAGAGCGCAGGCAAAGAGGAAGCAACAGGAAGCTGAGAGCGATGCTTACACGAACTATATCCCACCTCCAAATCCGCCTATCAAAGCACCTGAAGTTCACGTTCCGATCGTTCGAGATGTGAGTACTTAAGGATCTGGAGTAGAATAATAGCTTATACCCATAGGTTTATTACGCGAACACCAAAGTCGACGACGATGACGGACACTACATCGTTCAACCAGAGAGTGAATTGACTGAGAGATGTAAAGCAACCCCCTTCGTATCGCGAGCACTGCTGACCGCTTCCTATAGATTCCATCGTCAAGCTACTTGGACAAGGGACCTTCGGCAAAGTCGTGGAAGCATACGACCGAAAGAAAAAGACGCGATGTGCTGTCAAAATTATTCGCTCTGTGCAGAAGTATCGGGACGCCTCACGCATCGAGCTCAGGGTGCTATCAACGTTATCCCTGAACGATAAGTCGAATCGCAACAAGTGTATACACTTGCGAGACTCTTTCGACTTCCGTAACCATATATGTATTGTGACGGACCTACTGGGTCAAAGTGTCTTCGATTTTTTGAAAGGGAACGGTTTCGTGCCTTTCCCTAGCAGTCAAATCCAGAGCTTTGCGAGACAGCTCTTGACGAGTGTGGCCTGTGAGTAATTCTGTTGTCTACTTTCGTATATACTGACCGTTTCTGACTAGTTCTTCACGATCTCAACCTCATCCATACCGATTTGAAGCCGGAGAACATACTGCTTGTGAACAGCCAATACCAAACGTTCACTTATAACCGCAATATCCCATCTTCATCTCACAGTTCAACGAGGACGGCCAGACAGCGTCGGGTCCTGCTGGACAGTGACATTAGATTGATTGATTTCGGGTCTGCCACTTTCGATGACGAGTACCATTCGTCGGTCGTATCGACACGGCATTACCGGGCTCCAGAGATCATCCTGAATCTTGGATGGAGTTTTCCTTGCGACATCTGGAGCATTGGCTGTATATTAGTCGAATTCTTCACCGGAGATGCCCTGTTCCAGACTCACGATAACCTTGAACATCTCGCTATGATGGAAGCTGTCTGCGATGCGAGGATTGACCCTAAGATGGTCAAAGCTGTCATGAACGGAAGCAGAGGGACCAATCCAAATTCTGCAGCCAAGTAAGTTTGAGAAGAGCTTTATCTCTTCATCTCTAACCTTCTCTGTCAGGTACTTCGTTCGAGGGAAGCTAGACTATCCCAATACTGATACTACCCGAGCCTCTCGCAAATACGTCAAGGCGATGAAGAGCCTGAAGGTTGGTATTACCCGTGTTGTTGGTGATCACCACTAACATGATACGCAGGATTTTATACCCGAGACTACATCGTTCAACAAGCAGTTCCTTGATCTGCTACGGCGGATGTTCGTTTATGATCCCAAAAATCGAATCACAGCAAAAGATGCTTTGCAACATCCCTGGTTTAAGGAGAGCATCATTGATGATGGTACCGAAGCTCTGAAGATCAGAGAGCGAAGGGAACAGGACAGTCGGGATGTCAAGCGTTTACGTGAGGCTTAGGATAAGGGCATACGTGGGATGGTGTAATTCTCGCGCCGCGCGCACGACTCATGATAAGAAATGTGCATGTTCGATCGCAACTATTCATGATTGATATCAGTCAAACCCTTTATAAGATGAGCATCAGCAAAGGAGCAAGTACAGGCGTTGATGGAGGATTTAAAATCAACCGAGTTCAATTACAGCCTCAGTGGTATATTCTATAGCAGCATTGTTCGTGGCAAAGATGCTGGTTATCAGGGACAAGATGTGTTCTCTTTGATTGACGGGTATATATTGAGGAATATGTCAACGGAAAAGAGCCAGCTCAATCTTGATGCCATCTCTCTTTGCATTGACTATTATTAGTTGACGCGCATACATTCTTATCAAGACGTTCAAACCATCGTGGCCCAATCCCCGCGATGAAGACTACTCAAAGTAGAGGCGTTCGTTCAACTATGCACAATCGTCAAACTGGCCACGGATATGATGATGGAACTGGAATGGTAGTAATCAACCCGGTCATACCCCATCACTTTTATTGGTCGATAAACGAACAATTCGGCTCCTTCGCTAAACATTGAACCTCAATGGAACATCAGTATTTCTATTTCAGGAGATTGAAAGTGCCAGGGCTAGGCAGACAAGTTACCTTCACCCCGTCTCACTTGGAAGTCCAATCATGGAGAGATGTTGGCGAATCGCTGTCGGTTGAGCGGCATAACTGATATGCCGGCTCCTCTCGCTTTCGTGCGTATCTCGACTTGGACTTCCCAGGCAATGTACTTTCCTACGTATCAATCGAAGTATGACAATCCTGGCCGACATCATGATATCCTCAAGTATAAAGGGTCATTTCTGCGTCTGCATTCTCGACTTGCTTCCAATGTGTCATCTCTGGGTCGAGAATCTTCATCATTCCATACTCCCTTCATCCGTCGATATAACATAGTTGCACTTATACAGCGAGTCAAGCATTACCAAAACACGTACCTTACTACTTGAAGGACAAGAATGGGGTCGACAGTATCTGCGGACGTCCAACGAAAAGGCATGTCTCATCATAACGGCTGGCCTAATGCTCAAGGGGTGAGTGATTAGATGGTACTCTTATGGTTTCTGACGGCAATCAGTTTGATACATCTTATCAAGAATTGGATCCGGTCGAACTCGAAGTCTCTGGTTATATACCAAGCTATGTCGCAGGTACATTGTACCGTACCGGTGCTGGCACAAGGATCGTGGACACCGGGGAAGGTGCCGGTTTCCGAGTCCATCACTGGTTCGACAACTTGTCCATCAACCACCGCTTTCAAATACTCCCCACAAGCGATGGCTCTTCGTGCCGGGTCTTGTACAACTCTCGCTCGACTTGTGATGGGCTCATCGAAAAAATCGAGAAGACCGGTGACCGAGATGGTCTTACCTTTGGTGCCAAGTATGATCCGTGCAAGACGTTCTTTCAGAAAGTGCAGTCGATTTTTCAACCGAGTCCAGCACAATCTCCGTCTACCTTCAAGCCCAATGCAGTCAGCGTCGCTGTGACCATGAGCTGTAACTTCCCAGGCCTTTCGCGTACTGGAGAAGCGAATCACAACAGCGGTGTGCGCTCCTTGTGCAACAAGACCGATGCTAACATCTTGCAAATGCTCGATCCAACCACTCTTGAGCCGATCGGCCTTGCCACGCAGAAGATCCTTAATCCAGAACTTAAGGGTGTTCTTAGCTCTGCTCACGCCCAATTTGATCCTATTACCGGAGACGCCTACAACTATAATCTGGACTTTGTGAACGGTAAGGGTTTATATAGGATCTTTACAACATCTGCATCCACGGGAGCAACGTCCATACTGGCGTCCATCAAAGCAAAGACGGCCTACATTCATTCCATGTTTCTCACTGAACATTACTTCGTGCTTGCAATATGGAATTCGCACTTCGGATATGGTGGCATTTCCTTGCTCACGAAAAGGAACTTTGTGGATGCGATCAATGCGTTCGATCCTTCTATACCGGCTCAATGGTATATTATTGACCGCACACCTATAGAGCAAGGAGGTCGAGGATTAGTGGCAACTTTCGAATCCGAGCCCTTCTATTGCTTTCATGCCATCAATGCTTATGAAGAGACATGTACCTCCGAGAATACGACGGCGCAGACACATATTATTGCAGACCTCGCTGCTTATGAGAACCTTGATATTCTGAAGAGATTTTACCTCGAGAACCTCATGTCTGATTCTCCCGATGCCAAATCGTTCTCAGACCCGAGCAATGCCGCCTGTCGTCCAAGTACGTGGCGCTTCCGTCTCTCAGACATACCTTCCCCAGACATCAAGCAATCCAACGATGGCAGCATTCGCAAAGCCGAGGTGATCTTCAAGGTCCCAAAACTCGACTCCCTCGAACTCCCCACCATTAACCCCCTTTATTCCACCAAACCCCATCGCTACGTTTACGGCACATCCGACACCGGCAGATCCACCTTCATGGATGGTCTCACCAAATTCGACAGCGAAACCCTCTCGACCCGGAAATGGAGCGTCTTCGGGCACAGTGCCGGAGAGCCAATATTCGTGCCCAAACCCACGAGAGCAGATGGGTCAGAGCAAGAGGAAGACGAAGGCGTACTCTTGAGCGTCGTGCTCGACGGGTTCGAGGGAAAGAGTTACCTCCTGGTCCTAGATGCGAAGCACTTGGTAGAGGTTGGGAGGGCGAGTTTGAAGGGTGCTATCGGATTTGGATTTCATGGAACGCATTTTCCGAATTCAAAGTAGAACTATCGGGAGTTTGGGATCTTGGTCGGGAGATAATACGTAGTCCACCTCTTCTGATCTGATCAGTTCTACACTATAATTCAGACTGACGTCCACTATGTGGTGCTTTACATTGAGTCAATGGTCATGTTATGTGTTCTCAAGCCGATGTGCCTATCTAGATACCTTGAAGATATACATGTTGCCGTAGCTCCCTCAGCCCAGGTACATCTACAACCAATGTTCACAAGGAATAACCCTGCGGTATTCTATCTGGGCAAGTTAACTTGGCAAAGCAGTAAATGTATATCTTTGAAGGAATATATATCCAACACAACTGATGTCACATCATATATACATATATCATAATTAGTGGTTCTATCTCAAAGAGACTATATAGTAATTATAGTTATCATTATGTTTCAGGATTAGTTGAGAATGTGAATAATATAAAAAAGAAAGGTGTTGGTGGTTGGAAAGCAATAAAAAGGATGGCTGTGGATGATTAAGATAGCAAAAGTAGAGCCAGGATTTTAAATATTATGGGAATGTTTGATTTGACTATACTTGTTCATGACTATTGATTGACTCTATAACATCAGTCTTTACATTCGATTGAACTCAGCAGCCACTATCGTCCCAATGGGAAGGAGTGCAATAAAGCCTCTTCCTACTTCTTCAGGTTATAGGCCTCTCCAATTCCTCTCTGGACAGCTGGTCTTGCGGCAATGCGATCAACCCATTTGAGCAAGTGAGGGAATTCGCTCATTTCTTCCTCGGTGAAACCTGAATGCGACCAACCTTTGATCCAGGGCCAGGTGCCCATATCGGCAACGCTGTACTTTCCTGTTGGAAAAGCAAAAAGGATGTCATCAGAAATGGATTTTCCTGATAGAAGGCAACCAAGTTGAGTTCTAAGGGGGTGAAAACATACCTTTCCCTTTACCAGCAAGGTATTCTCGTGGTTCCCCGGTGTACTTTCCAGACAGTTGAATTTCGAGCACTCCATAAACTCGCAGAGTTTCGTTACGAAATCGGTTTATGGCCATTGGAATTTGCTCCTTTTGACGGCGGAAAAAGTTCGTGTTGCCTTGATAAGGTGCTCCGCTGCCGTGCCAGAAGAACAGCCATTGGAGGGCTTGAGAACGTTCTAGGTCGTCCTTGAAGCCGAATTTGTCATCTCTGTCGAACTCCTTGAGGAGGTACAGGAGTTCGGCGGATGTTTCATGCACCGGGAACGGCGGGGTCTTGGTGTTATCAATGAGAATTGGAATACGGCCTGAGCTCGTTAGAGTGATAAATTGGATGTGTGCATTTGAGACATGGAACACTTACCATTGGGGTCGAGTCGAAGAAACCACTCCTTTTTCTGTTCATTGGTGCCGATATCACTGGAAAGACTGATGAGGGGTTGAAATGATGGCATACCGAGCGGGGTACTTACATAACTGTGGTCGTCCATTCAGTGCCGTAGGCATCTTTCAACTCCTCAAGGAAAATCTGCACCTTTTGGCCATTGGGGGTGCTTTGGGTGACGAGATGGAGACCTTGGAGCTTTGGTTAGATGGAGGTGTATCAACGGAAACTGGTGTCACGAACCCTTAGCGTTCTTGACCTCTGCCGGGGTCTCGTCGATGTAGAGCTGATCAGCGAACCAAGTAGCCATGTTTGCAGTGCCTTTATGGTATGTTCTATGATTCAATCGGTGTGAGCTACTCTGAGAGAAGAATGGGAATTTGTCGAGATGAGAAAAGGACGTGAAAGTTGATTTATAATCGTAGGAAGAACTGATATGCCGAGTGGTGTTGACATGATGCAGCACGTCATTCCTGTTCTGGTATATGCATCGGGGTACTCGACCACGAATTACCGGCATTGCTTTATGTACTGTTCATTACTGCGAAGGTCTATAAAGAGCAAATCAATGCCTATAACTACCTTGCCGATAAAGTAGTTGTTTACTTGGTAGGTAAGTTAGGCATTATAACGATCAGGGTCTACTGAGGTATGAGGTGATCGGATATATATTTCAAGCTCCCTGCTTCGGCCTTGATCCCGCTTCCCTCTTCGTCAAGGGCTCCGAGATAAGATGCTTACAGTGAACCAGGGGGGGGAGGGGAGGGGAGGGGGAGCTCTGTTTAATTGATACGGGCGGGGTAGACCTTAACTAAGTACCGTAGTAATGAGTGAAAGATATGAGACAAGCTTCCCTTTAAGGATCTTAAGCTTCCTTAAGAACAGTTACCCAACCTTACCCAATTGGTTTCTTACAGAGCTTGGACCCTTTTATTTGATGCTCTGGTTGACTTCTCATTAATTACCACATCTTCACCAGGTACAGATCAGCGAGCAGTGTTAGTTACTTGGTCTGGTACACAACATTTCCAATCCCTCTCAGTCTGCTCGCAGCCTTGACGAATCTCCGTTTGTTACACTATGCGATTGTTCGGTCTATAACAACCTGCCTCATCGCGATTTACGTACTCACAATCCCAACCCATCATGGCCACAACTAAGGCGATCGACCGGCAGACGACCACACCTTTTCATCTGAAGCTCTTCTATCGCGCATCCGGGTTTCACGCCCTACCAGACTTCCCTGTACCAACACCCTCACAGCCTTCGCCGCCTCTCCCTTCGCATATCCAAATTTACACATGGCAGTCATGCGACCTACGAGAGCTGTCACATTGCCTCACCACCGCTCTGCCGGACCTCATCCCTTCCCCCGCTGTCGGCACCCGTCTCAGCTTCCGATTGGTGTTTCCCGATACCAGACCTGGAGGGAGAGATGAAACGAGAGGACGATACATGAGCAAAGACATTGGTTCCGTGGTCATCGCGCCAGAACCAGATGACCGGAACGGCGAGTCCACCGCTGCCTTAACATTTGGAGGAGATGACCTTCACAAGACATTGGAGGATAGCAGATTCATCGTTGGGGATTTCGTTGACTGCGCAATATTTCCACCCTTGGCGGATGGTAGTGTCGCTCCCCCGCAGGCACCCGGTCGGGGAAGAGGCTACGGCGGCGAAAATGGATACAATGGCCCTCGAGGTGGTAGCTACGGCGGCTTTAGAGGTGGTCATACTGGTAGCGGAAGAGGTGACCTAGGATCGAGTGTGCCGTTCGGTGAATGGAGGAGAGGAGAACGACTACCGGAGCCAAGTCATGGCGGTGGTGGTAGAGGCTACGGACGTGGAAGAGGTAGGGGGTTCTAATAACAAAAGGGACGGTGATAGTTCATGCTGGTTCGGCGTTTGATACCCGGAAAATGATACTTTGAAAAGATGGCACGGATCTCATTATCATCGGAAACCGATCACTCACTGGCGAACACTCCATGATCAACACGTTTCCGGCATCCTCCACGTTGCTACAATCACAAGTTTAGAAAGGTGCGAGAATGAATCCAGACTCGAAGTACCTTTTACGTTATTTTGCATTACTGAACCCGCGCAGGCGAGTTCCAAGCGTAGCACTATCAAGTTTACTTTTGCCCGGTAGCATTGGGCCTCATGATTGAAGCCGACAAGACCCTATGCTATCATACATGCCGTCTCTGAAGGTTGTTGAAGACGATGATTTTCAACGTCTGCACTATGTCCGTATTCAGGCAGCACGCTATGATCGTTCAGCAGCAAGCTGTTCGGCACCAACCGGGATTTGGCCCTCGGCACCAGGATATTCCGCTTTGTTCCCTCGCTGGCCACTGAGGGCATCATCGCGTTCAAGCCCTCGTTGCGAGGCATTCGTCCTCTCGTTGACTGTTGTATAGCCTCCAGAGCCTGCACCGACACCTTCCAGACCTGCACCAGCTCTCTTCGAAGTATGTTGACCGTCATGTCTCAACTCCGAAGATGTCTGACCTTGGCCTGGATGGCCCAGCCCAGTGTGAACATCTGCCGAGGTGGCTCCAGGCAGTGTGCTCTCTGCTGATGTATATGTCGACTCCTTGCCATGAGATCGCAGGCTTGAGTCGTTGTCGGCTTGGCCTGGAACTTCCCCAACAGGGTTTGGTTGGTATGTGTCCTCCCGAGGAGCTGTTCCTGGTGGGAGAGTCTTCGCGTGAAATTCTGGGGCGAAGTCTGCTGGAGCGACCTTACGTCCAGGTTGATGCTTTGAGGTCTGTTAGCGTTCCATAATAAGATGTAACTCCGGATTCAACTTACACCTTGGTCAGTCAATGGCTCGCTTCGAGGCACTGTTGGCTTGAAGGCGGGGCCTTCTTTGAAACCTGGGTTGGAATCCATATTCAATGTTTGATATATCTGTAGATTTGAAGCTTTGAAAGGCTATTATTGAGAAACGCGTTGTTTGTTTTAAAATCCGCACTGTTTGATATGAAGAGAGAAAGAGAAAATGAATGCAGATGAAAGCTTAGTCCAAATATATTGTTATGTTGCCAGGAAGGCTCTTCCTGGAGTTGTGTCGTTCATGACGTCAAAGTGATGGAGGGAGGTTTCTGCCTCGAGCGAAGCGGCATCATTTTCCATCTTCCATCTTCCAATGTTTCCAATCTCATGCGACCCAAAGATGATCTCACTCGGGCCCCGCAGTCTTGTTATTCCAGAATGTGCATTGCGAGATTGGTTGAGATCATCAGGGGTCGGGGCCATTAATTTGTTTGTATTGATAGATCTCACCTCATATCGGGTAGTTGTATTCTACTACGTAGGTAGGTAGGTAGATGCTAAGTATTGAGTACACGTGACCAAGGGGGGAAAGGAGGTTACCTACATAATGTAATGATCATGAACCATATCGGACGCCTCGCCATGAATAATGTCTATTCCCAGACGAATTCTGGATGGACTGCTTACGTTCCTATCTATTCTCTCTGAACGCTACCTTTCCATCTCCTTCATCGTCCTCGTAGCAGTCGTTCAACCCCTGGCCAAGAGCTACGATTTCCATCCACTCGAATTTGCACCGTAGTCACTACAATCATGCGCGCTTGGTCCATTAGTGATGCCGCTTTCCACTTCCGTTCTGAAAGCTTCCAATGTACACAGAAATGGACTCTCTTGTCGTTGTAGATCATACCCTCTCCGGGTGGTCAAGCCTAGTTAATCTCCTGATATCAAAGGGTTTCTGGTCGGGACTTGAGAACGCAACTGAGAGTCTTTTTTGGATCCGTCGAGAGGCCTCAATAAATACTCACAGAGATCCACCGATCCACTCTGGAGCAACTGGACACATGGCTGAGTTGCCATCCTGTTCATGCATTGACGGATCTTTACTGCCTTCACGGAGAGCCGGAAGCTGCACTGTCATAGTGGCAAGAAACTGCGCTTTTCGTCCACTAACAAGCCTGGCACCATCATGTAACCGGCTTCAGTTGCCGCGGTGTTTGTACAATAGAGATCTCATCGTTCCAGAACTAGCCACACTCATGAAAGCGTCGTTGAGAAGGGTCATCACGTAGCTCTTCAAGTTATGTTCCCATGCCTCCGATCTACACGGCTCGACTCGTTTTGGCGGATGCGCATGTCTTCGATTGCCGGCTTATTCTTATCGTTGATGAAAGGTTTCCGTGGCCAACTTCGGGCAATATCGATTTGATCTCGTGGTGCCCATACCTCCAAAAAGAGGAACAAGAGATAATCAACAATGACACACAGACAGAATAGCTTTCCGGCCCAGATACCACAGCCATAGTAGCGCTTCAGTCGATCGATGAGAGCATAGCTTTGAACTCCCGCTCGGCCACGAGCGGCACTCCAATCACCATGCAGTGTCTGGCCATAGAATTCCTCCTCGCTGATCTGGCCAGTGATGCCATCTAGGCGATGTCAGCTGCATTTTCGTGAACGTGAGTAGTCCGACTTACTGTACACCCGCTCGGTCCGACTGGCAACATCTGTCCATGAATACATCTTGCGGACTTGGTCATGAAAGAGATGCGTCCGGACTTTGTTCGCTCGCAATGCTGCTATAGCTTTGCTGGTAGCACGGACGAGGTCATCTTCCTCTGGTTTCGCAAATACTGTCATCTCTTGCGGAAGTACCTCGGGTATTCCTCCGACCTGGGTACAGACAACGTAAAGGCTAGCTCAAATCAGCGCTTGAACCACAAGCAATAGAGTATACTGACCCACAGCTTGCTGCCTCAACTATGACAGTCCCGAATGCCTCCGTCAAGCTAGGACTGAGGAAAATTTGGCCTTTGACCATCACGTCTCTCACTTCCTCGTGTCGAATGGCCCCAAGCATCTCAACCCTGTCCTGGAGAACTCTTCGCTCAAGCATTTGCTCTAGATCGATTGCCTTTGGACCTGATCCAGCAATGATGAAGCGCACATTGGGATGGGATTCTAGTATACGAGGGATGACAGCGATCAGTAGGTCTGCTCCTTTGTTGTAAAAGAGACGGCAAATCACAACTATCGTGATTGTCTCATCTGCGCTCATTCGGCGCGGAAGATTCGGCGCCGATGAGAGAACCAGGTTCTCGGCATTTCTTTGCGAGTAATTCAAGGGCTGGAAGTTCTCTGCAACGACGGCATTTGGTATAACTGATACCATTGATGGATCAAGTGAAGCTCGGAGGACCGTGTTCTCTTTGCATGTATGACTGACGCAAATGACATGATCAACGTCACTCAATGCGAATTTGAGGAGTTTGTTTGTCAAAATTGATCCAGCATCTGCGAATCCAAATAACGAGTGATCGGTGAAGACAGCTCGTAGACCCATAGTTCGAGCGTGGAGTATAGCCTCAATGCAAAAGCTGCTCAGACTTCCGTGCCCATGTACAATTTCTATCTGCTCTCGAATGATGATGTTCCGAAATATAGGAAAGAATGAGAAGACAGTTGGCATTGTACCTTCACGATGTATGACAAGGAAGGGAACATGGTAGACTTTCAGTCCATTGGTAAGATAATGCACCCCGGTTCGGCCCTGATATGCATGTGTTATAACAATGACCTTATGCCCTCGATCTATGAGTTTCTGTGACCGTCAGACAGTAATGTATACAGGCTGTTCAATGATCGTACCGTAGACAGCTGGTATATGTGACTTTCAACACCTCCTGTTCAAGTCAGACTTGACCACGCGTCAAACCATTCGTACATACCTGGTGCGGGATAGAAGAAATCACTGACCATACTGTTAAGCGTTAGTTACCAAGTATAAGACAGGGAATGGTAGCATTCATACGCGATATTGTAAGGCATCCTGCTCCAAACTTGAGGAC
Organism: Pseudophaeomoniella oleicola; assembly: GCA_003868215.1. Lineage (NCBI taxonomy): Eukaryota > Fungi > Ascomycota > Eurotiomycetes > Phaeomoniellales > Phaeomoniellaceae > Pseudophaeomoniella > Pseudophaeomoniella oleicola. The sequence goes on along the minus strand of QWDQ01000013.1, from coordinate 27,291 downwards.
TACTGGAATACGTTCGCGAATCCCCAACCTAACCCCCAGAATCAAGTGAACGTCGCATTACTGTGCATCCTATAGCAGTCGATTGCGACCAAACAGATCCCCCAATTATTTCTTACTGCCGGCATCCATCTTAAGGCCAACTGCATGTAGAGCTGATACAAAGGTAGTGTCGCATTAAAAGCGGTGTGGAGTTCTGCCGGACAAAAAGTCCCCAAATTTCTGAGGAAGCTTTCTATCGTCATTGACAATGGTCGAAGAATATCAAAAGCAGATCTTGACGGGAAAGCGATGGCTGGTACCTTCTACGCCAGGTATGTGCCTCCAGGCACATCTACCCTGGCGAATGACCCCCTCGACCAGGTGAACGGCCAAAAGAGAAAATACGAGGATCCGGTGAACGACCGCGGAGTGGACGACAAAAAGCAGAAGAAACAGCGAATCAAACATGAGAAAGTGCCTTACAAGCAATCGACAGGACTCAATGGTGATGTCAGTATTGAGGAGACAAATTTGGACCGAAATCAAGATGTCAACTCTCCCGCTACAAAGACAACGAAGAGGTTACTCAATGAAAATGTCCTGTCAAAGTACAGTGCCACGCAGTATGCTCAGTCACTTAGAGCTGATGCAGATATTAAATCTCAGCGGAATGCCAGGCCCGATAATCCCTCATCGCATCTACATGACACCGAAGTAGTGAGAGGCAACGAGGCATCACCGGAAGTTCCATCGAAAGAGTGGGATCATAATGCGCAGAAGGTTATTGATGAGGGCGCAGAAGGGGATTCACGTAATATTGACAAGAAGTATTCTTCGGTTCTGTCGAAATTCAATCGCTCTAAAAGGGCGGCCTCAACTGTCGGCAAGACAAACGACGAGGTCTCAGGGTCAGTACCGCAAGAACTTCATGGACTCGAGCCTCTTCCCCAGCCAGCACCAACCCCGATGTCAGTATCTAAGCCTACTTACTCCACGTTACCGTCGTGGCTTTCGGAACCCACCCGTGTCTCTTCTCTTGATCGAAAGAAATTTGCAGAGCTCGGGATTCACGGCAAGATCCTTCGGAACCTTGAAGCACAGGGGATGACGGAAGCATTCTCGGTTCAGACAACTGCCTTGCCATTGATGTTGGAAGGCGATCGCCGTTACAATGGAGACATCTGTGTGTCCGCTGCTACGGGGTCTGGAAAGACCCTAGCCTATGTGCTACCAATGATTCAAGCATTAATGGGCTATGAGACTACAAGGCTAAGAGGACTTATTGTGGTTCCAACCCGAGAGCTCGTCAAACAAGCACGAGAGGTATGTGAATTATGTACTGCCGGTACCGGCTTGAAGATCGCGAGCGCAGTTGGCAGCAAATCATTGAAAGACGAAGAAGCTATGCTTGTCGAAAGCCATGAAGAGTTTCGATCAAGCCTAAAGAGCGATGAAGTAGGGTACGCAAAGGATTGGGCTGAGCTGGACCTTCGAACATTGATGAGCCAAGAAGAAAGAAAGGACGACGACCATTTTATGAAAGCTCGTCGACAGAAAATAGATGTTCTGATCTGTACCCCAGGCCGTCTCGTTGAACACCTTCGTTCGACCAAAGGCTTTCATCTGGGCCACCTTGAGTGGCTCGTCGTTGACGAAGCTGATAGACTAATGAATGAGAGCTTTCAAGAATGGGTTGAAGTGGTTATACCTGCACTGAACAACCAAGATTTGGAAGATCAGTTATTGACCAACAAGGTCCTGAAGCAGATACGACTGCCTTCACCACAGCGGAATCTTCAAAAAGTTATACTCAGTGCAACGTTCTCAGAAGATATCAGCAAGCTCAATTCTCTACAGTTGCGAAATCCGAAACTGCTCGTCGTGGGAGATCATCAAGTAGCAACCGGTGAAGAGGCTCATGGAGTATTGCATCTGCCTTCAAGCTTGACGGAGTATGCTGTACCCGTTGGCGACGGCACCGAGAAACCGCTGTTCTTGCTTGAACTTCTTCAAAGAAAGATGCAAAAGACTATTAGCACGCCTGATACTCGTGGAGTCGTGGAGGACGTTTCTTCGGACTCCGATGCGACATCTTCAGATTCAGAAGAGACATCGTCAAGCGAAGATAGAAGTTTCAAAGACGAACCCGTTACGTCTAGGATGAGGAAAGCAAGATGCCTTGTTTTCGCTGCTTCGACCGAATCGGCGCAAAGGCTCTTTCGTCTCCTCACCATCCTTGATCCCGATATGGCTGAGGAGATTGGGGTTCTGACGAAGACGTCGACATCTTTGTCACGTCAAGCCATTTCACTTTTGCGGAGAGGTAAAATATCTGTATTGATCGCCACAGATCGTGCAAGTCGTGGCCTGGACATTCCAGAGCTTGAGCATGTTGTCTCGTATGATGTGCCAAACAGCATCACGACTTACTTACACCGCGTGGGTAGGACCGCCCGAGCTGGAAAAGCCGGAGATGCGTGGACTCTGGTGGCACATCGAGAAGCAAGATGGTTTTGGACCGAAATTGGTAAAGCAATGGGAGAGGTAAAACTTTCTCGAAGTGGAAAGGTGCAAAAGCTAGCAATCGAATTGGACGACGACGAGGATATGAAAGACCGGTATGAGAAAGCCTTGGTACACTTGGGGGAAGAAGTCAAGGAAGGAAGATCGTCCTTGTCATGGGACGAGTAGCATTCTCGTATTTTGTGTATATCTGCTGCTCATTTATGATACCCCACATAGCAGTCAATCTCTAAGAGACGTAGTATAATTCCCATCCATCGCAACACCGCTGATTCCAGTTCGGTTCACCACTCAGAAATGACATCCCCTCGCATCTTGGCGCGCATATCGTATTTGCCCTAGACAATCTTGAGTACAGAGTCTGATTTGCGCAAGAGGAACCACTCACGTCATATTTGTACAGGATGTAGCCCAGGGTGGCGGGAATAATACCGGCGTACACCAACGAAATCCTTGCCGTTCTCGGTGTCCATTTGAAGTACTTGTATCTGTTTTTGTTGAGGTCTAGGCTTGATGTGAGCTGATTATATCACCTTTCGTCCGGGGAAGCCGTACCGTAAAATGACTGCAAGGCAGGGTCAAGTTTGACGCCTGGAAAATCTGTCAGCATGTGTCATATGATATATGCGACGCACTCCACTTACCGCCGTGATGCTCACCGCCAGCCATTGTTGCGATGACTCTGGTGGTTATGCAGTGAGGAGCTGTGGTATCCGATGTTGAAAGCGATTCAATTGAGAGCATTGACTGAGTCTTGGCATTTTAACAAGGTTTTGGAGTTCACGGCTTTCTCCAATAATTACTCTCCGCCTTTGTGCTCGTACTACTAATAACTTAAGGTAATTAGTACATGCCTCAGTAAGTGGACCTTTACTACGTAACACCCCTACCATCACACCACCCCAGTCAAAATTCCAGACTGGCTCGCTGGGCACCTCAGGCACTGCTCTGCCTCGGTATCGACATATCTGGACCGCCAGCCGCTCTGGATCCACCATGTACGCCTCTAAATGCTGGCCGGCTATATCCCTACGGAATACCGTTCTATCATCCCTCTCTCTCTCCTTTCTATTTGAATTACAGATAGGTAGCGAGCATCATTGGGCCAAATTCAACCACCAAGCTTATTTACTCCGTTGACTATGACATCAACAGCAAATCCAGCAGCCCCAGAGGCTAAGATTACCCTTCATTGGTGAGTCCTTCCCTGCTTTCTCTTCGACGGGGTAAAAGCAGTGGCTTTCCCATAGCTTTGAGGCTTCTTGCTACTGAGCTACACTCTATACCCTCCATTCAGAAGAAGCTAACAAAGAACAGGCTCGATCGAAGCCGTAGTCATCGTATTCTCTGGCTGTTTGAGGAATTGAATGTTCCCTATGAGCTGAAATTATGGAAGCGAGGGAAGGACATGTTGGCTGATCCAAAACTCAAAGAAGTTCACCCTCTGGGGAAATCTCCGGTGATCGTAATTGAGACCCCCTCCTCGACCAAACCAGTCGTGATAGCCGAGTCAGGAGCCATTGTCGAGTATATCGTTGACTATTATGGTCGATCCTCCATGATCCCAAAGAGATATGAAGATGGCAGGGATGACCAAATTGGCGGCGAGACGGAGTCCTGGCTCCGGTACCGCCAACTTATGCACTATGCCGAGGGTAGTCTGATGACTCTCATGATGCAGGCGCTTGTGGTCTCACGTAGGTAATCAATCGATCATTGATGTCGTAGCTAACGGAAATCTTCAGGTATCCAGAATGCACCCGTACCATTCTTCATCAAGCCAGTCACAAACGGCATCGCCAGCAAATTCACCACTGGTTACATAGGACCAAATATGAAGACACACTATAACTACCTTGAAAAGCTACTGGAGACCTCTCCAGATGGTGGCGAATGGTTTTGCGGAAAGCAACTCACGGGAGTTGATATTCTGCTGAGCTTCCCGCTGTTAGCCGGACAAAGTCGATCCGGACTCAAGAGGGAAGACTATCCTCACATTGAGGCATGGATTAGTCGTTTTCAGGAGCGTGAAGCATACAAGCGCGCTGTGGCCAAGATTGAGGAACTTGAGGGTGAAGGCTCTTTCAAGGCTTTGATTTAAATCCGTGGACAGTGAAGTACTGAGGCTTTGTATCTGGCCCCATTGGAATTGTATTTGTGGCATCAAGATCAGAAATAATGTTATATAGTATGTATCCACTTGATAGAATTTCTACCTTCGGCTGTCAGATCGCAATCGGAATTGCTGGTCCATTCTTACTTGATATAATTTCATCAGTCTCTTGACTACCTGGGTATATACTACGTTTGATAGGACGGGCGTGATATGCACCAGATCTGGAGATTAAATTAAGTGCTGACTAACTACTGCAAGGATATCTATTCTGGAACATTTACGAAGACATCCGAAAGGAAATCATTGTTTTGAGCGTACAGGCTACCTACCTAGTTATCCACCATCTAATGGAATATATCTCAAAATGAACGTTCCATCAGCTATGCGTACTTGGTTGAGATGATCCTTCTGATCGCGCTGTAACTTGACACGGTCTGACAATCCTATTGTCTCAATTTTCCGCAAAAGCGGTGACAACCTCCATCAATACATCCCAACATCAAGACACCTTTGGAGGTCTTTGGTTCTTCCTCTGTTGCTAGTTCCTCCCTCCAAATGTCGTCCAGCGCCCACTCACCAGATGGAGAGAGTGCACAGTCGAATGTCCAATCAGAAACTCCTGACCCTCGGCAGAGTATTACGACAACGAGCAGAACGCCAACAGCGCCCAACTCCCAACCCGTGAACGATGGGACCAGACGTCAGCCGTATGAACCAGACAATAACTCATCAGCGTGTTCACTACCAGTTGAAAAGGTGTTCCCTATTCAAATAGGCACCGAGGTCTTCCGGCTCTCCGGGGCCTCAATCGGATCGGATGGTATGTGTCCTTTCGGTTAAATGTTAAGATGCTGAGATCTCTAGAGCACCTTCGTACTTTTCACATTTCTTTGAGGAGCAAGTCCGAGAGAATGGGGAAGATGCACCCATCAGGACTCTCTACATAGACCGTGATCCTGTCACGTTCCGTGATATATGCATGCACCTTCAAGGCCAGTCAACCCCGAAAGACAAAAACACTTCTGGCTAATGTTTCATAGGGTACTACATCAAGCCACGGGACGGTGGACATTTCGTCAAATTATATGCAGATGCGCAGTTCTATAGCCGTTCGTCATCTCTCGACCCGCTATCGTTCGCAGAGTAACCGGTGTTTTATAGTACCGAAACTGATATCTCAACTCTTCGAGTCTGAGATTTTCATTGAAATTGGTGATCGAGATTTTCGAATCCCAAGGGATATCTTCAACAACCCCGGAGATTCACCAAACTTCTTTTCTCTTGGCTTCGCCGTGTTCTTCTCCTCCCCCGGCGAAGCATTTCCTGGACTTGACCGACGAGGTCTTCTTCGACCTCCAACGATAGTCCCTCCCAGTGTACCTAATCGATCCGCTGAGACATTCTCGCAACTCCTGCATCTGCTTCGCGGCTATCCTATCCATATCAGGGATGAAAAACACAGGCAAGAATTACTGCGAGACTGCAGATACTTTCACCTTCGAGGGCTTGAACAGAGGCTGGTCGCTTGTGATGTTGCTTACAATCTTCACCGGCAACGATCAGAGATTTCCATTCGATTGGAAGACGTTAAGCCATCAGGAGTCTCAACGGCCATTGACACTGGACAAAGCAACAACAAAATTCTGGTCGGATATGTCAACTACTCACGTCCATTCATTGACGAGAAAGCCTACGAACTGATAGTTGAAATTGGTGACGAATCTATCATCATGGATACCCGATCCATGCAAGCCACCCTTTACGGAACGACGAAAGCTCGTATCGCCAGTCTTGCCCAAGTACTTATGGAGAAGTGGAACCTACGAATCAATCGGAAGGATTTGAACGTGAACAACCCGGGCAATGGTCTACTACGAGGCGACACAGTCAGGGTAGTGATCGATCCGACAACTCATGTAGTTTTAGACAACGACGTATTTGACATCGACAGCGCCGCCGGAGATACATCGTATTCCATCGGTGCTGCACTTCCAGACAACCTCGATACGAGACAGAGCGCGGGGCCGAACACGTCCCTTCCGCCACCAACAGCCCAAAAGAGCAGCAACACTAGCCTGATTGGAAAGAGACCAAGTTCACCATCTCCTGGATTGTCTGCGAATAAGAGACGGAAGCAGGACAATGGGGCCCATTCGGCTGCGACCAGATGGGTTGTCCGTCGGGGCCAATGGAGACTATGTATACAACATGATATAACCGAAGGCCGCCAAAGGCCGGAGATGGTGTTCATAGCGATCAAGCTTGATGTTTTTACGTCTGAGCGATCAAGGAATGCCAGCCGGCGATTCATTGGTTGAGATGAACTGGCTGGTATAGGCCTCTCTGACGGGAATTACAAAGTCGATGCTGTTTGGAATTCGGGGCACTGTGAAGATGTCCTGTATTGATCTATAGTGAGTGCAATGGCCTTGCTATCTTGTCAGCCTCGATACCTCTACTACTAGTACGAGAGGAGATAGGGCTTCATATTCATGCATAACCTATCTCAAATTGATGCCGATATGATATGACAGAAAGCATCGAGGCATATTGTTCTTCGCCAAGATGAAGAGCACGTTTGTTCTTTGGCTGATCTAGCCTGGCTAGCTCTGGGATTATGTCTTGCCTCGTATTCCGAGTCTCTATATTAAGGGATTGGGTCTTGGCATCTTTGATATTGTGGATGCTTATGGTAGTAGTAGGTCCGAGATTTGCAGAGGCAACTGACCCGTGTGAGCGATTAGTATCAGTTGTTGAGGTAAAACCATTTGCTAGATCACTTGAAAATCATGTCGTAATACGACTCTGAGGCAGTTCGATTTATTGGTTACAGCCAGTGTTAGAATTCCTTGCGACCATCACCCCTATAGTCCTCAAGAGCCCCTTCCTTGACACGTCGCTCAAATCTAATTCCTCCTCGCAATACACCTCGAAACTGGCCTTTACCAAAGCTCTTGGTGCGGCAGTGTATGATGCCACCCGGCCGGTCACACACACTAATTCTTATCGTGTTCCCAGCGAGATTTCCCCCCGCATCTGGTAGTAAGTGCTGCCGCTATTAACGTGGTGTTTCCCTTGAAGCCGAGGTACAAAGCTTTGCTCGCATTACTCACTTCCTACCCGACCGCCTAGCTCGTGACTCTCCTCCCTGCACTTAGAATTGCGGGTTGTTGCACCTCATGAACACACTGGAAAATAAGAGCAATGGCGCCTAATCGACGCTCTTACCGAAAGAGACACCGTACTTTGAGATCCTGCACAGAGTGCCACCGCCGCAAACAAAAGGTGAGTATCGAGCCGGAGCCTCACGTCGTGAATTTCTCTGCCACCATCTTCCTAGTCCGCCACTCAATGGTGATGTTAGTGGGAAGCACGTTAATTCTCAAATATAGTGTGACCGTCTCCAACCTTGTCAGAACTGTATGAAACGTTCGAAGCCGGTAGGGCTCCATTTGCAATGTGCTCAACATGATCTCATGAAGTGGCCATAGGTGCTTTGCTGCTACGAAGGGGATGGCAGCAGACATGGGCAATGCGCCACCTCCAATGTAGATACAACCGTCTTTTATGAGAGCAGAATCGAACCTTCAACGACGTCGGCGCATTCGCCATCACTGACAGAGACGAATCCGCTGTCCCCCCAGGACCACAAGGACCTCGTCAATATCTTGGGCTATTCCACTCACAGTGAACACAACACTCTCAGCTTGATCAAAAAGGTGGGCGCTGCCTCTTCATCCACCTCGAGCCCTCTTCCTACCTTGGATCGCGAGCTTATAGCTCCGGACCACAAATATCGATCCCTAGTCCGTCAGTTACCATCAAAGGAGCACATCGACATCCTCGTTCAGCAATTTTTCTCGGACATCAATTGGCACTACGACGTAATCGACGAGATCACTTTCCGTCAACAACTCGAGACTTGGAGACGCATTCCTTACTCGGCTCATAGCAACGCGATGAGTGTCCTGCCCACCGACGTTCTCGCATTTCCTTCCCTTCTTTTCCAGCTTATGGCCCATGCTCTGATACATCAACCTGTTACCGGCGGAAGTTGGTCAAGCCTTGAATCCCTGATATACGCCTCAGAGATGACATTTGTCGATTTGGCGGGTGACTTCTCCGAAGCTGGCTTTTCAACCCTGGAAAGTATAGCCAAAAAAGAGGTGACAGTAGTGGCTGTACAGGCAGAGATTTTACGTGCATCTTTACTGAAAAACACTGGAAATGTCATCGAGGCCTGGCATGTTCTCGGAATCGCCGTTCGGGACGCGCAGGAAATAGGGCTTCATGCAGAATTGGTGTCACTAAGCCCGTCGGTAAGCATTGATGCTCAGTGGGATAAAGAGACGAGACGCAAGCTTTGGTTCGTGCTACACAATTGGGACATTCACATGGCTGTCGTTCTAGGGAGACCTATTGCAACAATGATGGCTGCTGAAAACTCACCTTATCTTCCTGACGACCTCGCACAACGAGAGAGTGGAACGCCACCGAGAAAGAGGACGGATCAAGATCCTCCTACCCCATTCAGTGTGATCTATGTGGGCTACGACGTTGCATATCGATATTTCCCACGAGTCCACGCTATTGAGAACCGTGGAGCAAGGATAGAAGACTACAATACTGTTCGAGAGACGCACGCCGCCATCGTGGAGAACGTGGACCGTCTACCACTTTGGTGTCGCCATGAAGACCCTGATGTACACTTTGACACATTAACAGGGTGTCACTGGTTACCGGCGGCACGCCAGGCATTGACGAGTGGGATTTATTTTGTTTTGCTCTCACTACATCGGCCCTACATATTCACTATGGCTGAAAGTCGGACGGAGGCCCTCAAGGCGTCACTGAAGATCTGCACCGTTCAGAGACGATTGTTTCATTTGTCGGAACAGCAGCAATACATATCATTCAACATGGTCTATCCATTGTTTGACGCAATGGTCATTTCACTGGCCACTGTTACGCTATTTCCGAATGAAAATCTCGATATTCTCTCGGAACTGGTTCAAGATGTGCGCTGGAGTATTGATATGCTCAACAAGATAGGCGAACATAGTGCCATGGCTCGGTCGGCACATGGCATTGTGAAGAAGCTATTCTCCCAACTGGGCCAATCCGGTGAGCAAGCTGGTCAGCACTTGAGCAACATGAGCGAGGGCGGAGAGTGCTCGGATACCGGGACAGCAGATCTTCATAGTGCCAGAACGCGTTTGAGCAGAGATTCCACTGCGGGCAGCACCGACGTTGACCCATTGTCACCTGTCCACCAGCGAACGGAGTTAGGGACGTTGGATCCTCAAAGTTTCAACTTTGACACTCTGTTGCCTCCTCAGCCAATACACGATCTATTCTACCAAAATGTATACGCGCCAGATATACAGGAAGCCTACCAGGCCCCCGACCCTTCGTTGGGAAGTGCAGAATTCGGTGGTCTTTATCCAGACAACAGTTTTTGGAGCTTCATGAATGACTTCAGTCAAGTGTAAGGAAGGAAAAACTCGGCTACTTAGGAGGTACCGTACAGGATACTATGAACACTTTCCCATTTCATGGTATTCAAACCTTTGATTTGCGAGCCGAAGCTCTGCTACAGTAAATACCACAGGCTTATATACCGGCGAAAAACTTTGCAATATCGCCCACATTTCTGTCGACCACATCAGGCTGGTCGTAATGCTGAAAGTGGGAGACATCGTTGTTCCAGATCAGTTTTTTGTTTGCGGCGGGAATGGATTCGAAATGTCTCTTGGCGGCGGGTGCATTCATACAATTGTCTCCATGGATGATTAAGGCCGGCTTATTGAGCTTCGCTACGCCCGGGACGGTGGTATAGGAGAAATGCTCGAGGTCGCTCATGACGGCGTAACGGTTCTCGAATCCCTTCAAGGTCCACGGTCCGTACCACGCCCACACCGTGGGGCCCGGAAGACCCGCTAGAGCCCCAGTGTCTGGATCGGCGGCTTTCGGGTCGACTAGGGGTTGGTACACCACTTCACCGGTAGTGTCGTACAGCTCGCGAGCTTTACGAGCTCGTTCGAGACGCGCCCGCAACAGCGCCTCCCCTTGCTCCGAGGTGGGCATCTTGAGCGAGCCAATGTCGACGCCGGGTTCCCACGCCACGCACCCAACGCTGATCATGTAAATGTCCGTCTCGTGGTCACGGAAATAGCCCGAGACGGACGCTGCGGCTTTGACTCGATTGTCGTACGACGCAATATCGAGACTCTCAGGTCCACCCTGACAGATGCCGACGACGAAGAGCCTGGATGTGTCGACATCGCCGCGCGAGACGAGATAGTCGAGCCCCGCGACGGCATCCTCGTTTTTCATTTTCGGGTTCTCCAGTCGCCGAGGGGTTCCCGTGCTCTCACCCACAGTGCGCGGGTCAAAAATCAGCGCCGCATAACCCTCGTCGGCCAGACGAGTACCATACTGGTACGGTGCCTGCTCTTTGATGAACGAATAGGGTCCGGTGAGGACGATGCCGGGAGGTTTAGCGACGCCGGTGGGTCGGAAGAGAACTGCACCAATGGTCTCGCCGTGGGACGGATAGCGGACCTTTTCGGTCGTGTAGTTTCCGTGAGCCGGCATACTGCGTGGTCCAATATCGAATAGGTCAGACGAGCTGGAGTTGCGGAGATGTCGAAGTAGTTCCTGTTCTGCTGTGTTACTGTATGAGCAGGAATGCAGTATAGGGGCAGAGTCTTGATAGCGATCCTTCCTTCGCTTTATTTATACCTAAGGGAGCCAGAGCGCGAGCAAGACTACTTGAAACGCTGGTAGCATTATCGCCGAAAACAGATCAACGAGTGAATTCGCCAGCACCTTTTATCGCCGAAAGTGTCGCCAACCAAGATCGGTTTTTGCCAGTGCCCCGCTTTATGTCGCAGACGATAAGTTTCTTATCGCCGAAAACCAGCGGGGTTTCCAGCTGCCACGCATGGCCACCAGAACACATCCGTGGACCCGTATGCAGATCGGCCAATCTAAGTTCACGAATTATGTCGTCTGCACCTGTCGGCAACTGCAGCTAGGCAGCGTAAGTAACCTCGTCCGACGATCTTGGCGGGGTAGGTCGCGCCTACTAGGGTCATCTTCAAACCCGGACAGCTCAACGTGAGGACGTGCTGCAAGCTGAGCTTGCTTGATCAGAAGTGACGCGGACGAGTTGCGGCCGACGGACACATCATACCGTCCTCACACGACTGAGAGAAGATATTTGATTGAGGAGGAGCAGCAACCACAGCGTGGGCTGAGAAGTCAACAGTGTCGAAGTGACGCCAATGGTCTACGCAGCCGACGTTCGCACCGTCGAAATTGGACGGCGCATTGTTCATATGACAGTGGAAGAGATTCCATAGCCAAGAGCAATTCGAGAAAAAACGCCAGTGTACAATACTACACCCGTAGCTCCACGAGACATGCGCCATTCCAGCGGAAAGCTACTCGGGATCAACAGCTCCCCGAAAACTCACAACTTGGCATCTCCGACGCCGGTGATGTTCTTCGAAAGCAGGAAATCCGGGTACGAGAAGTCGGCATTGTCGTTTGCCCCCTGGGTCCTCCAGTGACTTCCATCGACTTGGGAAGGGTCAGCCACACAGAGTCTCGACAAGAACCAGGGCTTGGTGAGACTTACCAACGATGGTGGCTCCATTCACATAGCTGCCTGTGTCGGCAAACAGGTAGATAGTGGCATCGGCCACTTCCTTGACCGTGCCCCATCGGCCGGCGGGAATGCCTCCCCTGAGATTCTCGCCCCATTTCGACCGCATCAGCCGCTTCGTGCCCTCGGTTGCAGCGATCGGCCCTGGTGCGATGACATTGGACGTGATGCCACGCGGCCGATCCAATTTCCCAGCCTGGTCGCCAAGGCCACTCGTCAGAGATTCCGGTAGAGTCCTGGAGATATCCACAGGCAAATGGTCGCATTCGACATGATCACTGAAACCGACACAGTACTGTTTCGTTCCAACCGAGAGGTTTTGTGGAATCGTTGCGCCGGCGTTGTTGACGGTGGACACCGCGGCGCTGGCGACACTCTGGGCTTGGCTGACCACACCGCTGACCACGCTGCTCGCCTCGCTAGGAATCGGAGGGTCAAGGCCACTTGCCGAGATAGGCAGGTGCAGGTTGGTGAATTCAAACTACCCGCCACATTTGTCAACCACGGGTCCGTTCAAGGATTGAGAGTCATCTCACGGTGAAAGTTATGATACCGGCTTTCATATCGTGCTTATTGCAGAGGACTCGAAAGCTCAGGGACGCGCAGCAGGCCACGGCGGCCACGAAGACCAACGACGCGCACGCTTTCACCCAAGGTCTCTTGCTCATCGTTATGATGTGGACTCGAACGCCTCGATCTCAAGATAGGTTGGCTTTTAAGCAGAGTGCAGTCGCGTTCTTTGTGAAGTTCTGTAAGTTCTCAGCGACCCAGCTCGCAATGACGAAGTGTGTTCCAGGCTCGCTCCCTAAACGGCTCCCTTTCCTGCTTGAGGCTCCCAATCACTTGGACATCTGACCACTCGGGTCCCCCCAGGGACCCAAATTGGCCCCAAGAGAGATCGATTCATTGTGCCTTTTTGGCCACGCTTCATTGTCAAGTGCTTTCGGGTTCGAGGCAGGTCTTACGGCCACGGACACGCACGCTCTGCTCTCCCCAAATGTAAGAGTTCATCGAAGATACTGCTTCTCCACTACGCTTTCGTTCGCGCTGCTAGCATGTCTTCTATGTTTGATAAACGTCGTACGCAAATTGATTTCAATGCAGTGAAAGCACTCCCGTCCTCTCCTCACAACACAGCGCCTGAAAAGGCAGATGTCGTGGATGCAGAGATGTCCCGCACTCCGGTCCTCGGACCGGTTGCTGAGCATCGGAGGGCCTGGTCCTCGGAGGGCTTCCACACCAATGCCACCGCTCTCAAGCGCCACGCGCCGACCGCCTTGAGATCTAACAGGAAGTCGATCGAGTTTGTGAAAGCCGGATCACCGTGGGAAAAGTATAAGAAGAGCCATGATCTTCGACTGGGCGAAAAGGATGAAGATATGGTGGTCGTGGCCGAGGTGAGGCATCCTTGGTCTGATGATCTTGTTCTTCCCGCTGAAAAGTCCGGTCCGACGCCTTACGTCGTCACCGTGAGGAGCTTTCTGGTAGATGGTGGCGAGCGGAAATGTCGCACATTGCAACGGATCGAACATGAGAATATCGTCTCTGTGAGAGAGATATTTCGCTACGAGGGGCTCTTCTATGCGGTCTTTGAACACCTGCCGATGTCTCTTAGCCTCCTTGCTGGCTTGCGAAACACCTTGACGAGGATCAATTGACTGCGATACTTGGACAAGCAGGTTTTGAGCATCCGGATGATCCTAGCCATGTTGCTAACTGCCGCAGATCCTCAAAGGGCTTGCGTATCTGGAAGTCTTACAGTACAACAAGAGAATCGCGTCAAAATTAATAAGAGAGCGCGGGGGTATAAGTGCCAGCTCACCCTCATGCTCACCGTGGTCGCGAGACGAGGGTGATAGGGCGGCGATGCAGTGGGTGAGTGCGAAGGTGAGGTCGGCGTAGAAGGCAAGAAAGCCGAGATCGCTACCGAGGTAGCAGCGGCAGCCGGAGAAATTTCTGCTGAAGCTGACGTAGCTGGAAAACTGATGAACGCATTCCCGCCTCATTGCTCAACAGCTTTATTGATGACAATCTGGCAATGAAATCCAACTGCTGTTTTTTTGTGTATGCGCATAGTCAACCATCATGGCCTTCTGAATGATTCCGATACGAGCATGTGGTCAGTGCCAATGCGGTTCCTGGGGAAAAGGAAATGTTTCGTTTCCCACGTCAACCTTAAAAAAGAATCAATAAACAAATCCAAACTGGAAGATGCCCACCCACATTTTCCCAACAAATTTTGGCCGATGACCCCAGACAATGGGCACCTTCGCGCACTTCGTATATCGAGATAAAAGAATGTACTCCCCCTTACTGCAATTTCTTTCTGTGTGCCCATTCCCATTTGCATCTTCAGCCTTGTGATTGAAAAGGTGTCGCATGCCTGCATTCTGAACTTTCTTGCTCCACTTCAAGAGGCAGTCTCTCTTTCTCGTTGGCGCAATTCGGCGGTCTCAGTCAAGATGAAGATGAAGATTCCAGGAACAGAGATCTACGTAAGGCCAATACCAGCCTCGCTGTTGAAGTTCCCCCCTGCGCCTGAACCTGAGACGTTACCTTCCCCGTCCCACCCTCACAGTCTGTCGCATCCCTTCACCATTTCTCCAAGTGCCTACAACGCAGCGCTGTCGCCCAGCGTCCCTATCACTATCGCCCTCGTCTATGCAGTCTCAGTGGTCCTTTTGAACCAATACAACAAGAAGCGCGGCAACAAACCATGGGCAATCAGCAAGACAAGACCATTCTTTCTATTCGTTCTGGCGCATAACATTTTCCTTGCTGTTTACTCCGCATGGACTTTCATTGGTATTTCACAGGGGCTGAGAGCGTCGATTCCCTCTCCACGCGGACCTGATGGCTTGACCGGTACTGTGGACGGACTGTGCAAACTCCATGGCCCACGAGGTCTAGGCAGCGCGGCTGTTTGGAGTCCAACGAAAGGTGAATGGCATTTCACCAACAGGAATCTACACCTGAGCGCAAACGGTACACCGGACGAAACAGATGTTGGACGACTCTGGAATGAGGCTCTCGCATTCTATGGATGGCTGTTCTACCTCTCCAAATTCTATGAAGTCTTTGACACTTTGATCATCCTCGCCAAGGGCAAGAGGAGCTCCACTCTTCAAACATATCACCACACAGGTGCTATGTTATGCATGTGGGCCGGCATCAGGTATATGGCTCCAGCCATCTGGATGTTCGTCTGTATCAATTCACTCATTCACTCTTTGATGGTAAGTTACATCTTTGCGGGCCGTGGCCAGACACTAACCTCTTGTAGTATACGTACTACGCTCTGACTGCTCTGTCAGTCAAGGTGCCATTGGCCGTAAAGCGTACCCTGACAACTATGCAAATCCTCCAGTTCGTCTTCGGTGTAACCTTCGCTTATGCACATCTACTCATCGCATACGAAATCCCTGTCTCAATGCCTTACATTTTCTCAACCGCCGACCTCACTTCAATCCCTGCCGATGCTGCTAGCACTGTTTCCAGTGCAGTTGCTGCTGCTTCTGCAGGAGTTGGTTCATGGGCGAAGAAGCTTGCTCTTAGAGCAGCTGGTATGGAAGGTGCTGCGGAAAACGTCGAAAACGAAAGTGGACAATTGTTTGGGGTTGATGCTATACACGCCGCTCAAGATCTCAAGGCTCGAGAGGAAATCAGATACCGTGACGAGCGTCATCTCGTTCACTGCACAGATACCAGCGGGCAAACTTTCGCAGTTCTCTTGAATTGCTTTTATCTTGTACCACTGACCTTCCTGTTTGTTCGATTTTTTGTCAGATCCTACATGGCACGTGTCAGGCGCAATTCAATCTCTTCAAGCTCTCATATCACCAACGAAGCTCGGAAAGATGCCACGAAAGGTGTTGATAGAAGTATCAACGACGAACTTGGGCCTGTGCATGACAGTGAAGAACCTACTGTCTCACCAGCGGAGGACGCAAAGAGCAAGTTGAAAGATCTCAAAAAGGAAATCGATTCCTCGAAGGAAGGCGTCAAATCGACACTACAAGACATCAAAATGCAGTCGAAGTCGTGAAAATGGGACCGAAACATCGACGATATCATTTGCTGACCCAGCGAATGATCTCAATTCGAGCTTTATGGCGAGACGCATGCGTATCCGCTTCGAACTTGGCTGGGTTGATGAGACCAATAGGGATATTTCGCCAAGTTTGTCGACGATCTTTAACATATCATGACATTCATTACGATTGATGTCACCGAAAGGCCGAAAGATGCGCCGAGTCTCTCCCCGCGTGTGAGAACCTAGCAGTACGTGCACCTACGTGCGTACACCAGTTATATCGGTAGACAGTCTTGCTCTTCTGGCTGTCTTGTGGCTGATACATCAGATAGCTGAATAGATGATCTACGACAGCTAGATGTTAGAGTGGATCCAATGTGGCGTTCCTCACGGTCCATTATGAGTTTAGCTTTTGATTTCTTTGCAATGCCCCATCTGCCACCCTCGCACTCTTGTGGATCATAGTCTCGCCTAGAGCACACTGTTATGGTGGTATCCTATTTCCGTAGAAACAAACCCAATGAGAAATTCATCTGCGGATATGATCTTCTACCGTACATATAGATAGTACACCAAGATCGGATATTCCGGTGAAGAAAAAGGCGGGGTCCCCGGTGCCAAACCCAATTGGATATAGCACGTATGAAAAGCAAACAGTATCAATAGACATCGAATGCAAAGCTGAAAGACTTGGGCCATACAGCTTGATAGACGGCCCCCACTTGGCTGAAGTTGCCATACCGCGGCATAGCTGATGATGCTGAGCAGTCTTAGGGCTACTGACCTCACGTATATGAAGTTCGCAACCGCCGTTCCGTCTCGCGCGCGAGTCGTTGCTATGTAGTCAACAAACAATGGCAAGGACTTGCCCAATATCAGAGACTAATCTTTACACTTCCGATCCGGGTTTGAATTGACCAGTGAGCTGTCATTGCGAAGTCGAAGATGGCCGCACCAATCCTTGTTCCGCTATACAACTTACCAGAAGGCGAGGTCCTGACTGTAGACCAGTGGAAGACGATGATGGCTATAGCCGACACCATCATTCCTTCCATAAGTCTGGATGGAATGACAACGTCTCCCTCGACTAACCATCCACTGGCTGAACTCATGCTCGATAAATACTACCCCGAACGAGAACCCGAGGATCATATCAAACGATATCTCGATGAAAGTGCCAGTTCAACACCGGCTTTCAAACCGAGTCTCGAACGGACCTTGGCGCAGTTCATCCCAAAGGAGAATTTGAAAGGTCTGGCGTTCATGCTTTCGGCTCTCAGGTAAACACATTAAGAGATTGAAGGTCTTACTCTAATTGACATGTAGACACCCAGCCGGCTGCCTACTATTGACTGGCTCAACAACAGCTTTTTATCTGCAACCAATAGAAACGCGGGAACGGATACTGCTGGGATGGCGCTCTTCACGTCTTCCACCCCTTCGAACATTGTTTAAAAGCTTGACTATGCTATGCTCTAAGACATGGCTGTCGACCAGTGTAACACATCCAGCATTGATTGGATTTGCCAAATTTCCCTCTCATACTTCGCGCAATCCGAGCTTCGACTTCGAGTTCATCACCGCGGGCTCTGGGACAGATGGTATGTTACTCGATACCGATGTCGTCGTTATTGGTTCGGGATGCGGAGGTGGTGTCTGCGCCAAAAATCTTGCTGAAGCAGGTTTGCGTGTCCTTGTTGTCGATAAAGGATATCACTTCTCCACCGTCCACTTCCCCATGGACGTTCCAGATGCAGCGGAGAATCTCTTCGAAAGTGGTGGCATGGTCTTGTCGGATGACGGCAGTATCTTGACTATACCCGGTAGCTGCTGGGGAGGAGGGGGTATAGTCAATTGGTCTGCAGCTTTGCATACGCAGAATTGGGTACGCGAAGAATGGGCTCGTGATGGTCTTCCACTCTTCACATCACAGGAATTCCAAAACAGCTTGGATTGTGTAGCCGAGAGGATGGGAGTCTCGACAAAATATATCAACCATAACGCTCCAAATCGGATACTTCTTGAAGGCGCCAGGCGACTGGGTTATCCTCAGGCGGATGTTCCTCAGAATACAGGCCAGGCTGTTCACGATTGCGGATATTGCATGAATGGTTGTGCGACTTCTGCCAAACAGGGACCCGCAGTCTCTTTCCTTCCGGATGCAGCACGTGCTGGTGCCGAGTTTATGGAAGGCTTCAAAGTCGACCGAGTGATCTTCGAGAAAGGAAACGCGATACCTAAAGCCACTGGCGTGATTGGTCTTTGGACCTCACGGGACAGGGCCGTGACTCGACAAGTCAAGATAACTGCTAAAAGAGTTATCGTATCAGCAGGCACACTTCACAGTCCTCTTATACTTCAACGAAGTGGGCTGAAGAACCCACAGATCGGGAGAAATCTGCACCTCCACCCGGTCACTCCCATCAGAGCGAGGTATGATGAAGTGACACGTTCGTGGGAGGGTTCCATCCTCACTGCGTTAGTTGATATTCACCATGTCAAACTGGAGTGCCCTGCAATGTTACCTTATATCGCGAGTATCATTGCACCGTGGGAAGGTGGGCTTGACTTCAAGGTGACTGTAGGATCATTCGATCACTGGGTAGCATTCATCGCCCTCACAAGAGATAGGGATAGTGGGCGAGTCTACGCAGATCCCATCGACGGCCGACCTCGAATGTCTTATACTCCATCTTCATACGACACCAGTCATACGTTAGAGGGGATCATTGCAGGGGCTAAGATTCTTTACATCACGGGAGCAAGGGAAATCACGTCGCCCAATCCACTCCAGGCAAGTTTCATCCGTAGAGATGAGTCCAAGAATGGAGATGGTCCCGATGTAGGGATTAACGACAAGAACTTCCAACAGTGGATTGATGAGTTGAAGCGACATGGAATCTCCTGTCCAACCCCTTGTACCATGGTATCCGCTCATCAAATGGGGACGTGTCGGATGAGTTCAGAACCCAGATCTGGTGTCGTTGATGAGAAGGGTAAGGTATGGGGTAGGGATAATCTGTATGTCGCAGATGCCAGCGTTTTCCCCAGTGCATCAGGTGTCAACCCCATGTTGACTACCATGGGAATCTGCGACTGGATCAGTCGTAATATCGTCAAAGATTTTAAAGGAGAAGGCGGGATTCTAGACGTAGTCCAGGCGAAGTTGTAGGATAGCTGTGCATATTCTCATAAGACATGAAGGCGTATTCGGGAATGAACGAAGTGTTTGAGAATCTGATGCCTAAATTATCTGAAGGTACTGGAGTATTAGGAGACAGAAAAAGGGGGCGAATATGAACATAATGCCCTGGCCTCAAATGACTATAAGAATTGGCAAATGAAGATAGGCCGAGACTCGTGAGCCTTGATCACAACGCCGCCATTCCTCCTAGTCTGCCCGGGTGCACAATGATCCGAGGGAATTTTAAGACAACTGATCTTTGTAAGGTCTGTCCACAACGTAAACATCTCGCCGACCAAGCCGAGAGTGAAGTGGATGAAGCACTGGACTTCATAAGTACCGGGATTAATGAACCTTGGTTGGACCACGCTCACAGTTGTTAGATCGTACTATGGTAGGTCGTCGACATGGAACTCAACATCACGAGGTAGAATTCCCAATGGAAAACGGGTGGAGTATGTCGGCGTAAAACCAAAAACCATGACATAATAAGATCCGCCAACTCCATTGTTCCTACCACGGTGTGATCTAGGCGCCGAGTCCAAGCTCGTGCAGGCATCTTCAATGGGAACCTACCTTTCTTGACCCATTTACAAATGACAAGAAGGGGAAACAGAGAGTGTCTCCGACTGCCGAGCTGCAACGCACCATTCAACTGTATCGTATAGGAGCGAGGAGGTCCCAATGGGATCCAATGGAATTTCTGTTTGATAATCGTAACCCGACAAGCTGAGTAATTGGGGTTGTCTCGACCGCTTGTGGGTTCACTGAAGTGACAATAGAAAGCTGAGGTGTTGGTAATCCTAAGAAGCTACGGTTGAACACTCAGCGCTGTCCTGGCTCGCTGGCCATTCTATCATTATAAGAGAGTATTACTGTAGTAGGGACGATCGTTCTTAAGGAGAAGAGAAATGACGACGAAAGGAGAAGACCAATCAAATTGATAGACATTGATCACCACTTCTACCATCAATCATGATGGATTTATTGTCTTTTGTTGTAGTGATAATTAACCTCAGGGTTCCTAGGAGCAACATCTAAGAAGCGTTTTACCTAAACCAACCACCGACTGTTGGGTTTAGACAGCGGGCTCGAGCCCGGCGAGGCGGAGGGATTGACTAAGGACCCCTACTTCTTTGTTTTCTGGGCGATTCTCCAGTTATGATACACTGTACAAATAGCCTACTCCGTGGTTACCATGAGGATGGAATAACATTCATCATGTCGGCGCTGTTTCCGGTCATTCGTCCGCCTAGGGATCGAGTTCCGAGAAACTGCGTTGACTCTTTTTGCATTGTTAGGACATAGGTAGTCATCCCGGGAGATAATATACACAGCATTATGTTATGTAGTAATACGATGTGTTATACCGTGGAGTAATAGGTAACTTGATCTACTTCGCTACAACGTCGTATGCGTATACTACTATGTGTGCGGTGATCATCCCGAATCTAAGCACCGAGATTGCAATCAGGCTGGTTTGTCCATCACGATCTATACTTTGTAGGTATTATGCGAAGATTCGCCGAGTTCAATCAAGATCCCTCAACTCTCTTCCCCCGCCAATACCTATCATCATGATCAGTCGGATCTCGAACAAATAACACATGGTCATGATTCCCAGTTCTGTATTCCTATGCTTGTGATTAATGCTGGGAGAAATGCAGAAAGGTAAGAGGAATTGCCGCCACAAGTGACAAAAGTGCCTATCAAAGAGCCGGTGCAGCACCTAAAAGCCAATTCACCTGAATGACACTACAAAGTTACTTTGGACATGAAAGGATAAGCGAATCGGGCCAAGTTCTAGAACTAGAAAGAAATCGGAGGATTGCCATTGGCGGTTCAAGAGATCCTTATCAGTCGCCCGGTAGCTGATCTTTGACTTTGCGCATTGCATGCATTGCGAGCGTTAACAGCGGACCTCATACCTAAGCCAGAAACGCTCCTAGGCATGCTCTCTTTACTACGTAGTAATAACTTCAGCGACCCGAACCAACTGGCCGGTTGAGACATGGATATACTACGTAGTCGACGATCGTGATGATTCTACCGAATCATGTCCCGCTATCTTTGACCTAAATCTTGGTCGCAAAGTCGCCTCGTCGCTTCTGTTCATAGTCTCCAGCTTACCAACCCATACATAATACGGAGTAGGGTGGCCGGCCGCCGCAAGACGGCGAGTGGGCAATATCCATTTCGGCATTCCCTGCGCTCTCATTTGCTTTCCTCAAGACCGTCTACGTTTACCCACAGTATCTCACTGTCGCATGAGCGATTTCCCAATCCCCTCACCACTCTTATCTCTCTCCCTCTTCCCTATCTCAAAAAGGTCTCATATCTCCCCTCCCTATCTCGATTCAAGGGCAGCCTTTGCGCTGGAATCATACACGCCATCGCGCTTATCGCATACCACTGGTGATCGGGAAGCCCATTCCTCCAACCCGCCACGGACGCCAACTTGCTCGAACTCCATTACTCCAGATCCCCGGCACGAGCTTCCACCAAAACTATCCTTTTCCCCTTGCTGCTCGCTGATCCCGCGACATCACACCGCCCGAATCCTTTGAGCGATCCTTCTTGAGACTGTCACTCTTCCTCCTGCGTCTCTTTTGATTATATCTTGCGCTCAACCCATTTCGAAAATATCGCGGTCTATCGCAAACTGTCCAAAGATGGCGGTGAATTATCAGTCGCAAACCATGACACAAGCCTTTGAGAATCACTTACCGCTGTACGGCTCTGCTTCCCAAGGATCACCAACCTCCATGACCACGACCCCTCGCAACATATCCCCGACTTCCCCTAGACTCAACAGTTATGTGAACTATCAATTGCCATCTCAAATCAAGCAGCTGAGACCGCCAAAGACACCTCTTTATGTTCCCGCTGTCCTTCGTCCGACTGAATATCCTTCCAGGACATCTCCTCCAACCCCACCGAAGAGTTTATTGGGATCGCTTGATACGCTGGACGATGCAGATTTGGAGGCTGAGATAATCAGGCGAGCCGAAGAGGAAGGCAAAACGCCTCAGGAATTGGTTTCGCAAAGAAGTTGGCTCGTTGAAGAGGAACTAGGCGATGTTACCGGACCACCAACTCGTGAACACTGGAAGGTAAGTCCATCGCCCCGCCAATGTAGTGATCGACCTTAACATTTTGTAGCCTGATGCTGCTTCGCCGACCTGCGACTCTCCGAAATGTAGATCATCTTTCAACATCTTTGTGCGCAAGCACCATTGTCGCCATTGTGGACATATCTTTTGTTCATCCCACACCCCTCATACCATCTCTCTTGATCAAGAGGCGCGATTCCATCCAAATGGTGTACCGTCCCGAGCCTGTGAACATTGCTATACCGCTTACCGGAGATGGGACATTGCTCGCAGCTTGTCACGGAAGAGCAGCCAAAGTAGCTCTATAATTCCATCCGATAGTGCCGCATCATCCCCTCGAGTCGGCCGAGCAATCTCGCAAACTAGCAAACCTCCCCATGAAGCTGCAGCAAGTGTGCCTAAAGATTGGCAGTGGAGTACTTTCTGAGGGTTAACATTTTTGGATCATATCGCTGTTTCATGATACAGCGTTCTCGTTATGTTGCTGATAGCGTTTTTGCATGGCGTTCGGGAGTCTGACATAGAATAGATTGAACGAGGCGGATGCGCTGGCAAGCGTAGGTAATGGACCGGAATGCCTTCGAGGGAGGTCTTTTCGGACGGCGCTGTCCGTACTTTCCAAGGAAGAAAAGGAGTGAAGTTCCATAGAAACCTCTTAACAGGTTCAGCACAGAATTGATTCCTGTTTATGATACATGTTCGACGTGTGGTGTTGTCCGTAACCAATCAGTCATGACACATGAGCAATACTTGACTAGGATCACGCCATTTCGATTGGCCCAACTGCTCTTCAACGATTGGATAGTATGTATGGTTCATACCATATCACTGACAGTGGAACAAGGCCAGATGAGAATTAAAAGAATACCATATCCAGATGCATAGATGAATGATATGTTCCAAGTCATTTCAAGTAAACCATAGCTTCCCCACAATTGGATGAGGACCTTGCAGACCTTGTCTCAAAGATTGTCCCGACTTCTCCACATCGAAATCCACAGTGTACTTCTTACTGAATGCCAGAGAAGCTGCTGGACAGTTTTGCGTTTTGCAGGTTCTAATTCAAAGCTTGAAGCTGGAATGTCCTTGTATAACGAGGCAGCTGCCATCCTTACGGAGACTACCTCTGAGACAGGGTCTCTCAAGTCCGTCATTTACAATTCCAAACAGGAAAGGAAATCTCAGCCTGCAACATTGTATGCGCTGATCATAGAGGTTGCGAAATGGGATGTCCTATTGAAGGAAGTGATCGAAAACGCAGGATTACTGGCATTAGAGCCAAAGGTTTGACTGTGTCATTCTAACCAATGCATCTCACTGACTGACATTCAGTAATAGCTCTCACCTCTGATATCGCTCTTATTGGTTCATGATTTCTTATTGTCAAAGCGCGGCATTGCTGCACCTGCAAAGCACCCATTGCGCCTCGCGATCGACAGGAACAAGTCAAGATTACAGGCCGAATTTACAAAATCGAGGTTACGTCGCAAGTGCACTACGGTGGAAGAGCTTCGAAAGAAATTGCTGGCAGAGAAAGGTCCTTCTCAGCGCCATCATCCTCGATGGGTGAGAGTGAACCAGATTCTCTCCGATATGAAGCAGTTGGATACGACTTTTGCCAACTACGAGCAGGTATATAATCTAGAAGATTTGGCAGCGGCAGATGCTCGAAAAGTCATGGTCGACTCGGATATACCGTATCTCATAGCCCTGCCAGCAACGACCGACCTGACGGCAACCGCAGCCTATAAATCAGGCCATATTATCATTCAGGATAAAGCATCATGCCTTCCGGCCCATCTTCTGTTGGATTCTGAAGAGGAAGGAACTCTTGGAGATGCTCTGGACGGTTGCGCCGCACCCGGAAACAAGACTACGCATCTGGCAGCAATGATCCACGCAAGGAACACGCGACACAAAGTGTTCGCTTGTGAACGAGATGCTACCCGCTCAAAGACACTTCAGAAGATGATCAGTATAGCTGGCGCGGCTAAGATCGTTCGAGTTATGGCACGGCAAGACTTCCTGGCTCTCGATCCTAATCAGGAAGAGTTGGCAAATGTGACCCATCTTCTTTTGGATCCCAGTTGTTCAGGAAGCGGTATACTCGGACGGGAGGACATCCCACAGCTTGCGCTGCCGGAGGATACCAAAATCAAGAACATCAAAGAATCCGGATCAAAGAAACGAAAAAGGGGTGGTGATACCGATACCATTACCCGAGTTGACACAGATCATGGCCGCCTTGAACGTCTAGCGGGTCTTCAATCACGTATAGTAGAGCATGCCATGTCTTTCCCTGCAGCTACGAAGATCACTTATTCCACTTGTTCAATACATACCACCGAGAATGAAGGGGTTGTTGCTCGCGTTCTTCAAAGCAAAGTTGCCCAGCAGAGAGGTTGGAGAGTTCTTCCCCGGAAAAGCCATCCTTCTGGACTTCGAGCTTGGAAGAATCGCGGTGTGGGTGGGGGATACGCCTTGAATACAGAACAATTGGATGCATGTATTAGATGCTATCCAAATGACGAGAATGGGACTATGGGCTTTTTCCTCTGTGGTTTCATTAGAGATCCTAAGCAGGCACATAGTATGATGCAACCCGAAATTGATGGAAATGCATTGACTGCACAAGATGGTGATGAGGAATGGGAAGGGTTTTCAGACAGTTAAGAACCTATCATGATCCTAATCTTAGTCCTATTTATATCAGTGACTTTTGGGTGTCCTATGAGACTAGGAAACCTTACATGACACAGCGTATCTAGTACCCGTTGCAGAGTGGATCCTATCTCTATTCTGCATGATAACTTCCTGTCATTCCCCTCATCTATATAGATATGCAGTTGTCAACCAAAATTGATCCAGCTCAGGCCAGGCGCATTATTTTCCAGCCGCAAAGTTTAGTGTGACATGGTCAAAATGATTCTTACGGCTTTGGCATCATGTGTTCTCACAGCAGTGCTGGTTATCCTGTTTTACTATGACCGAAAGGGGACAGAACTTGAGATTACACAGGTCAGTAGTGGTATCATTCTTCTACTTCCAAGCTGAGACTCTGCAGCTGTACCTTTATCCTGTCAAGGGCCTGCGTGGTTGTACATTGGAAAGGGCACGCATTGGTCCGTATGGACTGATCGGGGATCGTACATTCAGCTTGCAAAAGGTCCATCACGATGCACATGACAAGTCATTGATAAAGTATGAAACTATGTTAATTGGCTATGCCCTGGAGCTCTCTCTTTTCACTACATCTGTGACAGACAGTGGAAACCCCGAGTCTCCAGATAAGCTGGAAGTGAATGTCACTTGGCATGGCAAGGATACCGAGTTTGGCAAGGGTAAAACGCTTGAAGGCACAGAGGAGATATTACGCTTTCCTTTACAGCCATCCACTGATGGTTGTCTTGAATATGAAGCCACCCTGCACTCCAGTCCAACGAAGGCTTATGATATGGGTGATAAGACTGCTGACTGGTTCTCCGCACGTCTCGGTTATGAGGTGAGGTTAGCATACATTGGAGACGGGTCGCGAGCTGTACTGGGATCAATGGCCCCCAATAGCAAAGCCGGACTTCGAAGAGCAAGATTTATGAGACGGTTGAGAGCCCTCATTGGGCTGGGCGTATATCAGGCAGAGCGACTCGCCTTCAACGACATTGCTCACTATCTTGTGGTTACAGAGGAGTCCAACTCTCAGGTGTCATCAGACCTGGCAGACGGATTCCAGATGGACGTGAGGAAATTTCGGCCCAACATCGTGGTCAAAGGAGCGGCTGCCCCCTATGTAGAGGACCTGTGGGCGGAGATTACTTTCAATCATGGAATCCTGATGGCCCTCACCGCCAATTGCTACCGATGTCAAAGCATCACTGTTGATTATGATACAGGGAAAGCCGCCACTGATGACCGAGGCACAGTGTGGAAGAAGCTGAATAAGTACCGTAGGGTTGATGCTGGTGCAAAGTACAGTCCAGTATTCGGACGCTATGGGTACTGTTTTGGTGACAGCGTGGGCAAGCATCTTTATATTGGCCAGAAGGGCCAAGTTACAGGCATGAATATAAAGACAACAACATTTGGTAAGCTTGAACCCTTACTACTCAGCCTGATCTAACCATGTCTTATAGATTGGCCACATTTGACCAACTTTGGTGTCTCATTGACTAAGAAGTAGTAACACTTCCAGATTAACAGGGGTATTAGTATTATACTGGGGCTGCCAGTTCTCTTTTTAGCGCTGTGATGTGATTAGTTAATTACCTTAGGATCCTAAGTTTCTCAGTTTAAATAGGTTAGTCGAAGGGACCTAACCCTATACTTAATAATATTCTGCCCAGAATACCGTCTGAATAGGTTTAAATCAGGATCTAAAATTAAATCTTAGAAAAAAAACAGAATATTATTTAAAATATTTTTATTAATATTCTACCCCTTTTTAAAACCTTTTAATTTTTTTAATTTTTTAAAAAATAATATCAAAAATACGTTAAATAATAATGTAATTAGTTTTAAAATCGATCATAAACTCGTTACGATATAAAAATAATATAAAAAAAACGGTTAAATTTTAATTTATATATAATTTAAATAATTTTAGGGTTAGGGTTAGGGTTAGGGTTAGGGTTAGGGTTAGGGTTAGGGTTAGGGTTAGGGTTAGGGTTAGGGTTA